>JAQIUQ010003985.1:107500-496325 GCA_030378365.1 Hybognathus amarus | reverse complement strand
AGTTAATGTATTGCTATAATTACCCTGCAATATTTAATGTTTTATAGTGCATGCAATTACATTGAGTTGCAATTATCCTTTTTTATTTCGCCATGATCATCAGCAGTTTATTAGCTGATGATGGACAGGTTAGGGAAGGTAAAAACATTCCTTAATTAGATGCCCATTTACTTTCACGATGGTCTAATGAGCCACAGTTATTCTAACGGCTCTTTTTACTAACCACATTCCCTGCCTTTGATGGGGATACGACAGTGCGGAGGGCTAATTAACCTTGATGTATAGTCAGACACCTCAGATGCAACTGAACCACTGAACCTCTCACATGAATCAGGGCTGATTCAGAGAACGGGGAGCTTTAAGTATTGATAAGCAGACACTTTTGCAGAGTAAATGTGCAATTAGTGAAGTGCAGCAGATGGATCAGGAGACAGGTCACTGTAATGGGAGGAACCTCAGAGGTTAACATGGCAGCTGTAGGAAGTTAAATTCTCACGTTTAAATCAAAAGAGCCATATTGGTAAAGGCATCCGCCATTCTTTTGCTCTAGAACACACAGGACGAACCAGAAAAAAATAATTTTGTTGCCGTATTTGTCATTTTTATGATAGCATCAGTGTCTGATATTTAAGATTTGCCATATTTAACATTTATGCCATATTGAATATGCCATATTTTAACATGTATTTGCCATATTGAACATTTATGGTGCATCCCAATCTGCATACTTATGCACTATTCTGTGCATTGTGTAATTTAAACTGTGCAAGTAGTGTTCACACTGCAAAATCTTAAGAGGAAAAATTACACTTCAAATACCCAGATGATGCACTTAATTGAATGCACCAGCCAACCCTGTGTCTCAATGTCCATACTTTACAACCTACAGTAAGTGAGATTAAAAAAAGTGTGTTTCAAAAGCATAGGATGTTAAAAAAGTACCAGAAGTCCCATATATATATATATATATATATATATATGTATGTATGTACTTCCATTCCAACAGCCAGCATGAAAACAGCTTCTCCCCTCTGGCTCCATATACTTGGGTCCGTGACACAGTTCAGCTTAGTTTTAATAGCATTAGCATACAAACAAATGAAACTGCTCTCCTTTAAACTGCATCAGTCATTCAGTTCAAATGTGCGGCAGCAGATGTGCTGCGCTAAAAAGCCTTAAAAGGCTTTTTTTTTAAAACTACCCAGAGAGAATCTTTTTAGATGTGAAACTGAGAGCCATGAACATCCTTCTGAATGACATTTCCACCACAATCCTTCACTGCACAATTTTTTGGTGATCAAGAGTAATAATAAGTTTTTTATAAAGGGTAAGTTTACAGTGCATTCAAAATTTAAATGAAATCTGACTAGTTAATAACAGTGTCATTAATCAAAGGCTTTAATCAATTACAGTAGAGCTAATGTGCCACTTTAGTTACAGGTACATCCAGACTACCAGGAGCATGAACTGATGATAGTAGAATTTTTAAAATAAATTAAAACAGCATCTGCTTGATTGATCTGAAATCTGCTTGATTATTATTCCTCTTGCCTTTAAGAGCATTCGGGGACAGCCTTTTGTGGTCTGTCAATTAACTGCACCATCAGCTCTTCCTGAGTCAGGTTTCAGGTTGGTTCAAAGGCTTGTATTGAGTCACTTCTGTCATATCTTCTGACACCTCACATTACCTTCATCTCACTGATCCTGACTTCTGACCATCCTCTTTGCTATCAGTGGAACAGTACGCTCATCTTTCGTCTGTCAGCAGCAAAACAACTTTTGATCTTCACCTCCTCTGACTTTTGAAACTGAATTCACTCTTTACCAATTAGCTAAAATAATTTAATGTGTACTTTATTAACTTTAAAACAGCAAATGTTTCCATAAATGTGGAATTATCATAAAATCTGCATTTAAGATTAGATTGTTTAAGATAATAATTATTGGTAATTACAATTCTATAGCTTTCACTTTAAATTAGTAATTTAACACGTTCACATTATGCCACACATATTAACTTTCAAGATTAATGGCACTCTTTTTAGACACATTAAACCCTCAGTAAATCCATAGAGCAGTAAACAGTCAGATTTATTGACTAACTGGCATTAATAGGCTTCATAACGTCAGCAATAAATGTACTGGCAACTGCACTGGGTGACAGCAAGACCAATAGCCCTACTTGATCAAAATCCACCGATCAATCATAATAACCTGAGATCTCAGATAAGATCGATGGTTTGCAGCCAAAGGCAGTGGCAACACAGATTGCACCAATTCCACTGGCATTGAGTGCTACACAAAACTCATTCCTTTGGCAAATTGAACACCACTGTGTTATACAATAAAGTGCATTACCCCGTCTCCACAGGGAACAAGCGATGTGACAAAGCTAAAATGCTGCCATAATAATCAACAAACCTGTCTAAAGCAGAAAGGTTACTTGCTTGAAGACAGTAATGCTGTGTATGGTGTATTAATCCCCTCAAAGACAATTTATATACAGTTTTAACAAATACAGTTAGTTGCTCATTGAGTGAAGAAACATTGACGACATGCAGTCATAACCTAACCATATAGCTCTACTCTTTAGCACTGTGGCTCTTTAGCACAAAAACTTAAAACATGACAGAAACTCTTTTAAATGTCAAACATAACTGAACATTAAACACTAACAAGACTTTCCCTTCTCTAAAAACATAAAATAACACTTAATTGCAAATGTACTGTTTCAGCCATATGCAAAGCATGCTGGGAACTAACAATGCACAACCCTACAATGTTTATGTAGCCCTAACACACATGGATTAAATAAACTTTAATTGGATTGAAGACAATAAAATTAAATAGAGTTAAGAAAATGCAAAATGCATTGCAATTGTAATGGTTTAGCTCATTTTAACAAATTACATTTTACAAATTACATTTTGAACAAGCAGCAAAAATATTTTGTTCCCTGTATCGAGATACACAGCTTCACTGTTATTACTCTCTACAACATATGGTGATTTTGTTCTGCACACCAGGGTTCAGATTCCAGTGTTCAGACTACAGTGTTTCCTTCCCTCCATAGACCCAGAAAAACAAAAGTAACACTTTAAATGTTTTTTTTTCTGTTTTTTTTTCTGTTTTTATTGGCCAAAATGTTTCAGCAATGCTGTATTTGTTCAGGACAGTGATTCACCAAGTATGTATTAAAAGATAAATGCCACCTAACTACATATTTTGTAAAAAGAGAAAGCGAGTGTGCAAAACATATATAATCAAACAACCTGAGCAAATAAAATGAGCACAATTCTCATCTTTACAGTTGCCAACAGGGACACATTCCAGTGGGCTCCATCCACATGTTGGGAGAACAGACCATTCTGAACAGAGTGATCAGTGATCATAGAGAATTATCATGGCAACTGCATTCAAATCTATGAAATCCATTAAAGCGAAGTCATTAACTGTAATCAGCCATTTGCCACAGAAAACGTGTAAATATAACTAGAAGCAAGCCAATAATTTAAAGGTGAGAAGAAAAAAAGGAAAAATTCTGCTGAATTATATCCCTGGTGTATAATTACATTTTATTTAATCTCTATATGAAAATTATGTCATCATTTATTCAGCCTCATGTCATTCCAAAATTGCATGTCTTTCTTTTTCTTTGGAACATATTATAGAAGATAAGAAAAAGCAAAGATTGGGTAACATTGGGTAATGTTGGGTAACACTTTATAAGATTAGTTTAGATATAGATTAGGATTTACTTAGAAAGTAAATGATTAATAAACTTTTTAAATGTACATTCATACATCTTATTATTCATACATATAATAATAGTTACTTGGTGTGTTAATATGCTTTTGTAACATGTTTTTCAATTGCAATTCATGATTAATTCATGTAGTTATAAAGCATTTAGTAGTGGTCAGTTAACTGTTTTTTTTGTGAGCTCATCTAAATTGAGGACTAGTTATGCCTTTGTAAAGCATTTACAAACGAGATTTAAAGGCTCATTTATCTTAGAAGAAAACAAACACAAAGGAAACAAACACAACATACAGATTTACATTAACTTTTTTTTACATTTACACTTATTCACTTAGCTGACGCTTTTATCAAAAAGCTACTTACAATTGCTATAGGCTATATGTCAGAGGTCGCACACCTCTGGAGCATCTAGGGGTTAAGTGTCTTGCTCAGGGACACATTGGTGTCTCACAGTGGATTCGAACCCGGGGCGTTTTGAATAGAGGTTTGAATAAATTCTAAGCCATTTTATTTCTTAACCAACATACAGTTGGAAAATGGCAAATAAAAACTTGAGCGCTAGCCACCAAACACACATCTCCAAACCATACTGCTCTGTGATGCGTCAATGGATGCTTTGGCCAGGTTGAATTTATAGCATAGGGGGCGGGATGCTCAGATTCTAGAGAGCATTTGATTGGAAGAAGATGTGATGAGAAGCTGAAGTCCGCGGTGATGTCATAAGGTGATCCAGAGGAAGTGAGAGACTGAAGTTTTGAATGCTTATCTCCTAAATGTGAAGAATATGTCATTGTTTTGGAACATGCCAGCTTATTCATAACCTTAAAGGGATACTCCACCGGTTTTTCATATTAAACTATGTTATTCCCTTAACTGAGATGAGTTGATGCATACCTGTCTCGATATGTCTTGCGCGTCAGGGGCGTAGAATTTAGTAGGGACGCTAGGGACGTGTCCCTACCAATATCCAGTGACACTGATTTATCCCTAGCAATAATTTCAATCAAAACTTAAAATATATTTATAAATTGATTAGGGCTGGGCAAAAAAAATAGATTTTCAATTAATCGTTTATTAAAATGTGGTCGATTCAAAATCGATTATATATTTTTTCCATATTAAGGAAATTATACTCGCGGTGCTGCGTCTTCTCTCTCTGCACTAGGCAAGCGCGCTGGCTGCAGGTACACACTCGCGACGGAATATTCACTTGCACAATCGGGCCAGCATTGCATCGTAACCTATGATCGTAACTAACGTTTATCATTTTCATGTCTTTTTAAGTTTTATCAGTTTAAACATTCAAGCAATGTAAAACCACCCCGTGCTCGCGCACTTTCAGAGATGTCTTTCACTGCGTGCACATGTAGGCTACAGCCTAAATCCGCTTCACAAACAGCTCGCCAAAAACAAATGTTTTATCCCTGGATTATATCGCTTTAACAGTTAAAACACGCAAAATTATGTCAAAACTATGGTCTTGGTGAGTAACCTCGTAAAGACAGTCGGTTATGTCTCAATAAGCAACGCGTCAGAAGCAGACGTATAGACGACAGTAATGGATTCGCGCACTAGTTCTTAAAGTGAACGCAGCCATTTGTGTCTGTCATTAATTCTGTTGTCATAACAACATAAAATAGCATTAATTGTAAGCAATCAGATTTAATAGCCTCTGTATTTAATTCAGTCTGGACTAAAGACTATCCAATGATCAATGTAATAAAAAAATCTAAATATTTATATATTTATTTATCTATATCTATCTTAAACATAAAATAACCTGATCCTGTTTGATCAAGGTGCGACTGTTAGGAATTTTTTGCATCTTGCATCAAAATCCTGTATGCATGTATAGTGTACCTAAAATAAAAAGAGTTTTATATACAGGTTTGTGGCTTTTAATTTCTTTGTATTAATTAACCATTAGTAAACTTATGTCCATTTGTATTACATCAGTATTCATTATAGTCGAATCGAGAATCAAATTTAGGAATCGAAAATGGAAAATTGAAGCGAAATCGAATCGATCTGAGAGCTTTCGAAACGAAGTCTAATCGAAATTGAACACGTGAATCGATACCCAAAATTGAGGTCCCCGTCCCCACCAATTTCAAAATCAAACCTACGCCTCTGCTTTCCTTGACATACTTTTTACTTCTTAACACTTAGCTTAGCCCAGTTCATTAAATATGGGCCAAAAGAGAAGCGACCAAACACCTCCTCGTTTTCCCTATTTAAACACAGTTACTCGAGCAGTGTAACTCGAACCTAAACTGGTGACACAAAATAATATAAGTTATCCATTTTAAATGCAACGTTTTGTTTGGTCGCTTCTCTTTGGCCCATATTTAATGAACTGGACTAAGCTAAGTGCTAACAAAGTTTCAGCGGCAAGACTGAGCGATATAGTGCACGCACTGAGACGAGACAGGTATGCATCAACTCGTCTTAGTTAAGGGAATAACATAGTTTAATATGAAAAACCGATGAGAGATCCTTTCAGGCTAACATATTCATATGAAAAGCTAAAAAACGTACATTTTCATTTCAGGGGGCCTTCAACATGATGTAATCTCAATTTCTCTCTGCATTACAGATCAGTTGGCACAGTAGAGACAAGACTCGGTTAAGAACCGCAGTGACTACTAAAGTACAAGCACAGCGTTAAATGCAACCCAAACTGCCGCAATGGTTGGCTGTAGCCCAGCTAACAGCTGTGAGGATCCCCGGCGAGGATACATAAAGAAATGGAAGTGACTGCATAGACAAGAGTAATGGTGATCTAGCTCTCATGTGTAGCTCGCTGTGTTGACTTGGCAAAGGTAGTGGATCAACTCAAATTTACATGATGGTGGTGTATGTCTGAAAATAACAGATGGAAAAACAGGATCATAATGGAACCCAAATGCTTGCAGTCACGATCAGCAGAGGGTAGGTACTTCTTTAAAAGGCCACAGAATGGGGTCAGCAAATTCATCTGCAGTAGTGCTGAGCTGAGTGACAGCAACATGGCAATCAAACAATGAGTTGCACAAAAAAGGAGAAGAAATTCCTTTTTTAGCTTCTGGAAATAAGAAAGGAAACCCTGGACTAAAGCCTTCAGTTTAGAACTATAAATTAGTAATGCAGCACACATAATCAATCAACTTTCCACCTGTGCAACAGTGTCATATATCAGAGTTAGAGATAGAGGAGACCAGCGTTGTGATAAATATTCATGTATGTCATCAGGCCAAATACAGGCCATACAGGCCAGAGACCTTCTATTGTCTCATATTAAAAGGATCAACAGGTGCTGCAACTCAAGTCTAGCCTTTTTTAAACATACATTTCATTGAATTATTCATTTAAATTACTTGCAAAAATGCAACACAAAAACAATACAGGGCTCAATGCTATGAGAATTTATTCTACTGGCTCAGTCAGGCCTGTTTAGGTTTTTACTTGCCATTTATGTATAAGATATGATATATACAACAACAAACATTGTTCATTTGAGACCTAACATAATGCAACTTTTTTTGTTGGTAAAACAATGTTCATCATTGCGTGTTCATGTATTTTGATGGTGGAGCAACTAAAGGGAGGGGTTTTGATTCCACTTATCGTTTCCTTTGTGTGCATTTTAATGACTTTAACCATTCACGCACAAGAAGACCCACTTACTGTTTTTTGGCTGCACACACATCCAAAGAACTCTCACAGTCACAGAATAAGCGATTTTAAACTATTCAAGAACACTTATGCACTTTTTTCTGTGCTATGCATAGGGCTGGGACGGTTACCGCATTACCGCAATACCGCGGTCACGTGACCCCTACCGCAGGTCTAAGCTTGTCACCGTCATCACCGCAAAAAAAAAAAATGTTTCATGACACATAGCATTCCATTTGTGTTGACTATTAGGCCTGTATGCAAGAGTACCTGTGTAATATATCTTGTAGTCTATAATTTGAATTCTATTTTGCTAAAGCATTAAAATACAGGCGCATATGCGATAGCCCCAAAGCAGTAGCCTACCTCAGTTTTTAATTGCACGTGCTTATTTAACGCGATTTCTTGTGTCACGAGTGATAACGGAGCCAACATTGTGGCTGCGGTGAAGAAACTTGGATGGGGATGGCTACCATGCTTCGGTCACAACCTCCATTTAGCCGTCACCAACTCCATGAAGGCAGAAAAAGAACGCACCGCCCGGGCCATGGGTTTGTGTCGAACGCACGTGACCACTTTCTCTCATAGCTGGCAAAAAAAAAAAAAAAAACAACGGCTTCAAAAAGGACAAACTGAGCTGGACCTGCCTCAGCACTCCTTAGTAAGTTTTAACTCTCTTCCAACAGCGATTTAATAAAAAACTTTGTTTAAGCCTTGAACCACTAAGACAAAAGCGGACACAAGATGTGAATTAATATAAATATATAATATAAATAATCTGTAATAAAATATAAAAAATATATAAAGAATATTTATATTATATAGCCTAAGTAATATACAATCACGATTTAATGTTAAATTAAATAGCTAGACTTCGTTAAATAGCCTTGAACCACTAAGACAAAAGCGGACACGAGATAGGCCTATAAATTAATATAAATAGGCTATATAAATAGCTCTGTTATAAAATATAAAAAATATAAATTTTATTTATATTATATAGCCTAAGTAACAATCTGTAGTGTGAGCAGCAACACTTTGTTAAATTAAATAGACTTCGTTAAATAGCCTTGAACCACAAGACAAAAGCGGAAAGGAGATATGTGAATTAATAGGCTAATAATAAATATATAAATAGCTATGTAATAAAATATAAATAATATTTATATTATATAGCCTAAGTAATATACAATCTGTGGTGTGATCAGCAACATTTTGTTAAATTAAATAGCTAGACTTCGTTAAATAGCCTTGACAAAAGCATGATATGTGAATTAATAATATAAATATATAAATAGCTATGTAATAAAATTTAAAAAAATATAAATAATATTTATTGGCTATTTTATAGCCTAAGTATACAATCTGTAGTGTGAGCAGTGCAACTTTGTTAAATTAAATAGCTAGACTTCGTTAAATAGCCTTGAACCACTTAGACAAAAGCGGACACGCGATATGTGAATTAATAATATAAATATATAAATAGCTATGTAATAAAATATTAATAATATTTATATTTTATAGCCTAAGTAGCTAATATACAATCTGTAGTGTGAGCAGCAACACTATGTTAAATTAAATAGCTAGACTTCGTTAAATAGCCTTGAACCACTTAGACAAAAGATTTTAATAAAAATATATTAATAGCTATGTAATAAAATATACAAAATATAAATAATATTTATTATATAGCTTAAGTAATATACAATCACGGTAGTACACGGACCTAGTGACTGCATCCTCTTTGAAACCGGTGCTGCAGCTAGTCACCGAGGATCTGTTTCTCCCAGCTGAGGAGGACACCCAATTGACGCGCAATCTCAAAGAAAAAATGTCTGCCGTTTCGATGGAAAATACAGTGCACCCTCAACTCAACTATTGGCAAAGACCGCGTTTGTCGACCCTATAAGGATATTGACATTGCTGACGAGGTGAAGGATGAGCTTATGGAGGAGATGATGATTGATGTGCCCGAAGAGCAGCGTGATGACGGTGATGTAGAGGGAGCAAGTGCACCCAACCCTCCCAAAAAACCGAATCTGGCGGACTTACTTGGGAAAAGAAAAGAAAAAAAAACATCTACTCCGATCCCCAGAGAATTCGTGTGGAAACAGAGATCAGAAGGTATTTGCAGGAGGAAGCCCTGGATTCCCACGCAGACCCTCTGGTGGCGGGACAATCATGTCCGATTCCCTCTGCTTTCAAAAGTTGCCCGAAAATATATGACCTTTTGCGCTACAAGCATTCCCTCAGAACGTGTGTTCAGTGCAGCAGGTAACGTCGTTACGTCTTTCAGGGCCTCCCTCAAACCCGACAAAGTGAACATGCTGTTTTTTTCTAGCCAAAAATATAAAGGCTGGATGCAAACCATAGCCTAGACATCACTCCATTTTTGTTCTAAATGTTCCTGTGTTCTGTGTGTAAATGTTCCAAATGTGAAATAATAAACGAACGAACATGTTCGTTATTAAGTTCATCTCTTGTGTGTGCGCTTGTTTGCACGCGCGATATATTCGCGCGACGGCTGGGGGTGTGGGTGGGGGGTGGGGGGTTGGGTATTAGCGGTTTACCGCAATACCGCGGGAATTTCTTGCTTTTCAACCGCGGTAAGAAAAAATCCATACCGCCCAGCCCTAGCTATGCACACATCCAAAACAATGATTTTGTTTCTAATTAAACTTACGAGTGATCATTACTTATTCTTTTGTGTTTAGTAAAACCTGCTATCAGTACTAAACAGCATTAGTTGTTTGTACTATTTAGCTGAATATTTATTGCACTAATCAGGGGATTACTTGGCATGTTTAGTTTCATAAGAAAAGGGGATAGGTTCAAACACCACACAATTCAAAAGGCAGAAACCACTGGTATTCCATCAGTGTTTACACCTGGCGGAACAGGTACAGGCCTTGGTAGACAGTATTGAGAATTAACAGAGGTTTAGATGTTGATGAATTATTGTTTAATTCAATTTTAAAATGGTGATAAGTGTTGGCTTTAGTTGGGCTCTTGCCCTTGACAATTTGAATTAGTTTTCCTCTGGCAGCTTGAACGGTGTGTTAAAAAGGCACATTTGTCATAGCAAAAAAAGCCATGTGTAAAAAGAGATCCAGTGATGCATGCATATTGATGTTATAATCAATAAAAATTAAAAGTCATGAACAATTGTTGCAATGCATGCTAGTACACCTATGCTCAAAACAATTTTTGAATATAAATCAATGATTTTCTGCAAAGACTACCAATGTAAACTTGATTTTCTGCTGTACCCAGTTAAGATTATATGTTAATACAACTCAACATGGTTAGCTTCAGCTTGTGTAAAAAGTTAGGGTAACACTTTATTTCGATAGTCCACTTTAGACATTCTACAACTACATGTCAACTAACTGTCATTAAAATATTAGTAGACTATCAGCTAAATATCTGCTAACACTTTATTTTGTTGGTCCCCCAACAGACATTCAACTGACTACAAGTAACTTGGCAACTACAAGTAAACTTATTCTCCTAACCCAAAGCCTAATACCTAACCATAACCTAACAGTCTACTGACAGTCTACTATAATATACTAATACTCTAATGAGAGTTAAATGACACATAGTTGAAAAGTTATAATTAGTAGAACGTCTAAAGTGACTATCGAAATAAAGTGTAACCAAAGTTAGGGTTCCAATACAACTCTACATGTTATGTTTCAGCTTGTAAAAACTCCACGCGATTTGCGAGTAAAGTCAATTAATTCGGGTTAAGAGTGTGCGGACAGAAAGCCACTTCTCATAGTGCGCAATACTGATCTGAGTTGTCTTCCA
This sequence comes from Hybognathus amarus, assembly GCA_030378365.1. Taxonomy (NCBI): domain Eukaryota; kingdom Metazoa; phylum Chordata; class Actinopteri; order Cypriniformes; family Leuciscidae; genus Hybognathus; species Hybognathus amarus. The sequence goes on along the minus strand of JAQIUQ010003985.1, from coordinate 485,096 downwards.
CATCTTTTTGCACTTGAACAGACAAATACACACAAAATATGTCAAAATACCCTTGTAAACACAGTTGGTGTTGTCTTGAGACCTAAGTGAATCGTAAACAGTTGACAAACACATAACAGTATATTGTATCAGTGCAGCTCTCAAAGTGACAGTAGCCTAATATTCCTGCTACTGTGTCTATGAAAATGTTTAGCAAAATTAAAACGAGAGAAAATGTATGCGCTCGTTCTTGACTGAATATCTTGTAACTATATTTTCAATTCTATCTTTGTTCAGTTTATTTGAGATTGCTAATTTGTTTATTTGTTCTTTTATATTACAGAGTGTTTACTTGTCTTTAATAATGCTTGAAATTTACATGAGTTAGGCTAGTTGTTTTTGCTATGGTATTTTTTAAACCATAGGCAAAAGTTACTCCTGTACTGTAAGTATTCCTTAGCGTGTTGATTTGTGTTCATGGTATTCAGCTACAATTAAACATTTTGCAATAAGACTTGTGGTTGATATCTGTTTTTTCCCTTATTTTAATTTAAATTAGTAATCGACAATTAAGGAATCGACAATAGAATTAGAATCGTTAAAATTCAAGCAATAGCAAACCTTACCTTTCTGTACATGTGCTTCGAGTGTGTGACAACTCCGTCAACTGTCCTGAGTGCCTTTCACACTGGCCCCGGCCAACATGCAGTCCTTATTGTCAATCCCTGAAATAAATAAATAAATCATTCTAATTAATATAGATTAAAGCAACATGCTGACTCTTTTTAGTTATACAGATTTTCTCTCCTGACTTTGATGTATACAACAATAAACATTGTTATTTTGAGACCTAAAGACCTCTTAGCAATGCTGGTATTTTTATTTTAGCAATATAAATTAGAAATGACCATGGTGAAATTATTTTGTGATATGTAGTCAAGTATATATATAGCGCTTTTCACAATATAGATTGCATCAAAGCAGAATTATGTACTATAATTAATAAAACTTTTTTTGACAAGTAGACCTACATGGTAAAACAATGACAGTTTTGAACATGAAGGTGGTAAATGACATCTTTAGCATGGTATAAATCAAAGTATCATAATACTATTAGCAGATAAATCACTGAACCATGGTACTGCCACAGTACTTTTAGTATAACATACATAGTCATGGAACAGTAACCGTAACTCCTCAATGTCAAGTTCAAAGCATCTACTAAATGAATAATTGAATAGTACAAAACATCTGGACTCTAAGGTGTCAAACTCATTTTGAAAATGCAATGACAAACACAATGACCTGCTATGTGGCATATTTACATAACTACTTGAACAGGACATAATACAAAAGACTGTCCAGGTTTTAAACAATGAGTCATTGAAGGTGCACACACATTTCTTTTAATGGATCATACAGTCATAAAGAACAATCAATGACCTTGTATTCATGTCATTTGCACAAGTACGTCCATTTTCCGTAAAGAACAAAAGGGGACTGGAGAGGGAAAAATATGTAAAAACCATGGAAGCTCATTGGTGGGCAAAACATGAGTGCAATACAGAAAGGCTACGTGGCTTCTCCTTGATGAAATAAGAGGTCAAGGATAGTTTTTAGCCTTCAGAACAAGATTTATAAAGGCGGGAGTGCTAGCCGCACAACAAAGCTGCGGGGAGATATATATATCTATATATAAATGAATCATTTTAATGTATGCCTGCTTTGTACTAAACATGCAATATTATTTTAATGTAGATTTAATGTAATGCTTTTTTTCACATCTCGACTACACTTAATGTTAATTTGACAAATTCCTACTTCTATTATATTGATAATTCAGTAAAACCGAGAAATGGTGAAAACTAATTTATGGCATCTATTAATGCATAACTTACGCTAATATATCAACTGAAGCTCATGCATATTAATGTACGGTAGATGTACAATTCATCACGCTTTGTTCTACTGCATCTAAATGAGTTGTCTTTCGTTTCATCAATTTGTCCTTCTTTGATCAGTAGAATTAAACTTTATATTAAATTTACAGCAACTCTATAAAGCACCAAGAGGTGGTCAGCAGAAAAGAAGAGGAAAATGGGAGTACATGTATATAAGTGAGAGTGAGAGTTGACACAGTGATGAGAGTTATCCATTTCCATTCTGCATCTGTCAAAGACACAATATCACATAGTGTCTCCTGATTAGCTTCTGCAATATGACACAAGCCTCATCATGAGAGGAGCGATCAACCATGACAGAAACAAACAATAAACTCATATTTGTAGGATGATGTGACCGCTGGCCTTTCTCTTGTGTGTATTTTTAGGCAGGTTTCAGAATCTCATCACATATTATAGACTATTGACTTTTCACAGACTTGGGTTTCTAAATATTTTACATATTAACATTATCTAAGGGTGGAATAATGTACTGTAGATGGGTTACCTAGCTGGGTTTGTATTGTTCTGTTAAGATGCTGTACTATGATGAAATTTTCACAGCACATTTTGCATGTTGTTGATTTTGATAGTATCGCTTTGCATGTCTGACAAAACAAATATAGGCATATAAAGGGTCAAATTCTGAACACTGTAAAAGCTAGTATAATACTCGAGTTAATGTGCAAAGAAATCAAGCATATATAATACATTTTGATTTCACGGGCATCACATAACACCTCGATTTGTGCTTTTTATTTTTGCACCTATTTAAAGAGACACATTTTAAATTGTATTAAATACTCTCACTGATTTTCAGAGCTATTCTTTAAAAGTGTAATACACACGGTAGAAAAAAGAAACACTCGAGCTTAAGAACACCATTATTGCTTTGCATCATGCAGCACTGGATCACATCAGCAGCACTGCCGCTCAGCAAACACCACCTGACACTGCTGGTGCCACATTACAGTGCAGGGTTCTCATCCATTACTAGCGCTGACAGTACAGCAAAACGACAGCGCTCCCTGAAAGCATCCTGCAGTGACAGCTCCCCAAGTACACTGCATTTAAATGCACGAAATCCACTGAACCGTTCTGCAGGTCTTCAGAGACATGTGGGACAGTCTTCCCACTCTGAGGGAACCATAATGATGAGTCTGTGTGCAGGGAACTCAATTGTTCATTTGTGGATAGTGAAATGAAAGCAATAGTGCATAAAGAGCTCTTTAAAAGAAAAAAGAATAGTATCAGTGTAGGACTGTCTTTTAGACAGTGTCAAGGTTGTGAACTGACTTTGGTGTAAATGTTTTTAAAACATACGGGGCCCTATCTTGCACCCAGCGCAATTGACCGGCACATGTTTAATTCGTATTTTGCACCTGTGCAAAGTGGACTTTTCCCTCCACAGACGCACGCTGGTAAACTAGGGAATGAATGAACTCTGCGCTCACTGGGCGTTTCAGCGCAAAAGGAGGCATGCTCCGGAGCCATTTTGCAGTTCCAGAAAACAAAAGTCAGTGGCACGTTGCACGTACATTCAGATGCTATTTTAAGCGTGCATGCTTGGCCTTAGATACAGAGTGTGTAGTATATTCATAGTATTGCAGGGTGATTCTCACTGAAATCCAGATTTAGAAGGTGCCCAGCATCAGAATTTTTAAAATGCCATTTTTTCTTTCTTTTCTTCTTTAAAATGCCTATTTTCTTTTGCACCTATAAGATTAGGGTCTGAACTTACTATAACCATTATTTTTAGAAGATTTAAAAAATATATATTTACTATATTATTATTGACATTTTTAGATGAAGTCCATAAAAAATATCATTACTTGCAACATGACATTACCTTAAATATTGGTATATGTTTCGGTAATGAGAACTAAAAAGTTGTGTAGGTACTATGACAAACAAAAATTTAACTTTTATCTGGAGAGAAAAAATAAGAACTGCTTATCTGGTAGGCATCTTGTGTGTCACAGTCAATTATGTCCCTTCCAAAAAAAAAAATCTTGAAAATGATAGTTCCTTGAGGACTTAAACAATAATTGAAAATTGTTGCGGAGGATGAGATAATTGGTCTTGGACACATTTATATTCCTTATTATTGCCACTACATTTACCAATGATCACCAAATACCACATGTTTCTTTATTGTAAATATTTATAGTAAAACATGCACTGAAGTTTTTTATTTTTTTATGTTTTTTAATTATAAATATTTTCATCTCAAAGAACCCAAATCCAGTCATGGACACGTTGCGGTAATGAGAAATTTCCCTAAATGTGGAAAAAACAATAAAATTGCTATTTATGATGTCATTTAAAATCATGTGCAAAATAGTACATGATGAGATGTTTATAACTGTATCCTTTTTTATTTTGATAGCATTTACTTTTATAATCAAAATGTTTCATGACACCTCATAAGTCTAATTTCACGAGAATCATGGAAACAAGCACACCTCGTTCATCATGCTCTTAAAGGGATACTCCACTTTTTTGGGAAATAGGCTCATTTTACAACTCCCCCAGAGTTTTTAAATCCGATCTTTGGTTCTGGCCTGAAAATAGCCTATCTTCCGTCAACACAACTACACAAACTTAGTCTGTGGTCACGTTGGAAGTTACCGAGCTAGGGACTATTTTCATGCACTGCGTCATATAATTATGCCTGCTGCACTCATGGTACGGCAGTAAAGTTTCTTGATTATTACGCGGGAATGAGAGTAGTTCCTAGCCATATCAGTCTAGAAAATTCCAACTTTACATTTTCCGTCAGTCTTAGTACACGATATAACTACAGAAGTGTCAAGTTTAAATAGGAAAATAGTGATCTTTTTTTTTTTTTTGAGAAATGCTAATGGTCTTGTCCACTTCAATGATGTACGCTAAGCTGTGCTAAAAGTGGTACCACCAGAACTGGAGATCAGATGAATGGATTCAAAAACAGTAAAACCCAACTGTTTAACTCTGGGGAGTTGTAAAGTGAGCCTATTTCCAAAAAAGTGGAGTATCCCTTTAAAGAGAATGTTATATGACACTCTTAATGGTTTGTTCCCTGTTACGCCAAACCACACCTATGAATAATGAAGCTACTTCAGACCAACCCCTTTTAGATTTGGCCGAGCGCAAGAGTCGTTCCGACCCGCCCGTTAAATAGCAACAGTGCCGAGATCCACCACAAAGTTACTTGCGCTTTGCACTTGACATTGGGCTTTAGATTGTTAAAATAAGGCCCATGTTGTGCTTTATAGCGGAAAAAAAAGAAAGAAAATTAAACATTTTTTACAATGGCAACAAATGCAAAAGGCAACATAAACAATGTCATATTCTAGTAGCTTGATAGCTTGATAGTCTCAGGATCTAATTCAATTTAAAATAAAAGGGTTGCAGAGTGCTGTGCTATTACAAAATGTGCTAAAACATTAACCCCCAGTTGAAGAATCAATTCATCTGTTCGTCCAGCGAACATCTCAGTATTGATCATCTATCAACTCTTCAGAAAATAATATTTTTACTTGGCCCAGTGACCTCTTTCCTAGCATCTATACTGTAGCCGTGATCATAATCGTTAATCTACATTGATTTACAGTATAAGCAGTACCTCGAATCAACTCACAAAGTTCAAAATCAACTCAAATTTCCCTGAAAGGTATTATTTAACTAAATCACAAACACATAAATAATCTAAACAAACACATACACACGATCATGCACACATGGGTGAAATGGAAAGATAAAGTGACTGAAAACCCAGAACAGAACAGGGCAATGAAGCTATGAAAATAGTAATTTAGCCTAAGCACTGGGAAGAACCATAAGTTCCTTACTGGCAAAGCTCCTTTGTTAACAAAGGTGTTCGTGTTCACAACTTTAGCTAAACAGCGATTTATGATACTTGCATTTTCCTTAGCTGTCGAAGAGCGTTCGGAAACACAGTCGCAGGAGTAAGTCTTGATAGTTTGTCTGATGGAATCTGAAGTTGCAACCTATTTCTACACAATGCAATTCGATGAGAAAGATTTATGTCCACCAAAGTGTGAGTCATAAACAAACAATATTTTTTATATGAGACAGCACCTGATGCGGATACATTACCTAGTAGTTCTGTCATCAGGCATGCATGACACTATATGCAATATAAAAATACAATATACAAACAGTAATATCATAATTGGGTTAATTCCAACATGACAATTCTGAAAGAAACTTTATTCAGGTAGCTTGTTAACTTTTCTTGTCCAGCTAATAAATTAATGTACTTGCATATGAAATGTTTCAAGTCTTAGGTGAGCTTCTTGATGGGGTGTAAAACAAATTGCATTGGGGATGTATATTTTTTTCTCTCATCATATTTAGACTAAATGAAGACATGTCACACGGAAAGAAGGACAGTGACAAAGCCCTGCTGATCCAGCAAACAAAAGAGCAAATTAGACCAATCCCAGTAAAACACTAGAGTCCAGCAAGAATGCACTACCATAGTACACTGCACGATGGGTATGTTATTCAGGGACGTGAACAGGAATTTTGAGGGGCAGTTGCTCTGACCTGAGGGCACCCCCCTCCCTCCTCCCGGGCTATATGAAGGAATATACTCAATTGAATTTGTCCCCTTCCATATTGTCTTATCTGGCCGTGTTTGTCCAAACGCAATGCCTCATCTTATGGTCTTATTATTATTTATAAAGATTGCAAAACGTCAGAGACGAGACACATGAGCAAAAGAGTTCCTCATATTGTTTATTGTTTTGTAATTATTATAATTTATTTATTTATTTGAAAAGAAATAATCTTGTTTGAATAGAAAAACTCGCTTCTAATAAAAAATAAAACGATTTGGGAAAAAAATACAATCCTTTTTTGCCTATCCTGACCTCCCCTGGGGCCCTAAGCAAAATTCTGCTAATGGGCCCTCTACCTGATCTGTGATGCCGTGAGCTATGTAAACCATTTGCCATTTCTACACAATACCGCCCAATACAATCCTCCCTCCTTTAAACAAAACATTTAAAGAATAAGTACAACAATATAGAACAGAATGAGGATCAAACAAACAATATTTACTGAATAAAGTATTTTTTTATAGAATATTAAGATAAGTGAATATTAACATAAACATTAATAAGAAGAAAATAATAAAGTATAACCCTGAGCTTTGGCTTTTGGGGTTAACTTTGGTTATGTCTACCGGTATTTATTTTTGGCATCAGTATGACTTTTTTTATGCATACTGAAGCAAATCTTGATTTATAGTTATTATTTAATGATGGATGTGCAATGCATCCATATTGACCAGTATGTCCAGCTAATCAACATTTTAAATTCAATATTATAGCCTATAAATCAATAGTCAATCAATGTCGGATTGTCAATACATTGCATTCTATCTTGCATAATTAGTGCAGTTGTTTAGAGTTTTAACTACGCTGAGACTAGATAATCAGTGTCTTTATAATGTGTACTTTGGGAGTGCCATTATTCACGTGCATGTATTGTACAGTATTTCTGGTTTCCACATATTTCTGCTTGAAAAATGCGAGTTTCATTTCGTGCACGCGCTTATGAACGCACCATAACACGCGCGACGCGGTTATGGTTCCGAGCTGCAGTTAACAAACACCGTTGCACTTTGTCGTTCATCAAAAACGAACGTAAAAAATAATTGTATTTTACTCTCACTTTTGTCAGGCACAAAGTGATGCAAGAGATGCACTGCCTGCTAGGTTAGCAAGACCGAAAACCATCAAACTTTGCTGACATCAAACTTTAGAGAGGAGAGAACACAAGTTTACCTGATTGTTATTCCCGCAATTCACTCTCATATTTTTTTCTTCTTCCTCTTTTCGTGACGAGAAGGATAGTTTCGCTTCATTTTGTCATGGACGTCGTACACATTAATTGGCGCGCACACTAGATGGAAGCGCGGCCTTGAGTAATTTGCGGTGGATTACGCACCGGTCGCGTGCAGTCCATGGTCGCGTGCGGCGCTGCAGCCACGTAAACAGTTTGACTTTCACTTTCAGTGCCCGAATGGAAGTGAATGAGGCTTTGTGATTTTTATTTTTTTATTTATTTTTATCTAGCTGGTACAATGTCTGAAGTTTACACTTTATGTGGGAAGAAATCCGATTAGAGCGGTCAGACTCAAATGGATTTCCATAAATGTGATTTGAATAGGATTTCAAACCACATAAATGTAGCATTTATGTTAATTTTTGGCATTCGCAATTGCGAAATCTGATTAGATTTCAATTGGATATGCACAAAAATCGTATTTGTACTGACAGTCGGGGGTAGCCAAGAGTTCTAGTCCATTCACTTCAACAGATGGCCCTCTTCAAACAAACAAAAAAGTATATATATTTTTTTCAAACTTTTATACTGTCTTTTCAATGCATTCTCATCCTTTTGCGTCATATAGAACGCTATATGACAAAACGGCGCTATACTACGCACATGGTACCCTTTATTGTTTATATAGCACACGCTGTGATGGGTAGGTTTAGATGTGGGGTAGGGTAGGGTAGTCTCATATTACCCTAAAGGATTCATGACGCCTTGAGTTCGCGTGTTATATAAACGATAAAGGGTACCATGTTCGTAGTACAGCGCCGTTTTGTCATAAAGCGTTCTATGTGACGCTAAAAGATGAGAACGGGCTGGTCTTTCATATGTGGCACCATGAGAGAGGACTCAAGCGCAGAATGAGTTTTGAACGGTTTATACAAACACACAGCAGGCAGGACAAAAGATGGTGGGAGGGGAGGTAAACACAATCCCACTAAAGGCAAGGAACGAATCACAAAGACCGACTTGACTTGGCTCGACTTGACCCACAACTGGAACAATAGGCAAGAAAAAAAAACAGGTAGCACAACAAACTGGCCAAATATGAGGGAAATAGAACACAATAAATAGGGAGCAGAGAACATGTGAGCACATTTAGAACAATGAAAATTTAACGAGAGCTTAAACAAGGGGTGCGTGGTAACAGGAAACAAGGAGGCTGGACGAGAGGATCACATGGCCAACACAAACAGATACAGAGTCATGTATCTGTACCAAGACAAGACAGACAGAACAGACAGAAGAGAATCCTGGCATGTAGAGTAAATATGTTAGTTTAACACTTTCCACTACAAAATGCCTTTACCTGAGTAGTTTACCTGCTGCAAATTAAGATAAATATCTTTGTCGCTATGACATGGGTTTGGTTAACTCTATAGGAAAACATTTCAGGCAACAATCTGTTTGTTCTCTGAATTCAGAAGTCTAGAAATTTTGTGAGCGGTTGGTTTTGATAACAGCTGTGTTCAAAATTGCATTCTCTCGAGTAGGTATTTACAGGAATTTAAATAATTACTTCACAACTGCTAAAAAGAGTGTTGTACAGTACGAGTGTGCATGTGTAATCCGAACATACTACATTCACCATGATGTCATTATCATGTGATCTACTTGCATCAAACAAACTGAAATAAAACAATGTTAAATCAAAGGCTTTCTTACTCCGACAACCCTGGAAATGGCGGTTCATGCATTCATCATGTGTAGGCTTGACTACCGCAATTCACTTTATTGTGGAATATCAGCTTCTCAAATTGCCCATCTTCAGTTGGTTCAAAACGCTGCGGCTAGACTCATTTTCAATTGTCGCAAATATGACCACATCACTCCAATTCTTAAATCTTTACACTGGCTGCCAGTCCGGCAGAGAATAGACTTTAAAATCCTACTATTTGTTTTCAAAACTCTACATAACCTAGCCCCAGTCTGTCTTTCCAAACTTATTCATCCATATATCCGCCCAGAAGCCTAAGATCTCACGACCAGGCTCTGCTGGTAGTCCCGCGTGTCAGACTTAAGCGTAGAGGGAGCGCGCTTTTGCAGTGCCAGGGCCCCGTCTGTGGAACACCCTGCCAATAGAGATTTGAATGGCCCCCAACCTGTCTATTTTTAAGTCCTTAGTGAAAACCTACCTGTTCTTGTTAGCATACTGATCTCTTTTTTTAAGTATTTTATTATGTTATAATTGAGTCTCTGACAAAGCTTCTTTGATGCTATTTTTGTTTGTTTTCTTTCTTGCTGTTTTTACTTTTCTTATTTGTTTGTTCTGTAAAGCACTTTGGTCTGTCTAATTGGCTGTTTAAATGTGCTATAAGTAAGCAATAAGGTACGAGAGGCTGTGCTGTATCGTGAATAAGTAACGGCTCAAGGGCGTTGTTAGGCACGACGCGAAGCGGAGTGCCTGCAACTCCTTGAGCCGTTACTTATTCACGATACAGCACTTGCCTCGAGTATCTTATTGCTTTTATAAAACGGTTGCCACACAATATTTAAGTAAAAAACAATGTTAGTGCAACTTTCTTGAAGTAAAATCACTAAAAGCTTACCTTCCGCTGGAAAAAATAGTCCCCGAGTGTGAACAGCAACAACGTTCCAATGTGTAAAATGCATGAAAGCTCAAATAAAAACAACATAGAACCGCAGTGTTGCGCAGCGATCAATAGAACCGTTGGGTGAAGCGGTCGTAGCCGTGTTTTATCGTGAATAAAGCACAGCTCTTGACCAATCAGAATCAAGGATTCGAACTAACCGTTTTATAAAAATAAATGAACTTGAACTTGAATATGTACTTGTGTGACAGCTTATTCTGCTAATTTAAACTCCAGGAAAATAAACTCTATAAGCTTTACATTGGTGCATGTGCTGGTTTGAAAAGTGCAAAAGCATCAGAGAGGATCATTGAAAATTATTTTAAATCAACACTGTATTTTTCACTTCCACCATTTAAATTTGTAAAAGACACAATTTTACACCAAACACAACAATAGTTGAAAAATCAAAAAGCCATGAAATACATCGTCATTAATCTGCACAAGTCTCCACATCAAATACACAATAATGAAGAATCTAATGATTGAAACATTGGAAATAGACTGCCATTAATCAACAAATAAGAGTTAATAAGAGTATTTATATCTCATTATAGAGAAACAGAAAGACCTAATTCCTCATTCATGCCATTGGGATCCAGTACTTTAAGTTTATATTTCCATGAATGCGTCTCGTTTCAATTATTCTTTATTTAGTCAGTTAGCTACTGGAGAAGCTATGTCCTGCGGTCTAATATTCGGTTGTTAGTGTTTGTATCCTTAATTTTAATTGTCGTGAATGATTTTCCCATATATAATCTTTTGACATTTTAGCATATAGATCACATTGAGTACTACAGGTAACAAGAGGACATAGGGATTGTTTAAATTTGATCAAATTTTGGCATACAGCAAAATTTCAGCATGTCATTTGCACATACTTTGCTTTTTATCACTTATGACTGCCATTATCAGGTGTCACTGAACACCTGATAATGGCACCTGAACATTGAATAAACATGTAAATGTGGTTTATTTTGTGTATTACACAAACTGTCTTTTTTCTGTCTGTTGCAAAGATTAAGATTAAATCATTTTATTTCAAAAGATCAACAAAAATGAGATTTTCATCATCCCTTCTTTCCTAAAGTTCTCCCTCTCACCTCACCAGAATCAGAAAACAAGCCAAATGTTCTCCTTCATTCCCAAGTCCATTCAACAGCAGCCAGCTTTTGTCAGCCAGAAGAAACTTTATATCCTTTAAACACGATTTAGGATTTAAATTGCACAGTCTTGTGAATTTCCTGAGGCTCAGTGAGGTAGCCTTAAAAAAGTGAATGTTTAGGAAGAAAATGATACCCCGGCACAGAGTGCAATGTGAGTTCTAACTATTAAAGCGCTACCTCCTGCTGTGGTGTTTGTTGAAGTGTATAGGGCTCTCCAACATGTGATGGTAAAATTGCTGACTCCAACAGTGAGGAAACTTAGCTGTTCTCACAGTACATGCCACAGGAGATTAAAGATTTCTGAAGAGAAAAATCTAGGGCAAACGTATCGAAACAACCTAAGACTGTCACAAGCAATCTTCTTTAAGTCAAAACACAAAAAAAGAATAGAGCGAGTGAGAAAATATACTATTCTTTCTTTCCTTACTCACACGTGGCTCCCAGACACAGACCTGAGAGAGGCCTCTGCCGTCCCTAGAAGGGTTCACGTCTGAAATCATCAATCACCTTCAGATGACGGGATCGTGCCAACATTCTCTCAGCAGGGTCACAAACAACCAACGCTCTTGTCATCTCATGTCAAGTCTAATAACAAGCAGAACAGCAATATTATTGCTGTTAATTAAGCGGAACAATCTTATGGTACATCAACAGCAGTAATTGACTTGTTTTGCAGCAAAATAACAGACTGGAGCATAAATACAGCTTGAAAACATGTTCCACACACATAAAATAGCATAAAATGTCTAATTTTACTATAAAAACAGAGGAAAATTGTGCAAAAACACTGGCCTGTCAACTGACCGAAAAACAGATGCTGTAAAAAGAAACATATTACAAAGCTTTTACATCTGGCTGTCTGTAGGAGTGAGACATGGATGCCAGGTTTAAATACCATTTCTCATACAACTCAAAATATAGCTGTAATGAAATACAATTTCACTTCTGTAATCTATAACAAAAGACAAACACATCCAATTAATCAACTATAGAGCAATTTGCTATTTTTGAGAATCTGTAATCACAAACTGTTATAAATCTTCAAAGTTCAAGTCCAGGTCAATGTGAATTGCTAGCAATTATGATGACATTCCTAAACAAGCTGCATCAAATTATTACACATTGGATAAATGAGCGGTACTGACTGAACAACTCCACTAGACAGACAAATTAGGCCAATGGACAATGGCAAGTAACTCTTAACAAAAGCTGCATCATCTCTCAACCTGTTTGCCTGCACACAAAAGTTCATGAACTCACTGGCAAATGGAAAATCCAGCTCATTAACAAAATACATATCAAGTTCAAAAGTTCACTTTCAAAGCGACAGCAGAACACTTAAGTGTTGGAGGGCATGTTTTTGACCATCGCACAATAATGTGTTTGTGTGGTACCAGGTTACTTCACAATTCTCTCACATCAGACCTTCTGTCTCATCTGCTACTAGACATTAGACTATTGTTTAAGACCAAAAAAGGGGATCCATAGGCAAAAATTTAGGCTACAAACCAATGCTATACAAGTGCCAATTAGAGCCATAATTGTAGACAATGCTTTTACAGATTGTCCTAGCCTACTAAAAATACCAGAACAGACAACAACCTTTTTTGTTTGTTTAAAAAATGTCAGAATGTTTGGGGTCCATCTGAGGGTGAACTTTAGATGAACTTTAGACCAAGTCCTTTTTTCAGACTTCAGCTGGGAGTTCAGTTTAGCCTAATGCATTAATCTTAAAGGTACACTATGTGATCTTTTAATTATACCATAATTTAAATAAATAATTAATACATAATCAGTTGTTGTTTTTTTCAGTTGCACAAAACGTCTTACCCTGATTCACTATAGTAAGACTAGAATAAACTTTAATAAGGTGTGTTCATGCAATGTCATAATTGAGGTAATTGTGAGATTTTACAGTTTTTTACAATCACTTTGTTACTATTTTCAGAACCTTGATGTCATTTTTCACAACTCTAGACACAAAACTCACAACCAATGATCAAAATGCACATTTTTCAAAACTTTAACCAATTTCTCAATTGCTTGGATACAATACATCATACAACTTAGATCATTTGTTCATTCATCATAAATCACTTGTTCAATATGACACAACTTAACATCAAAGTACGACTATTTCAAAAGGCAATTCACACCATACATTTCAAATGAGTGTCTATTCATTTCCTTACAATGATCTAACTATCTATTGATACAACTGTTCAAAATGATAAGTAACTGTTGCAGTACTCTTAATGCATAGTTGTATGGAAACAGACACACAATCTTCCATGTTTACAGTAAATCATGAAAGTTTCTAAAGATTCATTGTTCAGCAAGCATGGAGCATGAACCAATTCAACTACAATATCCATGGATGTAGCATAATAATATATATTTTTGCTTTGATTCCAATAAACCTATGTTGTGATGTACTGTAGTGTTTTGCATCAATATATCACACACTTTGTTCAATGATTCCACTATGTGTGTATTCTCTCTACTACTGCAGAACTTTTACAGAGATGTATATTTACTGTACATGTAGTACCATAATGAAACTTGTATCACCTATTTTGTTCTACAATATTTAATGATTGTACGAACAATGACAGTGAAACTATCGGTTGCTTGTGTGTGGGTGATCTATAGTTATGTTTCAATGGTATTTCACAGTAAATTTGTTTTTTGAACCAATGATTGTGCAAGTGCAAGATTTATTTAAAGATGTGAATGCACAATGCAATGTTTTGAACATTAGACAGCCTGTGTTACAAGTGATAACGGTTTCGAGTTTTGTGTCTAGAGTTTTGAAAAATGACGTCAAGGTTCTGAAAATAGTAGCAAAGTGATTGTAAAAAAACTGTAACTTGTAAAAAGCATTCACATTCTCGTAGCTCGAAATTACAACTTGAAGGTTGGGAATTTGCTAAAAACTTCTACTTGTATCACATGAACGGTGTACTACCTGACCGCTGTAGATTCATTGATAGTCCTGCCATAAATGCAATTCCCAGTCTGAGGACATTAGAACAGCTCAAAGTAGAATGTCACTTGTCATTATTTAAAAATCACAGGAATTACGCCATGACATAATACACAGCTGTTAGCAAGTTTGGAAACAGACAGGTGAAGATTAGGATAAAGTTGAAACGCAGGGCTTAATAATAATCCAACAGGCAAAATAACACAAGTAGTAGCAACACATTCACAAAAGAGACCATACACTGAGCACAGTATTAACCAAAGTAAACTGTTACCATAATAAACATACAGTAAACAAACAAAATCACAACATATATATCCTCCCTTGTTATATAAACTGGTATGACCGCTGCTATTATAAGTGCATTCTGGGTTACGAAGCGCTACCTGAATGACCAGAACACAGCAGAATTAACAGGTAAGCACAGAACAATACAACAGTAAAATGCTGCATCATATGATGTTAAATTACCAAAAAAACATTCTGTAAAAACTACTAGACTCCTTGTGATTATTACACTTCAGCAAGTATACCTAATAACAGTAAACAGTTGATTTAAATGCGTATGTCTAGTGAAGTTGCTACTGTCCATAGGAGGGTACAAACCATTACTATACGTAGACAGACGAGTGGGAGTAGTCTAATGAAATGTTTTAAATAAACCATGAGCTTACACAATATGCTAGAACAGTAACATTTTGCACACACAGAGCCACACTGAAATGGCACTTTTGTGACAACGTCATCGTAAAGGGTCGTCATCACAGGCACGTTTATAAATGCAACTAAATGTCCTAATTGAACTATGGCCTAATCCTGGCTTAATCTAAAGCCCTGTCTGTGACACCAGGCCAGTGTCCCAAACTAAACAAGCCAGAGGTGACAGTGGCAAAGAAACTAAACTCCATCAGGTGAAAGAATGGAGAAAAAAACCTTGGGAGTCTGGGAGAGATCCAAATGCAAGTGTTCAAATGCAGGAGACAGATCTGAAAGACATGTTAATACTAAGAAGAAAACCCAATGACCACCTGTGATTGGATCAGCAGAAATGCATATATCTAGTGGAAATAGGCCAAAGATAAATTTTTTCTTACTCGGATCTTTAAAACATCTAAATAATTGACTTCTGTTTATAATTGATTAAAACTTTGGATATAAAGTTAAGGGACACAAAATTTTGGTGGTCATATGCTAAAATGCTTACTGTTACATCTTGGTGAACTGAAAAGGGAGCTCTATGTCGTGAACATTAAAGGATGTCTTTATAGTTGGTAGTTGGTGGAAATTGATGATGACGCATATGATCACTTATTTAAATTTTCATAAACTATAGTCATTTGATTAGCCACTTTTGTGTTGAAGGGGTCATGACCCTTGCAAGACTATATTACATACCTTCTCCCTTTGTGTTCTGTCATGCCCTGTCTCTTCTTAAAGGTACAATATGTAGGAATTTTTCACAAACAAGAGTGTGCAGTAACCAACAATAACAATGGCGAAGCTTGATGATGCTATGATGGAGAGTTGAACAATGGGAGATGTCATTTTCACCATCCAGAGATGTTATGGAATTAATGAATCATGTTTATGTATTAACTGTATGTCTGATCGCAATATTTTATGCCACCATAATGAATTAACTGCAAGGAATGAAAAATGTTGCTATATTATCCTGTTACAGCTATTTGTCAAATGATTTGATGGGTTAATGCTGCACAGTTTTTAAGTGTTTATGGATAATGCCATGTTGTTTTACATGTTTAAACCAATTCGTACTCAACGTACAATTTGAATGAACATTTGCAAGTAATGGCTAAATATTGCATAACAATACATATCTGATTGTATTTAATTGCACTGGCATTATCTCTGGTCAAAACACAAGTGATCAAAAGCATTATCAAAGTACAAAGAGCAATATAACTGTGAATTTTCTTCATCATTGTTTATAAGTAATATTATTGACAGTTGCATGTGTTGAAAGGAAACAGATACGGGGAGCTCTACAAGCAGAAACTAGAGGAGAGCGTGGATATTGCCTCATTGCCATACAACATTTTTTTCAGGCCACTTATTTAAAATTGGAATTGCTCTGAAATAAAAAAAAATCTTTGGAGACTTTTGGGATATTGTAAGTACACAACTGCAGGAAATATA
Source organism: Hybognathus amarus (assembly GCA_030378365.1). Taxonomy (NCBI): domain Eukaryota; kingdom Metazoa; phylum Chordata; class Actinopteri; order Cypriniformes; family Leuciscidae; genus Hybognathus; species Hybognathus amarus. Next base: position 468,427 of record JAQIUQ010003985.1, on the reverse strand, counting down.
TCAGACTGTGCAAGTTATTTTTTAGAAATGTTATTACAAAAATTCTACATATTGTAAATCTTTAATGGAGGCAGACAATCTGTGCTAAGGATTTTTGTTTCCATGATGAATTGTTTGTGAGAGGTAGAGTACAGACAAAATAAATTGTACATAACAGGTCAGTAGTAACTAGAGCCTGAGGTCACAACTACCTAATGTGGAGCAGCGATGAGAAACCTGAGAGTGTTTCTAGTTTCACACCCTGCCAGGATATATGAATGTGAGGTCCTGCTACCCATGAGGACAACTGCCCCCATGACGAACAATTCTAATCTAATCTAATATGATGGGCATAGTACTGATTATTTTTTATCTGCTGCTTTTAAGCTTTAAAGTTTTTACTAAAATAAGAGGTAAATATCAACTCTATTGTAACTATCTCTCATCACATTGAAATTATACTGTATGCAGTCATAGCCTGCCTGATATTTTCTATTAATCTAGCCTTTTAATAATAGATCAGGATTAAATGTTTCGATGGATGAATCATAGCTCATGGTTCATGTTGATAATGGAAAGGTATATTTATGTAAATAAGCAATAGGTTAAAATATGAATTATGAATGTGGGTTTGAAAACTTGATTTCCTGATGGCACATCTGTTGATATACTATCTTGAGTCATCTCTGAATAATCCTATTCTCAAATTAATTATTCATACTTCATCGTTGCTCTTTAAAACTTACAGCCAATCAGATTATCCATCTTGGTTTTACTTCATGAATAAACATAAATAAACTGTTGAGAAGATCCTACCTCTCAAAAACTCTCAGACAGAGAAAGGCCTGTTTTATTTTTTATGGGAAAGCATTATTTTCCTTCTTTGTTTTAACAGATGTTATTGTGTCCCCTGTGTCCTGAGGCTGATGAGGCAGAGATTCTGCGCAGTCATTCAGCATAACTGTCTCCTCTAGCAAATTAACTCAAATACAGTTCTTTATAAACAACTTAGCCATGTATATTTTTACATGTCTTATGAAGGTCCTTATTTGGAAAGTGGCCAAGAGCTAGAGTCTCAGACTAACTGATAGAAAACAATCAAAATCAGTGATCTGGACCATTTTTATGACATTTTCATGAAGCTTTTAGATATTTTTTTTTTGTAAATGTTACTGCCTGTTTTTTTTTTTTTTTTTTTTTTTTCCATGGAATGGATTTTTTTTTTTTTTTTTTTTTTTTTTTTCCATGGAATGGATTATTCTTTAAAGTGCTTTTTTATTCCAGGGAAGGAAAAAAAATATATGCGGGTTTGGAATGACATGAGATTGAATATACATTGAAAATACATTTTTGGGGGTGAGCTATCACTTAAAAAAAAATATAAAAGGAAGGCCAAATGCCACAGAAAATATTAGAAATTAGAAAACAATATCATAATTTGAAAACAGAGCAAAGAGGGATGTACCTTAAATTATCTTTTTTTGTGTAACAGACAACTATATAACTGTCTAGTGTCTAGTATTTTATGCTATATAACTTTTTGCACTGAAAACACTCAAATTTCACATCTCATGATTCTGTTATCAACAGAATCTACACTGTCTTTATTTAAAGATGTGTGGTTGGTATATAGTAAAGACTTTACAGACACGCATAATATTTTCATATCAAAATTCCACAAAGTCCCATTGCCTATATTTTATTAAAATGCCATGTTGAATAAATTAAACAGAGCCACACATATCATTGTCTTTGTTTAATAAAATTATGTACTCCTTGATTATAAATGTTTGTTTGTCCTTTTAAAAACATGTTCACCGTGATGTACATGTTTAAGCTCTGTCTATAACAATTAATGTTGAAAAAAGAGCAAGTAGTCTATTTTTCACACTGACATAGCTCACATTTAGCATGTGAGAGCTCCAGCAGAGGTGAGCCCACAGGGGCCGGTTGCATAAAGTCAGACATCACATTTCTTTTCTGTAACACTTTTATTCAGTTACGTAAAAACGTAGATTAACATAAATTGATACCGAAAACTGAGACTGACAGCCCTGACTAACTGCTAGAGGTTCATACTATCTATCGACACTGTCTTAATGGCTATGTTTATGCAACTGGCCCCAAGTCTTCAGATCCTGTTTGTGCAAAGGGGCAGATGATTCAACATAACCCCTCTTAACAGCTCAGATGAATATATTTCACAATGGATTACAATGGTGCATGTGATGGGTCACTGTGTATTCAGACACTTCAATGTTGGATAGAAGGGTGTAGAGGCAAGTAACAGTATTTAAAAAGTGTCTAAGTGTTCATTTCAAGAGGATTATGCTATCTGGTAATCATGCGGTGTTGACATTTTTAATATTCTGTACTTGTTGACTAATGCAGGATATGCAGTTCACTCATGAGAATTTTTTTCTTTTGTATACTGTATAAAAACACCTCCTACAGAGGGATTTATAATATTCCAGGTTCAATGCCAGAACAGCTATTGGGGCAGAGTTGACTGACCCCACAGAAGACTCATCCCTAGAAAATCGAGAGAAAAAAAATGTTTGCTGCATGGCATTCTAGGGCTGAAAATGCAGCTAATAGGCTACATATTTGGTTACCCTTATTATGCTTTACAGAAATGTATTATATTAACATGGAGTAGTTTAAACCAGAAAAAAAAACAATTTCATGCAATGTACTGTACAATCCAGTCAGCATAAAAACTTGAACACTGCAACAGCAGTTACTGCAAGATTTAGTGGGTTCATACTATTCAATTTCAGCTAACTATATACACAGATTTCATATTTTAGTGTGTGCATGTGTGAGTGTTTGTATCTGTTCATGTTTGTTTGTATGGAAGCTTGTTTCCGCCACTGAATAAAAAAATAAAAATAAATAAATTGTGACTTTTTATCTCACAATCCTGATTTTATTTCTCAGAATTGCGAGATAAAAAGTCTAGAATTGCGGTGATAAAAAGTTCGAATTGCGAGTTATAAAGTCAAGAATTGCGAGATATAAAGTCAGAATTGAGTGATATAAAGTTCAATTGCGTAATAAAGTCACAATTGGTGATATAAAGTCAGAATTGCGACATATAAAATCAAGAATTGTGTGATATAAAGTCAGAATTGAGATATAAAGTTAGCAATTGTCGAGATATAAAGTCAGAATTGTGTGATATAAAGTAAGAATTTGCGACTTATCAGGCCAATTCCAAGAGAAAAAAAGACTAACTTTTTTCCCCTCAGAATAATTTAAATCTCACAATTCTGACTTTATATCTCACAATTCTGACTTTATATCATGCATTTCTGACTTTATAACACGGATTGTCGACTTTATATCTAGCAATTCTGACTTTATATCTCGCAATTCTGACTTTATAACTCGCAATTCTGACTTTATATCACGCAATTCTGACTTTATATCTCGCAATTGCGACTTTATATCAAACAATTCTGACTTTATAACTCCGCAATTCTGACTTTATATATCATTATTTCTGACTTTCCATCTCGCAATTCTGAGAAATAATGTCAGAATTGTGAGATAAAAAGTCCAATTACCTTTTATATTTTTCATTCTATGGCGGAAACAAGCTTCCATAGTTTGTGTCTCTGTGTGTGTCACAAATCATAAATTGTTTTTCAACTTTCAATTGATTTTCAAAATATCTTACTTTACTGCAGCTATCTGTTTCTTTATCATATTTATAGTATGTGATTTATAAAATGCATTATATCCTACTACAAGATAATAAACTCAGCTGAAAATTGCATTTTTAAGTTCACTTATCAAGTTCTGAAAAATACATTTAAAAATGACATTCACATAATAACAGAATGCTAGCGTGTTCCTATGTTTATATTCATGAAAACCTCCTGGATCTGTTTTTTTTTTTTTTTTTTTTGTAAAAGATTATTGTATAAAATGTATAAAACGCTCCATTACTTTGTATCTTTGCGTTTGTACTCTTGCCGTTTTTTGTGAGAAATAGGCTAACGATCACTGAAGCAAAGCTCGCGGGCAATCTTTTACTGTCTATGAGGCAATTAGGGAGGACAGGAAGGCACAAAGTCCAGGGAGAAGCCTTTTACTATCTATAAGAGAAGCCCATTAGATAAAGAGTCCATAAAAGCCTTTTACTGGTGATTCACTTTTTAAATTTTTACTTCATATAACATTAGCCTTTTTTGTTAGATCGTGTTGCTATGTAGAACAGCTCAGATCGTGTTGCTATGGACGCAGTTGTTCACGGTAATATAATCGTTTTTAAATGAATAAACACCTTTTAAATAAATATTTTGTGTCAAATTATTGATTTATTTGGTAGGTAGCCATGTTATAAGTGGGAAAATGTATAGCGAGGCGGTTGTTATACAGTGCAATACAACCCCTTCAGACTGATTCAAGACTCCTCCGCTTCGTGTTAGAGTTTGGGGTTGAATTCGCTACAACAACTGTCCGCTCATACATTATCCCTTACTTTTATTTATTTATTTATATGAGGGCTGACAAGACAAAATAAGGAGTGTCAAGTGTGTTTAAAGCAGTGCGTACAGCAACCAAACCAGTAGCACTAAGTTACCATTTTTGCAGCGCCGAAAGCGGACCTTTCACTGATGTAATGACGCAATGACTTGCACTTGCTAGCCTGTTCCATTTACGTGTTCTCCAACTGCTAAAGAAGAACCTCATCTGAGCCTCTGAAGGAAATGACTTGGAAGGACCCGTCCTGCCAAGGAAGTATCCTTGACATTGAGAAACACGTTTTGTGTATACATAAATCTCCTGAATCTCTAGACCCATCGTCACTCTTCATTGTCTAGTTATCTGTTGCTCTGCATACGCTCATTTGGTATCATTGAACCGATTGGCTATGAGCTGATGTACAGGCGCATTTGATAGACATTCGTAGCATCCAATAATATGTCTCTGGGCATTCGGAAACCACGCCTCAAATACGAGAAAATCAACATGTGGTTTCCAGATGTTTAGACCATAGACTGTAAAAAAAGATGGACAACAGCCCTTTCCGCGTCTTTTCCATCAGAGAGAACTGAAGCCGCCAAAGTCCCTATATGGCACTGACATCATGGAACTTGAGTCTGCGCACTTGCGTTTCGCAACCAGTCATGTCGCAGTCGTGTGCAGGAAGCAAAGCCTTGAAATTAAGGCCTCGCCCTCATTCTCGCTGAATTTGAATCTTAAGCACATGCCCCTGAACCTTTCCTAAGTGTGCCTCTGTTCAGCTCCGTTCCTCTCCAATGATGTCTGCTGATTACAGAACCTTGTTAAAATAAGGTAAATACAACTACGAACAACATAGTCAACATTATGAAAAAGTCTGCTGGTGCTTCAGTGACTACTTCGCACAGAAAACCTGTCAATCACAGTTGTCAATCATGTCATCACAGCATCAAATAACTGTGAATAAGTAAAACTAAACTTATTTTAAAAACAAACACTTGAAATTACATCAACATGATATAAACTGACAGTAAATTACACAAACTATCTTTGGAAAAATGATATGTGAAGTGTAATTTAATTGTTTAGTTGGTGTCACGTCCCATTGAATAACATGGGGAGAGCGGGGTTTATGACCTATACTAGGACCGGTCACAGGCGGAGTTGAGATGTTTTGGCTTCACTTTTGAGGGCTTGTGCGGCATGCTTGGTTCAGACAGGAAGACATTCAGCATAGATGATCTGCATAGATCAACAGCTACACGTTATTGACGCGTCTACGTGAACGTGAAATTTGTGTGTACGTCACCATATAAAACAAATGGAGATGTACACGCATGTATAGACAAGTTTATGAACCATTTCCGCTCTACATCCTAACTCCTTCCATCGATGCAACCTACTTCCGTTCTGGCGGGCTGGGTTTGTTTTGCTAGCTAGCTCCATTGTGCCGACAAAGCGCTGATATCGCAGTGACAAGGAAGATGACAAACACTGGTTGCAAACACTCGAAAAAGTTGCAAACACTCGAGAAAGCACCTGAACGAGTGGTTAGATAAAGAGTGCTGCGACCGCAAACCAGCTACGAAGAGGCAACGCGTTCTCATCCTCAGGCGTCATATAGTGACACTGTTGAAATTTCATCTAAATCCAACGCACATGGCACCCTTTAGCATCAATATAACACGCACAGAGCTTTGTTTGGTTATGGTAGGTTTAGTTCTGGGGTAGGTTTAGGGTTAGACCACTAGGAGGTGCCTTCTGGCCCATATCTGCGTCTCATATTGACGCTGAAGGGTGCCATGTGCATTGGATGGGTAGACTAAATGTCGAAAGCGTATATGACGCCTTGGGATGAGAGCGGGCTGGAAGAGGCAATGTCCATGCGCTCCATTGTTTACACACAAACACACTCACACAGTATCGTGCCTCTCTCTCACACACACAGTTCGATCGCGCCCCTAATTATTATCATCATGGCACACACACACTTTGCACTCTAGCTAAGTAGCCTATGATATAGTTCGGATACCAACGTCAGGCATGCATGCCAACCCTCCCGATATTTCCGGGAGACTCCCGAATTTCCCGAAAAATGAGCATCAAACATGATACCCACATACAAGGGGTATTGACAGTAAAAGGGGTGTTCGAGGCACATGACACATACATTACACAATACTGCCGACAGTTCAAAAAGGAGCGCACAGCTCTTAAAGAGGCCACACCTGCAAATCGGGTGGGGATAGTAACGCCATCTCCACACAAATTAGTGGAACCCTTGCTGTGTTTACACCGGTGTGGTGAAGAGATGGGTCCCACCTTAGGACCCAAGCGATCCGATTGGTTCAAAGCTAGTTTTATGGGTATTCGCTTTAGTGCCTGGTTACAAATTAGAGAAAATCACTTTATTATAAGAGACGTTTGAAATACGTTATAACGAGTCATTAATGTTTTTTAACTTATATGTTTCATATACTAGTATATAACCAACCCGATCTCACGGGAATTCGTACGAATTTTACGAGGTGGCTAATTCGTAACAATTCATACGACCTAGCTCGTACAAATTTAGTACGACTTTGCTAAATCGTACATATTTTACGAATTGGCCAATTCGTATGAATTCGTACAGAATGACCTACCCTAACCCCGCCCCTAAACTTAACTGTCACATGGGTTTAGACAAATCGATTACGAATTTGTACGAGTGAGGTCGTACGAATTAGTACGAATTAGCCACTTTTTACTCACTCGTACGAATTCGATACCGAATTGGTCGATGAATCAGGTAGCAACAACCGAAGCTGTAGATTGTAAATTTAAACATTTCGTGTTTTTATAGTTAGCTTACATAGTAGCATAGCATTTATCCACGGCAAACGTCAGAATGACTAGCCGAGTTAAGGCTGTTCCAGGCGGGCTAGCTAGATGTGCTGCTGATCCCTGGATCTGACAACTCTGAAAACATCAGAACAATTTTTTAAAAAGGCGCTACCTTTATAAATAAACCACAGATTTGAGCTTTAAACAACTACATTCTCAACTTAAAAACTCTTAAAATTACATTTCATGAAACAATAACAGTAATGTTTTTCAATTTATCACGGGAACATATTTAGATCAGGCATACTACTGCCATACTATGGTGTCCTAAGGTGGGACCCATCTCTTCACCACACCGGCAGACACTGTGCAAACCACTTCCGGCGGAAATGAAATGCATTTAAGTAGAGTTATGGCGGCGCCCATGATTTGGAGCGTAAACTTGTGTAGGGGAGCGGGATGAAAACAACATTTGCATTTCAAGTTATGGCAGCACTTTCGGCATGCAGCCAGTGACTGAGCCTCTAAATATCACATGATTTCATTTCAGATAAATTTAAAACAGCTAAAATTAAATCCACTACGATAGCAGTTAGAAAATAAATAAATAAATAAAAAACACAAATGGATGGAAAAACACAATCAAGCAAACATTTGGATTGTTTGAAGAGAATTGTGGCAAACCTTTTGAAGAGTAGGCCTTCACAGAATGTCATTCAAGGTTTACTTTGTTTCCATGTATTGAGCCTGTGTTTAATCACTGTACCCACAGTGGAACTGATATTTTGTGTCATCCCAGGCAGCTGTTTTGGACACCATTGGGTAGACATGCTTCTTCTCTCTTGTGTACTGCTGCATGATTAAGTCAACACTGCTACCTGGTGGATCCTCATTCAAATACACTTTGTGTGGGTCACTTACTGAATTTTTGTCTGGGTTTAGTAATTTATCAAAAAACATTAAATATACAATTTATAAAGGCAATGACTTGAATACACATAATATTCTAGTATTAGTTTTTTTTTTATTATTAAATTAAATTTCAAAAATCAAGATAAACCAAAATCTAAAAACTACCCTTTAACTTGAAAAACGTGTAAAATTTCTAAAATAATGATTAAAATCCCATATGTATGGAAAGTATAAAGAAATTGCTGGTAACTATTTGATTATAGCCTTTAGAATGCTTTATGAAATTACTTTTAATGCATTAATTATGCATTGTAATGCGTCCTCTGGAGTCTAAGGTGTTTTTGGGGGTCTTTGAGATGTTCTGACATGCCCTGACATTTGTGCTTTTTTCAGTTGCATATAAACATATTAATGGAACAGTTGAAATTACACTCTATTTAGCACAAACATGGCTACCATAATATGTGAGTAACATATGTATTTACATGTTTGTATTTTTGAGAGAATATTGTTTATGCATAGTAATTGAAAAAAATAAAAATAAATTTTCTGAAAATAAGGAAATACTAAATATGCGTCCACAACACTTTTGACAAATGGAAGTTGTCGTCTACAGTTTTTGCTTCACAATGACCTGAAAATCATCCTGCCTAATCATTCATGTAAATCAATAGATTGTTTTAAATTATGAAAATCATTTTTATTGGAAAGGCAATATACAACCCCCTAATGTTTAATTAGACTGTATTCACTAGGGATGGGCATTTTTCAAAAATATTGCATTCAAATATTCGGGCTCATAAAAATCGAATATTCGAATATTCATTTATTTAAATTATGTTTAACGAAAAAAAACGTTGTTTTATTTATTTATTTTTTTACGTTGTCACCATTTCTGGACAAGCTTACAATTAGGTAATACACAACAAGCTTACAATAGTAATTAAAGTTTTCTTTTAGTTGAAAACATTAAACAGTAGGACTATGTGTAAACATATATATATATATATATATATATATATATATATATATATATATATATATATATATATATATATGTACGCATTATTAAAAGCATGCTCAAGCAGCGCGAGGGGAAAAACCCCTTATAAAGCAGATTGCGTCAGATATCGTACAGAACGTACACACACAGAGTCAGCAAATGATTGTTTTGCAAATGAGTCAGCAAACTTTATATTGTTTCACGTTTATGTTGAGAAAACAATAATATCTAACGTTACATGCAGGGCACGCCAGCACTTTATGCTCGAGTGAGAAAAGACACCGCGCTGACAGACGTTTCAGAGACACAAAGAGAACGGTGTTTCTAAAAGCACTTTGCATTTTCTGTTCTTAAACCGGTCTCCCTTAACGAAACTTAAAATAAGTGTGTCTCAAAATCATTTTGCTATTAGATAAGTTAACATATTTGACCACGCGGGGTCCAGCTGCACTTACCTGCAGGTGTGATGTGATGAACAGCTATCTTTCCTCACTCGACTGTTTGGATTTCATGTGATTTGTCATGGTGATGATATCATAACTCAGATTAATTAATTAATTTGATCAAAAGTAATTCCGTTTAGTAAGAGCCTTTTCAAGTAACGTTAATTCCAAACTTCGCGAGGCAGACGACAACATTATGTGATCAAATACAGACAACTTGTTAACACACTCCACAGCGCCATCCAGTGCATTTAATTGTAACTGCGAGTTAGTTCTTAGAATATATCACTGCATTTACGGCCAGCAAAGCAACGTATTCAAAATTCGAATAGTATTTAATTTTTCAAATAATAGGCTAATTACATATCGAATATTCGAAAATTCGAATATTCGTGCACATCCCTAGTTTTCACCTGAGAAGACAAAGACCCAAATGGGCTACATGTGCCATTCTATAGAACTGATTCAAAGTTTGAGTTGGAAACATATTGAAAAGTAAAGTGTACCATAAAAGCTGATAAGTTTATTTTTGACAAAAAATTTTTGACAAACACTATAAAACTATAAAAACTATAAAAACAAAAGCTTATTTGATGTTGCTGTAATCTATTTTACAGTAAAAAGTTTATAACAAAAACTAGTAAACACAATGTTGCCTTTCATTATTCGTCTGTAACATAGCATATCGTTGCGATCTCATGAAAGTGCGTATCTATAGACCAAATGTAATTTCTCATACCAAAAATATATTTTGTAACCGCAGGTATAATACATTATAATATTTATCTATTCATTGGTACACCTTTAGAAAGTATGACTCAAAACACATGACAAATGACCTTTTTCAGTAATGAGAAATCTGCAAATATTGGTGCAATTATTTATTAAAATAAATAATGCATTATAACAGTTTTTGAATACATTTATAATGCATTATACATAAAGGCTTCAACATTTACATTTACATTTTATTTATTTAGCTGACGCTTTTATCCAAAGCGACTTAGAATTGCTATATATGTCAGAGGTTGCACGCCTCTGGAGCATCTAGGGGTTAAGTGTCTTACTCAGGGACACATTGGTGTCTCACAGTGGACTCAAACTCAGGTACCTCACACCAAAGGCATGTGCCTTGTCCACTGTGCCATCACCACCCAAAAACAGATTCACATTCTGAAACACTTGAGTTCAACCCATTAACATTTACATTTATTCATTTAGCTGACACTTTTATCCAAAGCGACTTACAATTGCTATAAATGTCAGAGGTCGCACGCCTCTGGAGCAACTAGGGGTTAAGTGTCTTGCTCAGGGACACATTGGTGTCTCACAGTGGATTCGAACCCATACATCAAAGGCATGTGTCTTATCCACTGCGCCATCACCACCGCTAAACTAAAGTGTTACCATTAATTTTTTATTGTTTATGAAACCTGGTGGTTTCAATCAAATAAGTAATTAAACTAGCAGTTAAAGTAGGAATATTAATGAATAAACAAGGTGAAATCATACTAATCATATAAATGAAGATTTAAAGAAAATTATAATTTTTCTGGCTTGCAGGCTAGAAAAATAGAAGTATTTGACTCCCATGATCACTTCTGTCTCCGAGAGATATCACGTCCATTGCGCACAACAGTCTTTACATGAAAATGAGAGTGTGAGGAAAAGAAAAAGAAAGAGATGGTGTGATACACACACAGGAATATATAACAGACATTTCAAACATGAATAGGTGTAGAGAACTCAATATACCTTTTTTCAATGTCCTTTGAGAGTCGTCTGGCCTTTTCTGAATCTTTTTTTAATAGTGCCTGGAATGAGGAAAGACTCCACCATGCCAATGTTGCAGCTAGAGAGAGGTACAGGCTTCCTCACCCAAAATAACTCTTGCCTTGAGAAAAAACACAGTTGCAGACCGGCTTCTGATTGGTCAATACAGCATTCCAGCCATGTTATAATCCACAATAAAGATATAGCTTTGACATTTTTTGAAGAGTTCAGATGCAAAAGCCTCTAAATGCCATTTGACATTTTCTTCTAAAATGACCATTTTAATCGAGCTTGTATATTTAAGTTCAGTAATTTCACTTAAATTACAATTAATAGGTAATCTTCATTGCCATTTAAGTGAAATTACTGAACTTAAATATACAAGCTTGATAAAAATTATCATTTTAGAAGAAAATTTTAAATGGCACTTAGAGGCTTTTGCATCTGAACTCTTTCATTTATTTATTGTTAAATCCCTCTCATTCATGGACTTCATCCTCAATAATCCTGTGCCTGGACTCATCAGCTATAATTACATCCACCTATGTGTAATTACCTACAGTAGTTTAGCTCACCATTTATAAACCTGGTTCTCTCATTTTATTCCCTGCAAAGTCTTGTTTAGTGTTTCTACTGCAATTCTGAGCATTCTGTCTAATGTTCCCGTGTTCATGGTTTTGATCTCTGCCTGTCCTACGATTTTTCTATTTGTCTGTGTCCCTGTGATTGTTTGGACTGCTTTTATATGTTTATGTCCTCTTGTCTGTTTCTGGATTACATCTTTGGATAACCCTCTGAACAAAAAACTGCATTTGAATCCTCAACCTTCTTGTCTTGGAGCAGTTCGATAACAAAAATTAACATTTTAACAGCTAGTTGGATAATGTAGAACTATTTTACCATTCTTTAACTGGGTACTGGAGAGAGTTGTAGGCTTTCTTGTAAAGTTCAGAGGGAGCTGGGACCCAGGTAAGGGTTACGGAAAGGCTGCAGCACTGCATAAAACTGAAATAAGACATATAACTCTACAGTAGTGGCACAAAAATTGTAATGCTTCGCCTTACAAAAATTGTAAGGGATAGTTCACCCAGAATGAAAAATCTGTCAGTAATTATTCACCCTCATGTTGTTCCAACCCTGCAAGACTTTCGTCCATCTTGGAACACAAATTAGGATATTTTTATTAAATCGGAGAGCTGTCGCACTCCTCCATAGGCTTCTAAGGGATCGAAACTTGCCGGCCCAGTTAAAACAGTCCTATGGCGCTTTTCCACTGCTGGTACGGCTTAGTACGGTTCGAGCTCGCTTCGCTTTTCCACTGTGTGGTATGACTCGGCTCACCACGGCTTGGTTTGCTTTAGCTCGGTTTGCTTTTCCACTGCAGTTGGTACCCCTTCAAAGTGGGTGGTATTATAATCTGACCGTTATTGTTTATCCACTCCTTGGCAACCAATGAGAGGAATGTCTGCACTTCGTCCACTGACCACGATTCAGCAATTTCTTTTCTGGAAGTTTTCTTTCTTTTCTTTTTCTTCAAGCAAGTAGTATTAAATCAGGTGCTACGGCAGCGGCTGTCACTGGCTATTTAAATCTAGTGGGTTTGATGTTTCGCAAATACAATGACGCTGGTAGTGACGATCCTGTCTAACTCTGAACATCAGTGATCTGCTGTGTGTTGGTAAGGTACGCTCTCAACAGAGGTGGTACCATTTAAAGAGAGCTGAAGCGAGTAATAAAGTCGTTATTTTTTTTGCGCACAAAGTGTATTGATAAACTTAAAGGGTAAGTTCACCCAAAAATTTAAATTAAGTCATTAATTACTCACCCCCATGCTGTACCAACCCCGTAAGACCTTCGTTCATCTTCGGAACACAAATGAAGATATTTTTGATTAAATTTGAGAGCTGTATCACCACCACATAGGCACCCTAACGGATTGAAACTTGACGGCCCAGAAAATCATTGAAGAAATATGAAGAATATAAACATTTTGTTTAATGTTTAAATGTTTAAATATTCCATGTGACAACCAAGGCATTCTCACCCTTGGGAAGCATTTGACCAAGCTTCAATATCTGACGCTTTGGGCGCCCTCTTGCGTCAGTCCATGACACCCTAGGATGCGTGTAACCCTACCCTACCCAGACCTAAACCTAACCGCGTCATCCAACTGACGCTAAAGGAAAGCGTCAGTTAGATGACGCTGTAGGATCGCGTCATGAACTGACGCCAATGGGCGCCCCAAAGCGTCAGATATTGAAGCTTGGTCAAAGGTGACGAGTTGGGGTGAGAATGTGTTGTGACAACAGTGGCTCAACTATAAATTTATACAGCGACAAGAATACATTTTGTGCGGAAAAAAACTAAACAAAAATAACGACTTTATTCGACTATTCCTTTTCTTCCTTGTAGGCCTGAGATAAGAGATCAAGAGATTTCCATGACGCATCTACTTCTACTCCGATCTAATTTAGTTCTCGCGCATGCGTTGTGGAAATCTCTTGAAGTCTTGAACACAAAAAGTATTCTCGTCGCTTGATAAACTTATAGTTTAGCCACTGTAGTCACATGGAATATATAAACATTTTCTTCAATGACTTCCTGGGCCGTCAAGCCTATGTGGTAGTGATACAGCTCTCAAATTTCATCAAAAATATCTTCATTTGTGTCCCGAAGACAAACAAAGGTCTTGCTGGGTTGGTACAGCATGGGGGAGTAATTAATGACTTAATTTTCATTTTTGGGTGAACTAACCCTTTAAGATTTGAGCCACTGTAGTACCTTGGACTATTTTAACATTGACTTTAATAACTTATTTTGGGCCGGCAAGTTACAATCCCTTAGAAGCCTATGGAGGAGAGATCCAGCTCACAGATTTAATTAAAAATATCTTAATTTGTATTCCGACGATGAACAAAAATCTTACAGGTTTGGAACAACATGAGGGTGGGTAAATACTGACAATTTTCATTTTGGGGTGAACTATCCCTTTAATAGAAGATCAGATGCACATTTTACATAATTTCAAAGAGCTTCTAAAATGTCCTCAGCATAATGTGGCACACACACACAAATGTTTAGACAGTTGAAAAACATTTATAAGTCAGAAGCTTTCATTCTTATGAGTCCTACCTCATTACAGATGTTGTTTAAAGTCTCTGAGCAATCTCCATAGCTGAGCTCCATGTCCATGGTGTAGTTAAGAAGTGCGAGGCAGCCATGAGGCTTAAGCACTCTGTGAACCTCTTGAAGAAAACGTGAATGGTCAAACCAATGAAACGCAGACATTGCCGTCACAAGATCTACAGAGCCATCCTCAAAAGGCAGTTCTTCAGCTGGACTCTCCCTTTGCGTTTCAAATAAGTGAAAACAGTAGCATGTATACAATGGGTTAAACTCATGAAGAGAACCAAATCAAGGGCATAATCATGATTTATGTTTATACATGTGTGTGTGTGCGTGTGTGTGTGTATGTGTGCAAGTTTGATAATATTCCTCCTTGATTAGTTTGACATTTTTGTGTAAACAGTGTTGTGTTTGATCTATTGTGACAAATGCCATAGTGGACCAGTTGCACAAGGAAGAGACCATAAATCAAAGCACAATTTCTGAGGCTGAATTGCACAAATTCTCAGATTAACACTCCCTTTTGTAGTAAAACGATAGGATACTAAATGTTTCTGCATTAGTCTTCATTACTGTTGTGTGTTGATTGTGTACTAGTGTCTGATTGATGGAAAGGTAAACGTGACAGCTGATTTATTTACACAAAGGCAAGCTGTTTGCCTACCGTACCTGTAAGAGACATTTGGAATGTTGACATGTTCCCTCGCCATCTCCAGTTGAGCTGGGCTGATGTCTGTTCCCACTACACGAGTAAAATGAGGTGCTAAGAGCAATGTTCCCTGCCCTGACCCACAACCAACATCTACTGCCAGGTCATTGGATGCATTTTTCTGAGAAAATACAGTAAAAGTGTACAATATTTCCAAATGTAAATAAAATGGCATGCATGGCAGGGTAATGAATAAACGAACAGTCATGACAAAAGTCTTACATTACTCCTGTGGAATTGCAGAACCTTGCTGATGAGCTCTTCAGAAGGAGAAATTCTGTACTTCCAGTATGAGGTTGCATGTTCTTTACCCTCAAACAAGCGTACAGACATTTTTGGACAGCTGTTAAATCGGAAAGCTGGAGAGATTGAACAGTCATACTAACTTGAGGGAAAGGAAGGGGTGGAGCCATCTCAGGTTTTAGGTTCTACTTGTTTCTTCACACGCTGACACAATATCGCAAAGCTGTTTAAAACATTCCTTTTGGCTAACCATTATGTGCCCAGTTTGCTAATGAGGACTTGTGGCTCAGACACAGAGGTTTTAGCTCATTCACTGTGCAGTAGAATACTAAAAGTCCTGTCAAGGTTAATGAACATCTTCTTTTCAATGAGTAGAATGGGATCAAAGGTTTCTAGGCTAACTAGATGTCATGCTGAGAGGATGAAGTAAAATATTAACATTGATTTCAGAGCAGGGAAAACTTTAAACTTTTTCACTTTTCACTTACACAAGTTTTCCATAGTAATTTTGAAAGCCATCTCAAATCATAAGATTGTTTGTAAAAAAGTGATGTAAGCAGTTAAGAAAGATAGTGATATGAAAATATAAAAAAGAAAGTACAGAGATGCATCATGCTCAACCAATCTGTTGATGATATCGATGATGATGATGATGATGATGATGATGATGATGATGAACAGGGAGTGTTGGGAAAGTTACTTTTACAGTTATGCATTACAATATTGCATTACTCCCAAAAAAGTAGGCTAAATTGCATTACGGAGTTACTCCTTATGGAAAGTAATGAATTAAGTTACTTTTTGTGTTAGCTTTTCTCACCTGGGCTGGACTTTGGACTTTTTTTTCGGCAAATGTTGCAGGTCCCGCCTCCGGAGACCCAGCAGTCAAATTACTGAAAAATACAGAGACAACAGTCAGGAATCATGTCTGTTATCTGCCAGCTCCTCTTAAATTATGGTAGGCCTATCTTTATTTACAACAAATCAATCTCCAACATTCACCAGTTTTCGCAAACTACAAAAATAAACTCATTTTGTTTGTCCTTTTCTCATTTAACCTGTTTGAACATACAACAACCCTTTTTCCTACTTTCTCATGGGTCAGTCTAGCAAGTTTGTGACGCTGTCACACATGACACATGTTTTAACCACTCTATTTATATTATGATGATTTTATGTATATTAGAGTTTTAATAGGTTTACATGTTGTCTTAGTCATTTTAGTCCATTTTATTCCTCTTATCTATTTTATGTGTCTATGTCTTTAAATGATTTTGAGGCTGCCTGTCACGGGAGCGCTCACATGACAGGAAACAGGAAATAGCCAGCATAAAAAGAAGCACCATTAGTAGTCATCATCTTAAAACACTCTTCTCAACACAGTTTTAAAAATCTTTATACGATCCACGTACGGGCCACCAGTAACAATCGAACCTAATCGGTAGAGTTACTTAGTAAAATTGGGGTCAGATTAAACTATGTGTGAGTTTTATCTTAAGTGTTTTAAAATATGAGACAACAGCAGAAATAAAGTGAATAAATAAAGTGTATTTACAAACTTCCACAAGGAACTTAAAACAACACCATAAAACTAGAAAACAGGCTGTTAAAAGAAGATAGTCCATTGGTTGGAGGCACTGCTGGGATATACACAATATATACAATCCTACTGTAGTGATAATCCAATGAAAAGTGATGAGGTCTCTGTCAAGATGACCAAGCGGGATTGAGGAGTTTCTTTTAAGGACTTTCCATTCCAGTAAACCTCATCACTTTTTATTGGATTATCACTACAGTTGGATTGTATATACACCGGTGGACTCTATTCTTTTAACAGCCTAAGTTTTCTAGTTTTATGGTGCTGTTTTAAGTTCCTTGTGAAAGTTTGTAAATACACTTTATTTATTCACTTTATTTCTGTTGTCTCATATTTTAAAACACTTAAGATAAAACTCACAGTTTAATCTGACCCCAATTTTACTAAGTAACTCTACCGATTAGGACGATTGTTACAAGTTATTACTTTGATTATTCACATAACTGCACATTTTAATTCTGTTCCAATTCTTAAAGCATTTGTAACATTTGATTTACCATTAGTTTGTCAAAAATCAACATCTCAGAGCATGAACAACTATTCAGGCCACCATTACACACTTCTGCATGATCAAGCACACCTTTGATAAAGTTTTCCCCAATCATATATACCTGAAATTACAGGAAAGAAAGAAGAGAGTCGGAAATCACTGCTGTTTCTCTGCCAGCTCCCATCGAGCAGAGACTGCAGATCCCTCCCGTGTCAAAATAAAAGTCTCTTTTCTAAGTGTCCATGAAAAATGTTAAAGAAAAAAAGAAAAAGAAAAGAAAAGAGGTCCTTCATGAATGTCCATATGCATGGGTATAAAAATGATATTATGATATATATATATATATATATATATATATATATATATATATATATATATATATATATATATATATATATATATATATATATATATATACATATATATATATATATATATATATATATATACATATATATATATATATATATATATATATATATATATATACATATATATATATATGTATATATATATATATATATATATATATATATATATATATATATATATATATATATATATATATATATATATATATATATATATATATATATAAGATATATATATATGATATATATATATATTCATATGTACCTCAGATAAGTTTGAATTAAGGATAGGTGGGGTTTTGGTGGGGGGCTAATACAATGCTAAATCATAGATGTATCAGTTGCCACGCTGGTGTCGAATACTGGCATTCAGAATCACAAATTATTCTTTTTGGAAGTATGACCAACATAATTTTTACCAAAAAATGTCATCTGGACTAGTAAGAAACATTTTGTTCTGGTTCTGACATTGCAGTAAATCGTGCTGATTAAATTTAACAATCGCTATCACATCATCACGCAAAAACATGCAAATCATGCTTTGTTCTCAAATTGTTTATGTTAACGTCAGCATTGCGTGACTACATGTAATATCCTTCCGATGTGTGTCCTTGTTTTCACATGGGTCCGGTTGCAGTCTCTTTTTTACTGTAGCCACTCCGAAGTCTGAAGTATTTTGCATTTTACAGCGGGTTAATCTGTTGTCACTGGTGATTGTTGTTTAAACCTTTCTGGATCCATCATCAAATTGATGTTTATTTATATCAAGTGCTGTGAAAAAAAGGCTATAAATCTCTACCTCCAACATCCTATACTCATAGCCTATAGCCGAGACTTCTTTATGTGTACAGATGTGATGTAATGGAGATGAAACATGTTTCTCATGGAAATCCACCAGCACCACTAAAATTGCTGTTTTGAATCTGAGCTAAGGAAAGCAGATTTAGACACTTATGTATTTTCTCAAAAATGTATTTTGGATCATTTTTGTATATTGTATATTTTAAGCATACTAGTATACAAATAGTGAATTGTGTGTAGTCATGACGCTGAGAAGTGTTGGTGTATTATCTGACTCCACATGTTTCTGCAGAAGATATCATGACACAGGAAAGTCATCTACAGATCGTGATCATCGTGGTGTGTGCTGGCACCAGCACTGTGCTGATTCTGCTGCTGGGACTTCTAGCTTTTAAATGTCAGCGAAAAACAGGTGAGCTGATCTCAGAGACTGTATGAAGAGGAGAAGATGCTCCATTGAAAAATAAATGGGACAAATTGTTACACTTAGTGTGGCAGTTGAATAATTGTTGTGACTTTCAGTTAAAAACGAATTGTCTTTTCACAGAGACATTTATTATTTATTTATTTATTTATTTGTTTGTCCATAGGGACGCTTATTAGCTGCCTGTCAGACAGTGTTGTTCACCAGGTTTTCCACTGTTTCCATTAGATAGGAGCTCATGTCTCCTATCTTCTATCAAGTAGACAGGAGCTGTACTTGATTACTGTACCCTTTTTGTAAAATGGCCGCTAACTCAGTTGGCTTGTCTCAAAGAGATATTGGCTTATCTGCACATGTGTGTTCCAATGACACATCTATGCTAAATCTGTGACTATATTTTCCAGGAGATGACAGCAGGTTTAAAACCAATAATGCGAGTTCAGAGGTCAGCTGAAAACATGTTCTTTCATAAACATTTTAGAATGTTTTGTGATTTACAGTAAAAGTGCACTATTTAAGCTTGTATATCTCAATATCTACTACAGGATATGTTGGACTTTACTTCAGTCATCTATTCAGCTGCAGATCAATGAGCCTTTATTATTTCGGTATAATAAGAAATAAGAGTAATGAATCTTGTTCTTCCTCAAGTGAGAAGTGAGCGTGCTCTATCTGTAAGTAAAGGGTCTTTGGGTTTATTTTCATTGGGGAAGAAATACCACAAACATTATCAGATTTGAATCAATGTTTGATACCAGAAAGAAACCTCCATGTGGTTTCAAGTCACACTTGTCACTCTGCTAAAGCAACGTATTTCCTGGTATGGAAAAAGCGAATGTGTTTTGGTAACACTTTATTTGAAGGTCATGTACACGTAAGGCTACTGTACATTACAGTAAATTATGCTTACCTAATTAATTAAAGTAACTAACCCTAAACCAAACCCTTATCCTAACTGTAGCTCTTGTATGTAGTTTTTAAATATATTGTCACAAGTCGGCCTTCTCCTTTTCTTTTCTTTTCTTCTTTCTTTATCTCTCGTGCCCAATATGTGTAAGTAAGTAGCTTACACATATTAATGCTTTATTCTGCATGACCATATTGTACATCCTCTAATCATACCCAATATCTATAAACTTAACAACTATACCTAACTATTAATAACAAAACAAAGACATAAAAAAGTTAGAAAACGTAAAAAAAAATTGTCAAACACATTTGTGTTTTTTATTATTATTATTTTAATTATTTCTGGTTCTATTCAATTCTATTTTTGTACATTTTAATAAATACAAATATAGAATTTCGTAATTTGCTGTAGCTTACTGTTAACCTTACTGTTAACCTCAAAGGTTTTTGAGGCATGGGGGTTGTATGTCAGTTTCAATTTATTTGGACAATTTTTTTGTGCTTTTTGCCATACATTGTTTATAGCTTAACAAAGACAAGTGCCTTAAAAAAACAGCAAACAAGGGACAGTGGTAATTTTAAGTATTTTGTAGCGCTGAGCTGTAGCCGTAGTGCCCTACAAAGAAACCAGGTTTCAAAAATAGACCTCAAAAAAGCTGGTGAGTTTCATATCACACTTTAGATCGCATATGTATGTGCCTGAGAGAAACCTCAAGATAGTTCAGTTAAGCAAAACATTTCCTGCACTGGAAATTAGCTAATCGTGCAAACCAGACTAGTCTAAAAATATATATTTTTTGCATTTCAAACATGTTTTATTTTATTAATGCAAGATAACTTAAAATGGGCTTATCAGAGCTGTTGAAACTATGAACAAACATTAAAAAGAAAAATGATTTCTTATGAGTTAGATTTTTAGAAATTGGTTCAAAATCTAAATGTAATTTAACACTCCAAAAATAATTAGAGCTAAATAGTACAGAATCTCTTTGCATGAACATTTTGTTTAAAATGCATGTGCTGGTTGGTTTCTGTGACAGGCAGATTTCTGAATATTGCACCGCCCATTCAAACTTACTGTCTAGTTGTTTCTTCAAACTCTTCCGAGTGCATCTTTGTATCTGAGGCACTGAAAAGAAGAATCATGCCACTTAAACCTTTTAAAATATTTCTATTGATGTGTGGATTTTGTTCTCGATTCTATGCAATCGGTGAGTCTCACTTTAACCAATTGATCATCAAAAGGAAAAATATTCTGTCAAGATATTTGAACTCTTCTGTCTTGTGCTGTGTTTTAATTTTACCCCACTAATTATTAATTGACAAACTATAGAACGATTTCATAATGTTCAAACTATTTAAAATAAATTGTAAACATCATCATATATACTGCACAGTAATCTGTAGGTTTCATAATCTCTATTGTAATCAAATTCAAATTAAATATCTATTTGAAATTATATATAACGGTTTAATTAAAAATGAAAAACATTAGTCCAGAAATGTCACTCAAACACTCTCACAGGCACATAAATCTACTGGAGTTGAACATTACAAAACAGCAGATACTTAAACATGCCGTGTGTCAACGTCAGTGATCAACAACCTGACAATCCAAAAACATATACACAGAAACAGTATACTGTATACTAGCCTCTCTTTGTTCAAATGTTTTGAAAACACAGGTGAACACAAACTGTATTTGTGCAAAATCCTCAACTGATGTTGCAAAGTTTGTGGGTTTTGTCTTGCATGGTTTCTTATATGTAACTGTAATTGTTTTTCATTCTACAAAGCACATCCACCAATTCAAACTGCCCAAAAGGAAGGTTGGTTGATAACATATTAAAAGTAACAGTAAATGTAGTTATAAATGTAAGAAAGATATACAACATTTCTCACAATCGGTTCTGATACTCTTTCAAAGTTCTGCCTGGCGCTGATGTGTCTTTGCGATGTGAGGTCTCTTTCCTGTCTGAATCCTCAACATTGCAGTGGGAGAGAGATGGAGAACAAACATCCAACACCACTTTACTTTACAACAACTCTGCCTACATCATCTTACACACCGTTGATGAACACAATCAAGGCAGATATTACTGTAGATTGATAGAAGATGGAAGAGTGGCAACGGTTAGGATTCACACACTTAATGTCAGTTCAAGTAAGTATATTTTATATTAAATGTGGTGCATGCCTAAATAATAATGATCTAAAATAGTTTACATTAAGAATACTGTAAGTTAATATAATACTTATATAGTTGTGGCCATAATTATTGGCCCCATTTTATTAAATCTACAGTCTGCAGTTTTTCCTCTTTGTTGCTATCACTGTTGCAGTCATTCGAGGAATTATCAACTTTACATGACTTGTGCTTTAACACCCTTGACACGGCATGTTAATTATATCAAGTGCTGTGAGAAAATTCTATAAATCTCCACCTCCAACATCCTATACCTCATAGCCTATAGCCGAGACTTCTTTATGTGTACAGATGTGATGTAATGGAGATGAAACATGTTTCTCATGGAAATCCACCAGTATCACTGGAATTAAAAACATTATTACAAGTTTGCTGTTTTGAATCGAGCTAAGGCAAGCAGATCATTTTGAACACTGGCTGGTTATGTATTTTCTCAAATATGTCTGTTGGGTCATTTTTAACCCCAAAAAAAGCTACGGACTGCAGCTTTAAATACTTTTTGCAACCTCCTTTTTCCAAGATCTGAGCTCTGAGTCTTCTCCTATAATGCCTGGTGAGTTTGGAGAACAACTGACAAGAGATCAGAGACCATTCCTCCATACAGAACCTCTCCAGGTCCTTCAGATTCCCAGATCCATGTTGCTGCTTCTTCTCTTTAATTCACCCCACTCGTTTTCTATTGGGTTAAGGGAATTTGGCCTTTGTGTTTCCTAATACTGCTGTGAAACAAGAATGTCATGCTCCTAGCCAGTTTTGTGAATTAAGGATCAAAAGGATAAACAATGCAGATTTATTTTTACAGCATATTTGATCATATTTACTAGGGATGCCAATAATTCTGACCACAACTGTAATTAACAATGCGCAAAAGTATTTTTTTAATTTTTAAAAATAGTAATGCTGAAGCTGAAATGTATAGTAACTGAGATGTATTCACTGAAATTCACCATGTTACCTATTGTCTTTCCAGATTCATACAATGGAAATAATAAATTAAAATTTAATACCATTTACAGACAAAGCTCTAATAATAGTGACGTATCACTGATCTGCAAGTCTAAAACGAAATACCATAGACTGGAAGTGGACCTGGGAGCCGAGGCCTTATTCACAGACTGATCTGATAGCAGTTGAAAAAGGAAGAGAAGTTCAAGTAAAAGGACCAATTAAAGCAGGAAGACTTTCTTCAACCACATACAATAGTCAAGTTTTTATCTTTCACATCTCACCTGTGAACTTCAATTATAGTGGGACATACAGGTGTATTATAGATGATACAAACAATACCTATACAACCACAATGCTTCGCACCATCAGAGGTTTGCAAATATCAATCAATCAATCAATCAATACAAATAAATACATTGATTTTTTCAGCAACATTTTGCTCATCAGTTCATTTGTTCAGTGCATTTAAAGGGATACTCCAACGTTTTTCATATTAAACTATTTTATTCCCTTAACTAAGATGAGTTGATACATACCTCTCTCATCTCAGTGCGAGCACTCAATCGCTCTGGCGCGATACACTTTTTGATAGCACTTAACTAGCCCAGTTTATTCAATATGGGCCAAGCAGAGAAGCGACCAAACACCTCCACGTTTTCCCTATTTAAATACAGATTACACAAGTAGAGTAACTTAACCAGAGAATGCTGACACAAAATAAAACGCACTTTTCTAAGCGTGTAAAGTGAATAACTATAATGTATGGTGGATCCCAATCACTTGCTGTGGTATTCCGCTATACATTAAACAGTAGTTATACACTTTACACGCCAGAGCAACTGAGTGCACGCACTGAGATGAGAGAGCTATGTATCAACTCCTCTTAGTTGAGAGAATAACATAGTTTAATATGAAAAAACGGTGGAGAATCACTTTAAAAAGTCATTGATGTTGTTGATTTCAGTCTCAGTGGAGCCCCCTGATGGTGTGTTGAGGAATCGGTCAGTGATTCTCACCTGTGAGGTTTCTGAAGTGACTGATTCAGTGATGCTGGTCTGGCTCAGGATGGAGGGGAACAGAGGAGTGCTGGGAAAACAGCAAATTATGACTGAGAAAAACAACAAGTTACAACTCACAGTGAAT
Source organism: Hybognathus amarus (assembly GCA_030378365.1). NCBI lineage: Eukaryota > Metazoa > Chordata > Actinopteri > Cypriniformes > Leuciscidae > Hybognathus > Hybognathus amarus. The sequence continues at coordinate 444,051 of JAQIUQ010003985.1, read as the reverse complement.
CTGTCCAGCAATAAAACAGACTCGCTGCACTGGCAGTGTGCAGTTTTTACTGAGGATACACTCAGAGCTCTGGCTCCTATAACTATCAGTCTTTCATCATCATCAAAAACCTTAACTGTAGCAAACAAAGGTAATATATTAACCATTAATATAAAGTACTTTTCACCTTATCTCGGAAAACAAGTATGCTCAAGAATTACAATGTACATGTTTTAGCTCATCTTCAAATGATCCTGGTAAAGAAAAGTCAACAAATGAATCTAATTAATAGACTCTATATTCTTTTAGAGTTCAACAAACATGCAAAGGCTACTGTATCCTCTGTTTTGGTTCTGTGTGCGGGGATTATGCTTGGAGCTATATTGTATTACCTCTACAGAAAGCGAATGTCAGGTAAAAAAATCTGTATTTTCAGTTTTTTTCCAGTATATGAGGGATTGATTCTTATCTTTCTTTCTTTCTTTCTTTCTTTCTTTCTTTCTTTCTTTCTTTTCTTTCTTTCTTTCTTTCTTTCTTTCTTTCTTTCTTTCTTTCTTTCTTTCTTTCTTTCTTTCTTTCTTTCTTTCTTTCTTTCTTTCTTTCTTTCTTTCTTTCTTTCTTTCTTTCTTTCTTTCTTTCTTTCTTTCTTTCTTTCTTTCTTTCTTTCTTTCTCTCTTTCTTTCAAAATTACCAACTCTTGATGTCTTTGCAATTATTTCAGTGCACTCGGACCCTCAGGAGTCTGAACCAGTCTATATCAACATCAGCCAAATGAGAGAAGACAAGGGTATTCAAATCGGCTAAAATATATTTCATTTCAAATAGCCTATCCATTATCTGCAAGCTATGTTTACTATTTTACTGAAACAACTTAACATAAATTCACAATTACAACAACACACTTTCCTCCCAAAAACGAAGGTTTAGTTTTGTTCTTTCTCCAGTAGAGCGCAGCAACACACTGGGAAACAGAGAAAAGAGTCCCGAAATGTATCGCCATGTAAGAAGAAACAGATATGGTAAGATATTTTACATCCAAGAATTCCAAAATGTCATCCCAACTCAACATCATCTCATAAAGATTTTTTTTTTTCGGCATGAAAAAACAAACATAAATAAAAGAGATGAGGTGAGTGCAGATATTATTAACATGTTATAGTCCAAAACATTATATTATAATGTTGTTCATTTAATATACTGCCAGTTGAGATTGTCATTTACCCTAAAGAAATTTATTTGCTGTTGATTTGTCTCATCTCTCCACAGACACCAGCTACATCAGACAGTGTGACCTATGCAACCATTTATTTCAACAAATCCAGGTGCCAGACTTAAAGATATAACTTCCCCACACTGTCGTGAACATATAAGAATTTTGTCATTTATTCATATATCTTTCACAGAGGCTTCAGCTTAGTCTCAGACTAAAATGCATGTTTGAGCTGTTTTAAAGCTGCACTGTGTAACTTTTTTAGTTTATTCTTAGCTAAAAGCACTTAGTTCTTTCAAAAATATATGTGCTCATTAATGTATATTTACTTTGTTTGAGTAATAAAGTATTCTCGTGAGTGTATAATCTGCCATTGAAAATACATACGGGTAAGGGGTTCTAATGTCGTCACCATATTGCTCCTCCATCTTGAAAGTACATTAGCCAAAGAGGGACATACCCGTTAATTCAAGCTTTGCCTTTCGCGTTTACATTTGAGTTAACACTCATGGACAAGGTCGAACACGGAAGCCATGTTAATCTTGTACTACATTGGCCACCGTAGGAGTTAAAAGGAAATCGGAATTGAGAGGAACAGAAACTAATATTCATAGATATGTATATAAAGGCTAGATGTGTTACGGCAGAGTTTCTGTCATCATCACCGGTGGCCATCTTGTCACAGGTAAGCTGATGTAAGATGAGTGGTCAACACAAACACAAATACTCTTATCTCGTTGAAATCTTGACGGATTATACAAACGGATTGGTTTCTTACAAACGTTATTAACTAGGCTATAATTATCTGGATCAGGGCTTGACATTAACTTTTTGAGGCACTTGTCCTTCAGTCCTTCGGTAAAGATTTATAATTTTATCTAGGGCTGCATGATTTGGGGAAAATGTCATATTGCGATTATTGAGGTCAATATTGTGGTTGTGATATGCGATCGCGATATAATAAACAGATGGTTTCATGAGTCAACTTGTTTGGTTCTAAACCAAATTCACACACAGATTAGTGAAAGTGATAATTCTGAAATTAGCAATAACAACTAAATGATCGATAACACCTATAATGATCAATAAGCCATTGATGTCTGGATAAAAAAATAACTGTCTAACAGGTAGGACATGTACAGAAATTGAATAAAGTTATCAAACAGTCTGCGCTGCATAAATTATATATAGACTACTCTTTATTAAAGCTACACAAGTTCTTTAGTCAAGAGCAGTGAGTCATTTTCCCTTCGTTCTTTCATTAACTTTACTGACAGAACGTTTTATTGGTAGCTGGCCCTTTAAGAGCATCTGCTGTGGACATAGACTGAGGATATCACACGCACCTCATTCTCTCATGAGTCACAACTCTTTATGTCCATCATAAGACTGCTGTCTTATGTTATGAAGATACTTGACAAATGACATTTTGGCTTAATTGTGTGTGTTGTCGATGTTCGTTCAAGCGCGAAAGAAAACTGACTGGCGCGTCGTTCTTTCTGTGAGTCACATTCAGGACATTCACAGCAGCGCGAAAATTTTTTCATTTCAAATCGGTAAAATTAAATCTGTAAAATAGAAGTAACGAGTGGCATATAACGTGAAGTAACATGGCATTTTATTTTGTTTGAAATTTAACTTGTCCGGTTCGGACAACTAATTTCTCTTCTACTTGTCCTACAAAAAATCCACTTGTCCCGGACAAGCGGACAAGCCTTAATGTTGAAGCCCTGTGGATGATTATTTATTTTTACACAAGTCATTTTTACACACGTTTTCATAAGTATGCTGTGTCATAGCTACATCTCTGATGTTTATAACAAACCAAACCGTTTGAAAATGGGTAGAAAATTGAGCAAGTTATGGTTATTTAAATAGTACATGTACCATTAACACAATGTTACGAGTGAGCGAGCTGCCTGAGACAAGATGGCCGCCAGGTGCAGACATCCACCTCCATTGGCCAGCAGCGCGGACGACACATCTATGCTAATATTCACTGGATGGTCATATACCTTTTCACCACTAGATGGGGGTAAAAATCACACAGTGTAGCTTTAACTGAAAACAACTTGCACTGACATATGTCGCTCAAGATACACACCAGTAATGTTTTGTTCTACTGCACGTTTATAAGATAATTGTCCTAATTGAACTATAGCCTAATCCTGTCTGTGGAACTTTATCTAGGGGCTTCAACCTATTGTCTCATGAAGAAAGTATTATCACTTTCTAAATTAAACAGCAGATGGCGCTGTCTGATTACAAACTATAATCTGAGACTTTTTCGTGGTGTTGTGTGAGAAACACACCTAACTACCTTCACACTAGCCTACCACAAACAATAATCTGATGGACTGAAACTGGATAATTGTATTTCTTGAGTTGAGCCACATTTTTACAAGCATCAACTAAATAGCCTACTATTATTATGACTTAACATTTGTCATAGCCTTATATTATAGCATCTTTCATTGAAAGTGTATGAACGCTGGTGAAATGGCCATTTGATGGCACTGTTTGAAAACAAATTTGAAATATATAATGCTAATAAAAAAGTGTAAGTACAAAAAAGAAAAAAGAAAAATGCAGCTACATTCTCTTCTCTCTCGCTTTCTCTGTCTGTCACTTTCATCCTCCTGGAATCCACCCAGAACATGCTGCTTCAATGTACTTCAATCTAAAAGACAAAAGTGTGGGAAAAAAGTAGTTTGAATAGTCTGTCTTTATGGACGAGGGATAACGCTCCACACTAACTCAATGTTGCTCTGCTTTGTATAAATGCGTGTCTTTATTTTCTAAACGTGGGGGGATTTTTAAATGCTTCTCAAGGTCTGCTAAGTAGAACCATTGAGTGATGAATTATGACAGCATCAAAATGTTCATAAACAATGTTCTGGGGTGGGAAAGGCAGATGTAGACAGAATAGGCTACGTTTAAAAAAATATATATAAAACCAAGGACACATGCTCTGACTCACATCTTTTTCACCAAAATGTAGGTGTCAGATAATCCTGTTTTATTGAGGTCTTGACCACATCATGCAGTAAAGACGCATTACAAGGAGCACCATAAATACGGTCAAGATGGGTAGAATCTTATCCAAAGTCTTACTTTCAACGACTGACAATCAAAGCACCTTTTTAGCTTTTCTGTCTCGGCTTAATCTCCTTTCACTTTGAATTAATATGTTCACTTTCATAAAATCGCTTTATTCTTGTCCATCACTCTAAACACTTTAAATAAAACACACACACACACACACACACACACACACACAAATGGTGGCTTTGGTGTCTCTGCATCCATTTAAAGCTATGATAACTACACATCATTACCTGTCCTATCTAAAATATACTGTTTCTGATGTGCTGAGCAGAAGAAAAATCATACTCACATTATGTTATAATGTTACCAAATTCTTTAAGCAGCACTTTGAGGAGTAGGAAAATATAAGAAAGTTAAATAAACAAACGACATGACTGATAGTCGTTCAGACAGATATTCCAGTGGCTCCATTTTCATGCAAGCTCACATTTTTCATTTTATATGGTTAGGGATGAAGGATAACATGCAAATGTCAAAATGTAGATTGTGAGGATATGCTGCTGTGTCCAGTATAGCAATGCTTTACACTAACAAAAACGCTGAGCTCTAACGGTATGAGGCCGGTTGCCCAATGGAGACTTGCTGGTTAAACCGTTTGGTAGAGACACCAGCATGTCTTTTTTCCCCTATTTAAAAAAATAAAAAAATAATAAAATAAAATCTTATATAATAAAAAAATAAAAATAATAAAAATCTTGAGGTCACCCATGCTTTGCATAACAATGTGTGGTAGTCAGAAATGTAATGACAGAATATGAAAAACTGATATTCAGAAATTCTGTGCAAGTCACAAACTTGATTCTCAAACAGCCGAAGAGGATTTAGCAGGGCTTGCACATGGCAGATAAGGTACGCCTTGGGATGTATATGGCACCAGATGTCTGTTGTCTGGGTTTCTCACGTGCAGATACATTCCTGGGCATGAATCTTGAGTATGTTGGAGGAAATGTGTCCTTGTGAATCTATTATTCTTTTGTAATGGAACAAGAGCTGAACGCCTGTTGTTACGGACAACAAGCCTTTATTGCCGGAGCTTCGCTAATATGCTAATTAACTAGTGCAAAGAGAGCGCAAAACTAGAATGAACAGAGAGGACCGAACCTGATCTATGAGTTTAATCAGATGCGTTGCAGCATTTTATTAGTGTAAATAATGTCATGCAGCATTTCAGCTGCTTTTACGGCCATATAATATTTGCACGTCGCCCATATAAGTACTGATATAAAATGGTGAGTTTCAGGGGAAAACACAGTGTTTGAGCACGCAGTGAAGTGTAGCTCGCTGGCAGACAGTGAGAGAGTGAATGAGAGCACAGGGGATGTTGGGATACTGGGACTCAAGGCTGATGCATTATGATGGACATGTCGCTGACTCTCTCTGCCCCCACTGAAAGGAACTTCCAGGAACAGCACACCTCCTTTTGGAATAGAATGCTCCTGATAGTACATTCAGGCTACTTCCTATTCCTATAAGATAGAAAGGAGGGGATTTGATCAAAATCTTAATGTTAAACAGGGAATGGTAGTTTCACATCAGCACTAAAGGGCATGTTTGCTCTAATGCCTTGTGTTGCTGAACGTGGAAAGGTCAAAGAGGCTATTGTGACATTTCATTAGCAGTTCTGTTTTTAGAATTCAGGAACTTAGGAACTGAAGGTGGCTATACGGTGACAGTAAAATGCTTCATTTTATCAAAGTGATATTGCAACACATTCTCATCCCAATTCGTCATATAACTGACGTTTTGGACGCTTTTGACCATTCGTCAATATACGACGTTTTAGGGCCCCTTAAACGTCAATAGATGACTAATCCCGGGTCGTCATACAACTGACGCTGTACCTTTAACGTCAGTTAGGTGACGAGTTGGGTTTAGGGTTAGGTTTAGGTCTGGGGTAGAGTTAGGATCCCATAACGTCATCTACTGACGTTTAAGGGGCCCTGAAAAAGTCGTATATTGATCGAATCGTTCCCAAAACGTCAGTTATATGACGAATTGGGAGACCAGGCATTTCTTCTTTAATAACCAGTTTCCATTTGACATGATTGAGACTTCACTTTGAGACAAAAATCACCTATGAGAGATAATGAGAATGACACAGTAACTTGAGGTCACTGAAAATGCAAACACATATTTTAAAGAGTCAGATATCATCATGTCCAGGGATCATATACATGTTCATATTTAGAGACCAATGCCTGATATCCAACAGTTTCCATAGGGTCAGTGAGATGCAGACAGACTAGCTCTTATTGAGTAGCAGTTAAGCTAGGACACAGCAGGGTCGATGGTGTGCAGACGCCACTGCAACACGTGTGAATAGCCTGAGCCTGTTGTGTAACGGGGTCTCTGAGCTGCAGTCTCAAACACAGCAAGATACACACGTTGAGTGTCCATGTTTTATGGGGACATTCCATAGACATAATTATTTTTATACTCTGTAAATTGTATATTCTCCTAACCCTTACCCTACCTCTAAACATACCCATCTCAAAACGTAGGGTATACCTGTACCACACACACATTAGCCTCGGTTCTTGAATTATTGCTGTGAGCCAGGAAGTGCATCAACACACTCTCTTTGAGTTCACTACATTTATTACAGAGGAAGGAGTTGATGTATTTTACTGTATATGCCAGTTACTTAGAGTATGCTCAGAATATAAACCAACTTTTTTTTTGCATTATGCAGTATGTACTCTAGATGTGCTACTGAAAATGCTACATGCCATAATGCAATGCATGCAACTTCACCTTACATTTTAAGAATGACAACTGAAAAAGTGGCAGCAGCTGCAAATCTGAACTTCTTGATTTGATTATTTAATTTGACCAAATTTATTTAAAATTGGATTAAAGATAAAAAACTTGTTGGCAAAATAAATGGATGGTTTGAAATTATTATTACAGCAGGGCATAAAATTAGGAAGTGTGCAGTATATATTCTGTAGTATGCTATTTTTCCACTTCAAACACACCCTGATTGAAGTTAATGAAGTTTACACACACGCATATATATATATATATATATATATATATATATATATATATATATATATATATATTTTTTTTTTTTTTTTCAATATAAATGTGCATTGCTGAATTATACTTTGTCAGCCAAAGTTACACTGACATTGGATGTTAAAAATGGAGATTAGATCAATCATAAGAGTCATTTTAACTAATTACAGACAAAATGAGAGGCGTGTGAGACTATAATTATGATGAGCATATCCTAGCCTGTTAATATTGCTTTCCTCAATTCTAGTTCGCTCTATTACAAGCTCTCTTGCGGCGACAAAGGTTCATTCATTGATAAAGCACTGGACAGAAAATCCTGTGCTAATTTTAGAGTCACTCCTCATCTTCCACATTTGCACTTTAATTTTAATTTAATGAGTTCACTTCCCTCCTTGTCCTGCCCTTATGAAAAATATTTGCATATGGTCATCGGTTATTTCAAATGTGCCTCAGCTCTCATAAGTTTGAGAGTGATTTTGCATACATTGTATATGTATATGTATATACATAATACTGATTTGATTGTGGTGGTGACAGCAGACAGAGTGAAAATCCAAATGCAGTTAATTTTCAAACGTAATCCAAGGTCATAGTCCATACCAAGCAGAGGGTCAAGCATATGTATCCAATCCGAAATACAAACCCAAAACACAGAAAAAAAAATAAAATCAAGATACTGCTCAAAATACTGACAGAGTGTAAACCAAACCAAACAAGACTCCATCCTGAATTACCCCTTTTCCACCAAAAAATAACTGGTTCAGAACTGGTGCTGGTTCAAAGTTGGTTTGGAGTTGGTTCAACTTGCGAACCCGTTCAGAACCTGTTTGTTTTTCCACTGACTAGAGCGCCCAGGGAACGACATTGTTACGTCACTGTGTACGTCGCTATACGTCTTAGCTAGAAACACTTGCAAGTACAATTGAAATATGTAAGTCTTTTAATCTTTTCATTTGGTATGTAATCTTTTCTGATAAGTTATGTACTCCTGTCTTGTGTCTTTTTTTCTTTCCATTTATTTGTTCTATATTGTGACTGTTTTCTTCTTTGCTTACATTTTTTTCAATAAAAAATTTAAAAAAAGAAACGCTTGCGCCAACTTGAAGCATAACAACTAATACAAAGGCGGACTCCATCGTGTTTCTGCAAATGTTTCTCCTAACTTTGCGATCCTATATTATGGTCAGAAAAGATGTTTAGAACACATCTAAACCCGCCCCAGCCCCCGACGTAAGTATGACGTGGTAAAAGAACGGTTCTAGTCCAGCAAAGAGTTGGTGCCGCTTTGGAACCAGTTTTCCCGGCCGAGAAACACCGGTTCTCAAACACCGGCTCTCAAACACCGGCTCTCAAACACTCGGCTCTCAAACACCGGCTCTCAAACACTCGGCTTCTCAAACACCGGCTCTCAAACACCGGCTCTCAAACACCGGCTCTCTAACACCGGCTCTCAAACACCGGCTCTCAAACACCGGCTCTCAAACACCGGCTCTCAAACACACCGGCTCGCAAAATGCTTTGGTGGAAAAGGGGCTAATGAAGGCAAAAAGCATTTAAATAGACAGGGTGATGATCAAATGCAAACAAACACAGCTGAAACAGATAAACTAATAATGTCTTATGTAGTCTTATGTAAACGGTGAGGTACTAGAATGCCATCAGTTGGCACATGATTGCACCTGCAGCTGACAGATGTTAACAATAATATACAATATAATATAATATATGTGTGTGTGTGTGTGTGTACACATGTACACTGATCTGACTACATCCCTTAAATTTTTTTTTTAAGTAGCTTTACTCTCTTTTGGGTTGTTTTACGGTTCAATGGCTGCAAAAATATTACCTGCTAGACCAGATCTGCAGTTACACAAAGGCCGTGTTTAGATCCCAAAGTGGAAGCGTGCTCCTCATGGCTGCTGTTCTCCAGTGTCCTGCCGCTGAGGGCTGTTATAATGATCAACTGTCAAACTGATGACGCAGCTTACCGGCATCTCAAAGAAGGTGGAAATGAATATTTAATGCCCTCTGCTATGCGGCCGCATTGTGGAATGGAACTGTTTGCTGTTAAGTGTTACTGACCTGATTATGTGTCATTAGGTGCAGGACTCTCTCTCCTCATTGTGTTTCTCTGCCTCCCTAGAGAATTGCATTTCTTTCTTCTCCTCCCATCAATTCCTGAGCATCTCCATCTGTGCCTTCAACATCTCAGAATGTCCCATTGGTCTGGCAGATCTGCGATCATTGTTCTTTTCTCTGCTCCGTCTTCCTTCTCTGTGCGCCATCTTCTCTTCTTGGCACTTGCTTGTTGATAAATGTACAACATTTCTTTCTCTACCTTCCTTCTCTCCCTTTATCTATCCTCTCATCCCTGGCTTCTTTTCTCTCGTCAATGATTCCTTTTGCCTTGTTTTCTGTGTCTGGACACATCTCCTCCCTCTCCTCTCTCCCCGTAATGGATTTTCTCTGTCGGTAGGGCCTCTGTTACTCCTGAAGAGACTGCAGCAGACATGCTCTGTGGAAATGACTGGAAATTGATTTTCAGTGCAGGCTTGAGCACAGCCAGCTATTAAACGGGAACAGGATCCCTCATTAACATGAAACCTGAGGAAGTTAATGTGGAGCGAACTCTATGCGAGCAGGCAAGACCGAGCTGCTCTGCTCGGCGTGATTGCAGAATATTGTGTTTATGGCGCTGAGAGTGAGTTTAGCACGTCTGCTTGTGTTGAGCTGGTTTGTGTCCGAACGAGTGGCTTTTACGCAAACATTTGCCATCCGTGCTAATAACCCTCATGGTCTGTGTGTGGTCTGAGAGACCCTACGGCCATTTAACAGCTCGAAAAAAATACTTAACACCTAAGTATCAGGTTGACACTCTTCATGGCTTTTCTTAATTATACAAGAAATTAATAGAAAAAACTTAAAGGGATAGTTCACCCCAAAATGACAAATCTGTCATCATTTAATCAACCTAATGTCACCCCTGAAGCTGTATCACTTTCTTTCTTCTGCAAAACATAAAAGGAAATCTATTTTTTGGTAAGCCAGTTTTGGTTACCATTGACTTTCCATTGTGTGAAAAAAAAAAAAATAAGACATTTCTAAAAACATCTTCCTTTGTGTTCAACAAAATATTACAGGTTTGGAATGACATGAGGATGAAGAGAAATGATAACATCATTTTCATTTCTGGGTAGGGTTGGGTATTGGTTGGATTTTATCCGATACCAGTACCTACTTGGTATTTTTTAAACGGTTTCGGTGCCTAAACGGTTCTTAAAACTGGTACTTAAGAAAACTGAAACCGTATACACTTTGTCAAAAAAAATAATACCCCTTTATTTACAGGGCCAAACTGGACACAATATTAACTTACAATATAAATACAAGTAACGGTAATAATAAATAAACCAATATAAAATAAAAGTTCATTTTTACATAATATCAAATAAAACAATATTATATCAAACAATGCAATTATACTGGAGATTAATAGAGATTACTACCAGGGAAATATAAAATCGACATGGCTACAGGTCTCCATGTTTTGTCTGCTTTAACTAGTCATGTAAGTTATTTAGTCATTTACTGACCGCCTTGCTACCAATACAGTCTTTGTATAAACAAACGCTAAAATGTTTTGATAAGAAACCACGTCATTTTCATCATTGTAAAATTCTATCAAAATATAATATGTTGAGTTGGGAAAACTTTGTTGAGTTTTCAAATGGCTGTTTAGCTTATAAAATTCTTAATGACCTGGCCCCACCACCTCTTAGTGAGTTTCTGAGTATAAGGTTGGATAACAGTCGTCTCACTAGAGGTTCACTTAGAAGGGACTGTGTTATTCATTTCAGGAAAACTGCTTTTAGTCAATCGGCCTTCTCTATTAAAGCCTCAAAAGAATGGAATGACATTCCAACGTCTGTTAGAGAATTAAATAGTTATAATCAATTTCGTTGTTCTTTTAAAAGTTGGCTTTTTAGTATGCAAATATGTCAACATTGATTTTTTTTTGTATGTGTTTGTTGTATTTTGTTATGTAATTATATTTGTTGTATTTACATTGTATTTTTAGGTTGCCTATTGTACATCTGGCCTAGGACTGCAGATGAAAACTAGCCTTTTTGCTAACTCTGGCATATTTTGACTTGTCATGTTAATATGCACTGTCCTTGTAATAAAAAAAGAAGCTCTTAACCAGTTTGATATTTCGATTCCACCTGCGTCTTATGCGCAGCTTTCAGTAAACATATGGAAAGAAAACGTCTCTGTGTAACCCATGTTCTCTGAATAGGGAACGAGACGCTGCGTTCGCTGCCAAATATCTCGCGCTGCTTTCCGGCAGAGAACTCGGCAGAGGAGCAGATGATGCACGCGCTAATATAATATGACGACATGAGTGTCAAGGCGGCCGAATGGTGATTCTATATCCATAAACAATCGTTATTCTGACGTGTAATTTTACACGTGAAATGCAGCCAAACATTTCACGTGTACATTTCACTTGTGTTTAATCTCCTCGCTATCAGCTGACGTTCCGGGAGTTTCCCACATATTGATAACGGCTCCCGGATGATTTTATAATCATTTCGCAATGATTTACGATGATTATAAAATCATCGTAAATCGATGACTAATTTACGGCTCCTCGCAAGATTGCGTTCAAATCTCTCGAGAAATCTAGTGCGAGCGAGCAATGCGCGTGTGCGAGACAGATCAGACAGTGCTTCAATAAACCGTATAGTGCGCGCACGGTCGGAGAGGGAGACAGACTCAGGCATCGAAATCAGGCACCGAAATTTTCATTCTTTATTCGGTCTGGTTAGTACCGTTTACATCAGAACCGGTTCCCTATTAGAACCGAGTTCGAGTACCCAACCCTATTTCTGGGTGAACTATCCCTTTAACATTCATCACATGTCCATCACATGTAGTATAGGAACAGAAACATTACTTTAGTGGCGAACATTTCTGAAATGTTCTTTCTATAACATGGAGGTTTTTGCAGTGGTTCGAGTTAATGGGTTCACTTGAGAGACTAATACAATTTTATAAAATGTAAATTATTTTTATTTCAAATTCAGCAAATTTGATAATACAACTAATTCATTTTGCTTTTAGAAAATTAATGAGATTAATTATATTAATTGTGTTTTATTCTATTAACAGCACTAGATGTTAACAGTGCAAAATAAAAACGAAATTAATTTGTATATTTTTCAGTTAATCTCAGATATACTTCACATTTAGAATGATATTCTTTTTAGCAAATATGTATTAACAAGAAGGTTTAGTGATATTACAAATGCCGATTATGTAATTTTTAAAACAATTGTTATAATTTGTTGTAACTGTACAATTGGTATAATTGTTACTGCACAACATAAATGTTTTTTATACATGTAAAACATTTAACTACCTTTGAATTTTAGGAAGTCTCTCACAAGGGGACCATCATCCTTGGCATCAAAAGGTTTTGAAACCCCTGATATAAATACTTCACTAATAATTGCCTAGGTTTTGAGTAGGTCAATGGAACATGCAACGTTAAAAGTTTTCAAATGATAAAATAAGTTGACATGCCATTATTATTGTCACAGAAACCGAAACATAAAGAACATTGAGTAAATCTGAACACTAAACACGTTTTAAAATAAACCAGGCTAAATTGACAGGGCAACATGAAAATGTCCACTAACATAAAGTGAGGAGGCGCATGAGGGAGAGAAAGCATGAGTGTGCCTGAAGTGCTTCCTTGCTTTTTATGCGTTTATCAAATAACTAAACCTCTTGCTAATTTGATTTTGCCAAAGTAAAGCATCTGCATCTAGAGAGAGAGAGAGAGAGAGAGAGAGAGAGAGAGAGATAGAGAGAGAGAGAGAGAGAGAGAGATAGAGAGAGATAGAGAGAGAGATAGAGAGAGAGAGAGAGAGAGAGAGAGAGAGAGAGAGAGATAGAGAGAGAGAGAGAGAGAGAGAGAGAGAGAGAGAGGTCAGGAGAGAAGCATTTATAATTGGCACTATTCTTCTATCTGATATTATGCAGCCTGAAACAACAATAACAAACATTATGGCTTTTCGCGGACTGTTATTCTCGCCATCCTCTGAATTACATGCGATCGCCCCTTCCTCCCTCTTCCTCATGTACCTAATTTGTGTTTTTTTCTTTAATTTTGTGCCTATAGCAGCTGAGTCATGATTAGACTGTGGCGAGGCTATTGTTAGCCGCAGGAGGGGCACATGTACCACGCTGCTGTCACCATGCCAACACACACTCCACGGCAACAACAAGCAGCCGGGAGATCACTGTAGATGTTTTCTGATGATGAACCTCAGGGGCCCCCACCCCCTCCATGAGCTACATTAATGGACAAATTTCATCAAATGCCTTGCGTGTTTATGTTTTCCCTCACAGTGGCCCGGCATAAATCTGCAATGCTGATGTCTCGGCTCAGAGAGGGGAGCTCTGGGCGCACGGCGTCTCTTAAATACAACCCTGCTTAAGTATTCATTGCCGTGATATATGCATATTGGAATGCAGTTTGCCAATTAGACCTGTGACTGTTCTTAGGGGGTAATAAAACCTGCAGCTTATGTGCCTGTAGCTGGTGGCGTCCTGTGGTGCGCGGTTCAACTGATTGAAGATCAGGTGGTGCTGGGGGTGTTGGGTTCAGGTTGTCAAGCTTTTATTTTGCCATCCGTCACTCGGCCACCGATCAATAGCTCTCTTTAGGCCTCTCCGCTCACAGCGTGGACATAGGTACTACAGGTTGTGCTTTTTCAGTTTTAAACCCCAAACATAGCATCAAACCCCTATCGTTGGGTTTGAGAGCGTGTGGCTGGGACGGAGGTGGTTTCGACAAAACATGCATGTGATAAATATGTAATGGATTGGCTAAAAAGGAGTGATGCATCATGGGATGTGAAGTAATGTGCAATTGATGTGATTAGAATAGATCATCCACACACAGGCACAGGGGAGGAAGACGCATGGCCCCCACCACCTCGACAGATGAAGGGTCCCGCAGCCATCCTTCTCAGTAAATGAGAAGATATTATTGCCGTAGATTGATATCAGAGGGGGAGGCAGGGATGAGACAGAACAGCCTTATTCATTAAGCCCTCACAACAGACTTCATCTGTTTAGTGTGGCAGTTGATGCAAATTGTGTCACAGTCAAGTAGCAAAATGGTATGTTTGTATAACAGGAGCAGACAGGTTCACATCAGTAATTTAATATACGATCCTTGTGCATGAGAAAGTCACAGAAACATACCTCATCATTTATGTCCTGTTAGAAGATTGCAAATGGTTGAATGTCGGTGAACAGAAAATTATGTGCAGGCTTAACGGACAAAATATCTAGAAAACAGGCTGAACATCTTAAAGGGACACCGCAACCAAAATTTTTTATTTCTGTAATAATTTATTCATACTTTTAATTTAATTGGTAACACTCTATAATGAGGTCTCATTTGTTAAAATTAGTTAATATATTAACTATGAACTACCATGAGCAATACATTTGTTACTGTATTTGTTCATCTCTTTTAGTGTTAGATAATAAAAAGACACTTGTTCATGTTAGTTCACAGTGCATTAACAAATACGTCACTTAACAAATACATCAGTTTTGATTTTAATAATGTATTAGTAAATGTTGAAATTGCAATTGACAAAGATTAATAAATGGTGCAGTGTATTATTAGTTTACTATTAGTTTATGTTAAATAAAATAGTTAACTAACACTTATTGTAAAGTGTTACCGTATTTTTTTTTCCAGGAAACACAAAGAACACAATAACACACCATGTAATGGCCCATTTTGTACTGTATTACAAGCGTAAGCAACTTTTCAGCACATAACTGAAAATCAGTCATCTGAACTTGTGTGCTTTTAATGATGTACTGTAACTGGGATCTGAACTTATGGGGGAAAGAATTGCATAAAGTATATTGGTTTGAAATGACATGGGACGAATGAAATGACAATTTACAATTTTAGGTGAACTGAATCTGGTGTTGTTATTAAAGTATTTTCAGGTATTAAAATGAAGCTGAAATAAAATAATATATCTCTAATTTTAAAAATGTAAATTGAAAGCTGAAATAAATAAAAAAGCTTGGTTACACTTTATTTTTCGGGAAACTACAGTGTAATTATATAGATTATAATATAAAATAATAATTCACTACATGTACTTACAAAGGGATTAGGACAGACGTTTACTTTAAGGTTAGTTGCATGTAATTATGTATAATTTATAGTTTTAATTTGTATTATTATAATAGCTACATGTAACGTGTAACAAGGACACTGTAAAATAAAAGTGTTACCAAAAGCTATATAGAAATACCATATAGTTGAGACTATACAAATACTATACTATATTAGTTGATTCTAACTAATTCAAAATATTAATTCTAAAATAGAATTTAATTAATACTAAAATAACACTGAACTAATCCTATACAAAGCCTTGTGAACATTAGATGTGATTTTATAAACCTATCAAATCTGTACAATTGCATTTTCAAAAAGCATACCACTCCAAGATGCTTATTTCTGTAAAATAGATTATATATATAATCAATAACGTTCACTGCATAATTGCGTTCATATCAACAGAAAACCATACTGTGCAAAATTTACCCTAAACCCCTCTTTTTAAAAACTTCAGCGTTGGTTACTTGGTGCAAAACATGTTTTTCCACAGTAAAGCCAAGAACATCTCCTGTTCTCACAGCTAGGCCATTATCATGTGGCCCTGGAGTCGCCCTCATGCAAAAACGATGTCCTTCGCTGTCAGCGTACAATGTCAACAGGATGTAAGAACCCACCCACTGCATTGCCAGCAAACCAATTCTAAAAGGTTAATTAAATCAAGAGTGCTTAATTTATTGTAATTAACCGGCTGGTTGGATTAACCGGAAAGTACTCGTTGTGTTTCATCAGAGGAGAAAAATGAGGAATGGTGAAAAGAGAAATACCTCAAGTGGGCACAAACTGGCCAAATAATTTGGTGGTGAGCAGCATGGAAGACTGTTGGCATGTCCGAGTTATGAAGAGAATGAAAGACGCCATGTGAGAGTGTTTGCGAATGTGTGTGTGGGTGGGTGGGTGGGGGGAGATGGGGTGTAGAAGGGATAAATTGATGCTTTTGAATGAGTTTGGTGTATTTTAGTATTATAGTGTTTCCTTTGTGCATACAAACATAATTACCTCCCCACAAAGCAGGGCAGCAAACAGGGAGTTTGTCTTCTTTCAAGACAACCACATTAAAAGGCAAAGCACATCGGCAGTATAGTGAGCTCGCAACAGCAGCCCCCACAAAATGAACCCTGCCAGGGATCTCTCTCTCGTTCTCTATTTTTTTCCTCCCCATCTATTCTACCCCAGCACCCCATTCCTCTCTCTCTTGCTCCTTTTTTCACGCTCTGCAGATTATCATAAGTCGCTGCAGTGGAGTTCTGGTGTGAACACACCACTTGACCTCTGAAGCCTTTCATCCTTTCTTGTAGTCCAAACATACCGTACCCTTCTCTCATTCCCCGACATGCCGAGGCCTCCGACGTTCTCCGCCCATAAAAGGAAACAAAATCAGCAGCTGAGGACCAAGAAGGATTCAAACAAATCCGATTCAGCATACTTCAAGCTGTAATTTTTCCACCCCGACTATGTAAGATAGCTGACGTGACCGCACACGATGCAAGCTCTGAATAATGTGGAAATATTACAACAGTTTAATGTCTGATAGGTTGCAATATGACTGGTGGTGGTTGAGGAGATTCCACCCTTCCATATGTGAAGTGCTTTGTGGGAATATTTCGGTACTAAGATATATGACAAGAATATATGATACAATATAGTTTTGAAAGATTTGTTACTCTATTGTCTCAAAATATTGGTGTCAGTAAGACAACAAAAGAAACACACAACAACCGCAACATTTATTTCTAAAGCACATTTAAACACAATATAGATTGGTCCAAAGTGTCTACTCAATAAAAAACAACAAATTCAGGTTTCCAAAAGCTAAAGAATCCTGTGGGTGATTTAAGAGTAGATTTAAAATCCCGGACATTTTGGGCGATCTCGAAACACATTTTCGGGCAGACTCATCATCGGAGACTCACTAGTAGCCTAGACTTGTTGTTTAACTACTGTGCTCCAGGGCTCCAGACTAACTTTTCCACTGGTTGCACTGGTGCTACCAACTTTCTCAGTTGATCGCACCAGCATATGATTTGGTTGCACCTTTTTTTTGGCTACATGCCATGGGATTAATCAATGCTGATGAATAGTGGTTTTAATGGACCAAAGCTAGCAAAGGCTTTTTCTGGGATTGCAGCATAAACACCTGTAATATATTAATTATCATTGCCAAATTTCAGGATTTTCATGGATTTTGTATCTATCTATCTATCTATCTATCTATCTATCTATCTATCTATCTATCTATCTATCTATCTATCTATCTATCTATCTATCTATCTATCTATCTATCTATCTATCTATCTATCTATCTATCTATCTATCTATCATTATCTATCTATCTATCTATCTATCTATCTATCTATCTATCTATCTATATCTATCTATCTATCTATCTTCATCTTTCTATCAGCATCATCTCCCTATCTTTTAAAAATCATTAAACAATCATTAAACATTTTTAAAGATTAGATTATTATAATAAGCTAATACAGACTTGTCATTATCAAAGTTTATAGTTGTAACAAAAATCTCACACTCCTTACCTTCTGCATTTTATAATAATTTCCTTTTCCTCAGCTGAGCGATTACTCTAATCTAACCGCTGAAAAGACGTAGGAAGGGGCACGCTGTTTCGTGAGACATTTTCATTTTTATATGCCTTAATTCGTGAATTTCATATTTGGCACGTTCCACTGTCAGTGTGCAATGCGCGTGACGTCTTACGTTCGTCAATAATACTGCATGTGTCTTGCGGAAGAACACTTTAGCCAGAGCTACTTCTCTCCATTAATGTAAATGGCGAGTCACGCAGGCACTGGGCAACTCCGCATCCAAGTCAACCCCAGGATAAAACAGTCCGAATATGAACACTTATTATAGGCGTACCGTCGTGATTCAGGATAAGTCAAAAATACGTTTTGGAAAATGGATTCATGATGTAGCCTACTCGCTCATTTTGAACATAAGTTATGGACTGCAGCAGCTGATACACTGGCGTTCTGTTGCGCGAGCATCCACTCGCACATATGCGACCACATAAAATTTTAACTCGCACGTTCTCAAAAAATGGTCGCATATGCGACCAATTTGGTCGCAGTCTGGAACCCCGTGCTCTGTTACCGGTAGGCATGGCCTCCTAGGTCTGAGTATTTCACAATCTGCTCAGTTACAGGGATTTTCATGCACAACCCTTTCTAGGGTTTACAAAGAATGGTGTGAAAAGGGAAAAAACATACAGTATGCGGCAGTCCTGTGGGCGAAAGAGGTCAGAGGAAAATGGGCCAACTGATTCAAGCTGATAGAAGAGCAACTTTGACTGAAATAACCACTTGTTACAACCGAGCTATGCAGCAAAGCATTTGTGAAGCCACAACACGCACAACCTTAAGGGCAATGGGCTAAAACAGCAGAAGACCCCACAGGGTACCACTAATCACCACTACAAATAAGAAAATGAGACTACAATTTGCAAGAGGTCTCCAAAATTGGACAGTTGAAGACTGGAAAAATGTTGCCTGGTCTGATGAGTCTCGATTTCTGTTGAGACATTCAGATGGTAGAGTCAGAATTTGACGTAAACAGAATGAAAACATGGATTCATCATGCCTTGTTACCACTGTGCATGGTGTTACCACTTGTTATGGTGTGGTGGATGTTTTCTTGGCACACTTTTGTCCCCTTAGTGCCAATTGGGCATCGTTTAAATGCCACGGCCTACCTGAACATTGTTTCTGACCTTGTCCTTCCCTTTATAGCCACCATGTACCCATCCTCTGATGGCTACTTCCAACAGGATAATGCACCATGTCACAAAGCTTGAATCATTTCAAATTGGTTTCTTGAACATGACAATGAGTTCACTGTACTAAAATAGCCTACACAGTCACCAGATCTCAACCCAATAGAGCATCTTTGGGGTGTGGTGGAACAGGAGCTTTTGTGCCCTGGATGTGCATCCCACAAATCTCCATCAACTGCAAGATGCTATCCTATCAATATGGGCCAACATTTCTAAAGAAAGCTTTCAGCACCTTGTTGAATCATTGCCACGCAGAATTAAGAGAGTTCTGAAGGCGAAAGGGGTCAAACACAGTATTAGTATGGTGTTCCTAATAATCCACACACACTTTAGCAATCTGGACAGTGACAAAAAACAAAAACATATTCATTAAATATGTTTAAATACTTTGATAATAAAAATACTGTTTAACTAATTTGGTAATTTAGCTCAAATCAAGGTAGGACATGTAGCTAAAGTAAACTATATAAATATATATTTTTATTTAATTTTGCATGACTTTAGTTATTTTAATTATAACCACAATTAAAATGACCAATTATCACCATAAGCTATACGTATGAAATGTTGTATTTTTTTGTACATTAAGGCTATGTTTACACGGAAACGATTCTGAAGAGAAAGCGCAAAAGTGGCATTGCGTCATCATTTTTTATTCTGCGTTTTAGACGAGCGTTTTGTGTGGGAAATTTGTGTGCAAATGGTGACGCAAATGTCTGAGAAATTCAATGTAGTATGCACTCCAGGTTGCTAGGAGTGCATACTACAGCAACACCAAGTCCACGCGCCTGCGTACAACCTTCACTGTCAAGCAGACTTTTGTGTTTTTACCCTTTACACGGAACGCGACGGTGGAGCATTTTTAAATTTCCACTCTGGAGGGTGGTTTCAGCTTTTTTGCGTTTTAAGCCTCAAAAGCCGTCGCCGTGTAAACGAAAGGCACATCCGATAAAATATTTTTAAGTTTTCACCCGCAAGCGTTCTTGTGTAAACAGGGCCCTAAGACCATCAGATGACAGAAAAGCTACCTCACAAAAGCTATTTGGTGTCTATATATTTGTATGCACATACATTTCATTCCATACAGAACTGTGTATGAATTGCTTAATAAAAATGCAAAAAAGCATATATACTGACCTTATTAAATCTATTGAAAACTCTTCTCAGTAACCTAAGGTATCGGATTCATATGCAGTACCAAAGTACCAGAGCCTGATACTCAATTGTTCATTCGTGTAATGAAAGAACTGAGGAAGATCAAAAAGATACATTTCTTGTTTCCTGAGAAAATACCCTTGTTTTTCTTCAAGGTTTTTCTCAACAATATTAAACTGTGGTCTGATTTGACGAGATAAGTCTGTATTTAAAATTCCATATGAATAAATCTTCCCCCCAGCAAATTCTTCCAAGATCAATCATCTGAGCTATAAATTAGTTGTTAACAGCAAACATGATTGTCTACTTTAAGACTTTCTTAGTGTTAATATTGCTTGAAGCTTTAAAGGTTCAGCATTGATATGTACAACCATCTGCATTAGCCTGTAACATATTTTAATACATGGGATTTAGATGGAAATCAAAGAGGGCAGATTTCAGTACTCTTGATTGCTCAATCATAGCTAAATGAGCTGGACCCATGTGCTCTGCTGTCCTTCAAGACGACCTTGTTAACATATCAAAGGAAGGGGGTCCTGACCTCGTTAGACACGTGGATTCAAATAATGCGCTTCTTCGAATGGAGATCAGAGGAGAACCAAAGAGTCTTCAACACAACCTGAGACAATGTCACACAGAGGTCCTTCTAAAATAAGCAAGCAAAAGGTTTTTTTGTGATTGAGGACCTTGTTGGGAAGCAGCTCAGTGAGGAAGCATTGTGCATAACTTCACACGTTCCAGACAGCGAATAGACTCGTTCCTTCAGTGTTGCCATCAATCTTTGTAATAGCTTATCTGTTTTTATTTCTCCCCACACATTCAGTACATGGCTCGGAAGTCTTTTTAATGCATTTCTATTAGGGCACTATTTCAACATACAGTGCCTACTTTAAGAGAGACAGAGGGAGAAAAAGAGCAGAAGAGTGAGCTTGGTGAGCCATGCGTGCCGCTCCAGCTGTGGGAAATAAGGAAAATTGATCTGACATTGATTTTCCATGCCTGGCTCACACTTTATTCTGGCACGGAGGTAAGGTGATGTGCGTTCCTGTGTGTGTGTGTAAAGGGCTTCCCTTGGGACATAAGGCTGGCTGCTGAATCAGTATCCCAGTATTCACGTTCATAACGGCCGGTAATGGGGTTAAACGTATTTATACAGAAGCACTGACCTGCATCCCGTTTCACTTGTTAAAGGCAGATTGAAACCCCAGCCACCTCTGTCTTCAACGGGAAAACGGGGGAATGGAAAATAAAAGATTCCTAACCATACCTGATGACTGCTTTTCCTCTCTGTCTCCCTCACGCTTCGGTTTTCACTTGTCAGGGGTGGAAAACAAGGCACAGTCGTGCGAGTTAATACCGAGATCACTATTAATAATGGTGGCCATTATACAAGCAAATGGACTGGCCCATTGCTATTTACTCAGAGGAGATGGCGGCCTGATATTTTGTGCTGATAAACTGGTAGTGGAACACTGATTAGAAGGAGTGTGCCTTCTTTACTCGCTTAATGAGAAAAGACTCGGCGACTTTCTTCATTCTCTGCCTGTCTCTCTCTTTCATATTTCTTTTGCATTCGGTCCTGCTCTGCCTCCCCATTCACCCCCCCAGCCTGCCTGGGTTGCCATGACAATTGTGCGTCGCTACGGCAACGGTGAGAGCTGACAGGTTGGTGTAAAAAGAGATACAGCGATCTGAGCAACTCAGGCTCATCAGTAGGTAGAAAAAAGGAGAGATGGGGGGTGGGGGGGTGTTGAGAGTAAGATGGTGCTAGTGGTTGTAAAAGACAGAAGAGGAGACAGAAAAAGAGATGAAGGAGGAGATAACTGACATCTGAAAAGGGGTAGTGTGCTCCCTTTTGAACGGTAGAGAATCTTGATAGCAGAGAATACACTGAAACATCTGTCCAGCAACATCAGACACAAGATGCTTCTTCACTTTCACAGCTCTGTCCTGTCATGCAAACCCAACAGGGCATTTTTGAGGTTGCTCTTATGGCCTAGTATTATATGAAACAGAATCAGAACTACAAACATTTCTGTCATAATTGCATTGTCCTCATGTCATTCACATTCATAAACCTGTGTGACTTTCTTCTGTGGAACATAAAATACGATTTTTAAAAATGTTTTTGCCCGTATAATGGAAGTCAGTGAGGACAAAAATAACACTGGACCGAAGTGACGTTCATATGGACAAAAACACTGAGAAAATATTCTAAATATATTCTTTTGTGTTTTTCAGAAGACAAAAATCATACAGGTTTGAAGCGACATGAGGGTGAGTAAATGATAGCAACGGAGAGAACTTTATCAACTTTGCTTCAGATTCATTCTCTTTAGAAATAAGCACATCAGATCATTGATGAAATACAGTAAGAATGTAGAGCTATAAAATGCGTCTGGATGGTATAGTTCTAATAATTTGAGTTACAATACAATAAGTTGACAGTAGAATGTCTGTTGAAGGACCTTCACAATAAGAGAATTAAACAGACAGTCTACTAATAGTCTACTGAGAGCTAGTTGACATGTAGTTGTAAAGTTACGTAATCAACAGAATGTTTAAAAGAGACCATCAAATAAAGTGTTATCAACAACTCTAAAAAAATAGTGGTCCCACTTTATATTAAGTGGCTTTACTATGTACTTACATTGAAACGAATAATTTGATACAATGGACTTATTGTGTACATACATGTTTTTACATTGTACTTATATTTTAAAAATACCAGCATGTAATTACAGCTGTAACTAATTTATGTAATTACCTCTGTAATTACACAGCTGACTCATCCCTTACACTTTAACCTACCCTTAAACCTACCCATACCACCACACCTGTCCCTAACCCTACCCTCAATAGCAGCAAAAGTGTTTTACAATACAACATGAGCACAATAAGTGCAATAAGTACATTATACTTATTTTCCAATGTACAGTAAGTACATAGTACCACCAGCTACTAGCAAAAAAAAGTAGCTAACTTCATTGAAGCTACTTATAAGGGGGGAATATCTTCTTATTATCCTATTACATTACTTCATAATTTGTTTTGGGTATAAAAAACATTTTGAATGAATAAACTCAACTTGAATTGGTAAATATACACTAAATACAATTAGAAATTGATGTGACTGAAACTAGAAAGCTTATGGACAAAAACAGTTAACTAAATGTTCCTCTAAATAAAATAGAGAGGACCATTTAGGATAAATCAGTTAAGTTGCATTCATTCATATAAGAGACGATTTTATCCAAAGCACTATTCTTTGTTTAAGCCAAAACACACTGATTCATTAGTCTGAGCCACTGCACTTCAAGCTACAATGAATCACACATTTCAACAATACATACAGAGAGACGATTGATTATTCCCTAAGCTCACTCGACTGTACACCACGATTTAAAGTGAGTTTAAAAACAAAAACAAAAAAAAAACATTGTAGCATTTGCTCATGGAACACTTATTCAAAAAAGTTAGTCCCTAGAAAAATGAAACTACCCTCAGCGCTTCTGAAAAATATAGTTTGTATAAGTCGATACTTTCAGTTAATTTCTCTTCCAACATTGGCTCAGCCCATTTAAATATTGCTTTCCAGCCATCTCAGCCTCCATTAGACTCTGCTCTAATCTCTTTCAGATTTTGAGAGGACGGCTCACTGCTTTTTCTGCAGAGTAGGGTGAGAAGGAGCCATGATTCGATTACACAACAGACGCACAGCAAGGTTATGGTGCTAAAGAAGGAAAATCCAGGTATGTATGTGTTCAGCCCTATCTTGTAAGTATCAGAGAAAGGCACCAAAACACTCAAATTTGGCAAGCACATTCACACAGACACAACACACACTTACAGTATGTCTCAAGTACACTGTAAAAAAGATTGCTGCCTTAAATTTTCAAAATCACCTTGGATGTACAAGCTTAACTTTTTTAAGCAATAAGCATATCATATCATAAGCATAGGCTTATTT
Organism: Hybognathus amarus; assembly: GCA_030378365.1. Lineage (NCBI taxonomy): Eukaryota > Metazoa > Chordata > Actinopteri > Cypriniformes > Leuciscidae > Hybognathus > Hybognathus amarus. Next base: position 419,588 of record JAQIUQ010003985.1, on the reverse strand, counting down.
AAGCAATAAGCATATCATGTCATAACTTATTGATCATATATTTTTTTACAGTGTCTTCACTCCAAGTGCTTTTCCCTTAGTGAAGAAAAACTTGTAGAAGGTAGTAACTTTGGCAAGCTACAGATTCAAACACTGCGATTGTCAAGAAAAAGAGGATGTGAGAAGAAAAGAAGGCAGTAGGAGAGCATTTTGATTTGGAAACATAGTTAGGACAGTAAGAAGTTGCAAAGAGGCAAAGGAGAGAGGAATGAGAGTGAGAGAAATGCTGAGAGAGTAACAGGGAAAAGAGGGATGTGAGAGAAAGAGAGATTTTCTCTCCTCCATTTGAAAGCTTTTAGCCCTGTGTCTTGACCTTGAACACAGCACTGAAAGCCCAGGGGTAGACGCTAATGTGGCCCGTGCGGATCAGCAATTCCCACATCACATCACTTAAATCTGCTTCACGCTGACCCCAGCACAGTCCAAGCAGCATTGGATTCCCATAGCGCTCTGCTTCATACCACTCCGTCTCACTGACTTGAGTGCAGTGTGGCCCATCAGGTCAAAACACACAACGCTAAACAGATTTCTGTCTCAGTAAACCCAAAACAACCCAAATGACAGAAGAATATCAATGGCAAGGTGTTTGTTTTTTATTGATTGGGAAAAGTAAAGCCAGTTTGGACTGTTTGTCCCCTAGTGAAAAAAAAGTATAATTTATTGTATTTGAAATATATTCCCTTTAACACAATTTTTGTTAGAATATTTCAATGCACTTTGAATATATTAAAAGTATATAGCATCATGCTTTTACCAATTTTCACAATACAACTTTTCACACATTTTAAAATAATTGTACTTTAGTATGTTTTCTAAATATATATTTTAGAAACATATACTTGAAGTGAAAATTCAGTTTTTTTAAAGTGTATTTATTTGCATTTTATTAAAAATATATTTTAGGTATATTTTAACTGCTGAGAATGATCATTGTAACAATGCATTGAAAGTATACTTGCAAAATACATTATAGTATACAATAGTATTTTGTACAAATATAGCTAAGTATTATTTGTTTGCAATTTGTAGTATATACTTATGGTTCGGTGGTGATAACCTCGTTTAGCCTGGTTAAAACCAGACCAATCTCAGTTGTAACAGTTGTAAGCATCATAGACAAATCATTTCCAGAGGGGCGTCACCAGTGGACGTCGCGGGTAGACCTAAAACCAATCAAAGCGATGAAGGAGATGATGTTTGCAGAACGAAAAATTTGACCAATTTGACGAAAATTTGACATTTGCTGAATTTGTTACTTTAAAGGGTTAGTAGTTAATTCTGTCATCACCTTCATGTCCTTGGAGAACTTCACCCTCAAAACTTTAAGACATTCATTCATCTTCAGAACAAAAGTCAGTTTACAATGTGAACAACATCAGGAGACTGACACGGAAGAAAATAAATTGTTGAATAAAGTTTTCTTTTTTTTACAAAAATTACTCTCGTTGCTTCGAATTAAGTTTGAACCAAAATAGTCACATGGACTATATTAATGATGTGTTATACCTTTCTGGGCCTTGAAAGTGCATAATAACGTTGCCAGTGTGGGGTATGAAAGCTACCAGATTTCATCAAAATATCTTTATTTGTATTTCAAAGATGGGTAAGAAATTGAAATTTTGGGTAAAATTTTTGGGGTAAACTATCCTTTTAAGAGGGGGTGTACTCATTAATGCTAAGTACTGCATAATATACCGGTATTATAAACCTCCTTGATTACAATCAATAACACTCTCATTATAATCAACTTAACTGTCTACAATACATTATAATCAATGTTGCACACTTTTTTTCATTTCTTCAAGGATAATTGACTCCTTTTGCACTCATCAGAAGTAGTGAGTAATATATATATATATATATATATATATATATATATATATATATATATATATATATATATATATATATATATATATATATTCTATGTTTGGGTGATTCCATTAAAACAAAACTGCATTTGCAGAGACAAGATCGTTTTTTGTTTACCAATAACAGCGAGCAAAATCCATTTTGGGAGATGTTTTTCAAAATGTGCAGATCAAAGATGATTTTTGTTTGGTTGGAATGCTGTAAGCCAGAAATCAGCCTCACTGATGGTAGAAAACTTGAAATTCATCTATATTCAGAGGAGCTGAAGGGCAGAGTTTAGTAAGTTGAATCACACATGCTGCGGTTTACACACAGCGTTTAGAGGAAGGAACAGTGTGAGAAAACATATGACTACAGGCCTTCAATCTATTGTTCTCACTCCGTTTCTCTCATAATCTCTCTCGCTTTGTCTGATTTTTGCAAAAATCCAACTGTTTAAGGAAATAAACGGCTGAAAACAATATAGCTATCTTCACGCTCACTCTTTCATCACTGCCATCGCTCATCATTAAATCTCTATTTCTTCTCAGAGTTCTGTTTTTATCTTTTTCACTCTTTTCTACACTCAATTTCTCTCTTCCCTCATATATCTGTTATGGTGTATTGTAGTTGCTTTATTTGTTATGATGCATGGTGTCACTGGGCGCACGGATATGATGAATGCTACATAAAGACTAAGAGCCCGGGGCTGTCCATGAGTAGTTTGCCACGTGTTTGCTCCCAAACGGAAACCATTTCCTCATGCCCCCTGGGGTCACACAAAATCATGTTACCAACCTAAAATGGCTCCCCCTGAAGCACCCCACCCCCCACATCCAGTTCACCAGCAAAGCGCTAATAAAACAGCTCTCTATCACAGAGCGAATCATTAGCTGTGAAAATATGAGACGACTTATCTAATATAAGTCTATGAAAGTGTGTTTGGATGGTTTTTGAACTTAATTTTACAGAAATTATTAAAAAAATATGATAAAATTGCAAGGGCTCTTGAAATAATAATGTCAATTATCAATTTCTTCAAAGAAAAGCAGATTAAAAATGCTTCATAATGTCAAACTTCATTCCACACCACAAACGAATAATAGTAAGGGTTCTCTGAGCAAGTAAAAGCTACCAAGTAGGGATGGCAAAAGGTCAATTGCAACAGTTTAAATCAATGAGTATCACTGTGGGAGGCTGACACAAATGTTGCATATTATTTGTCCTATTTATTATGCATCAATGAGCCCTATATCATGGTGAGAGCTAATTTTGGACAAAACCCCTTGCGCTATGGAAGAGGAAGGTTTTGATTCTTCTGTTTTTGTTTAGTCAAAAATTGTGTTGAATGCAAATGTACTGACCATAAAAAATAAATAAATAAATAAATAAATAAATAAATAAATAAATAAATAAAACAGAGTATGTCCCAATATTAGCATATTTTCTTACAAAATATTCTGAAGCACTTTATTTACAATCTCATCAATTTAGTATGTAATGATGCTGATGACTGAAATTGTCCATGATTATCACATTGGAATACCAGATATAACACACTATAAACCCACACAATCTGAATGATTTATCACTAAACACTTAAGTCAAGAATACACACACACACCCAGGCGGGAAGAACACATACTCTGGTGTTTAAATAATTTCCTATTCATTTCTCTTCCTGTTGACCCTCCTGTACAATTTTGAGGCAGAAAATCTCATAAAAATAGCAATCGTTAAAAAAATAGATGGGTATGCCAATGCTGCATATCTTTGCAACCCAGTGGGGCTACTGCATACTTAGAAGTTATCTCCCTTTCTCCAAAACCAATTTAGAGGCAGCATGATTAAGGATATCCAATCTCATGGGCTATACTTGCCTGGGGTAGAGGAGAGCACAAACTAGGATAGTCACAGAGAAAAAACAATTCAGCACGCAGCGTGTATGTGTTTAATCGACCCCCCACCATGTGTTTTGAACCGAAGCGTGAAGCTGCAGCTCGCCTGTGTTTAAAGGATGTGACATATCTACTAAAGACGCAGACCGGGTGCTTGCAGACAACACGGGATAATCCCATATTCTGAGGAGCTAAGGAAGATCAGAGACCTCTTCAAACAACAGAGACTTCTGCCCACTTGCAAAGGGAGCGGACAGCTGTCAAACCAACATACCCAATAATTTATATGCATATGAGGACAATGCATAGTGAGCTTCAGTACTAATGTCATAATTAAACCCAATTTCACAGCGTAATATATAAAACAATATTTGATTTGCGCAATTCTGCTCTAATTAAGGTTCACGGCTCAGAGGAACAGCATTTGCATTTTACGAGATATGAGTGGTGGGTAAACCTGATTGATATTGGCGTCTTCACTGAGAGCCGGGCCGCTTCCTGTAGATGAGATAACACACTCTCTCTTCCTTCCTGTGCCCTTCTGTTTGCTGGTCTTCCTGGCCTTCTGCCACAGCTTGCTGTACAGATAATCAATGATCAGATCATGGCTGCCAGTGTCTGTCAGCGTGACTCAGCATTCGCCCATTTTAAGATCTGTATCAGTCAGGTCTTACCTCAGAGTAAAGAAGCTACATATGAACTCAATTAAAGAAGACAAGCGGCTGTTGGCGTTCAGGAGTCTTACATGTATGTGTTCGAAACTTTCCACAAGAAAAGACAACCATCATTTTCATCTCTTTCTCCCATCTATTGATCTGCATGCCTTCCAGACATGGGAAATTGGAAAGGAGAAATGGTTCAGGAGCCTCTTTCCTATAAAAAAAAAAGCACACACAAATAAACACACACACAGCAACAAAACAAGGTTTTCAACAAAGACCACCATGGCATGCAGGACAGACAACCTCACACCCACCCACATAGGGGAATAGATTTTGTTCGCTTAAGGAGGCGGATTTGAGTAGCAAAGTAATATATGGAGAGAGAAAAACAAAACAAGAGAGAATCGCTAGAAAGCTAAGATGCTGCATATTTTATGTTTTCATTTCGGCTGCTAATCTATATGCATCTATCTGTATTTAATGTAGTTATTTGATTTTTAATAGGGATGCCGAAGATAATGCTTTAACTAATTCGATTAAGTATGTTTAATTCCATTAAGTGGAATCAATTGGTAAAATATTTTTTATGAAAATTCCATTGTAATATTCATGTCAAGCATGTGATCTTAAAGCTACACTGTGTAACTCTTTTAGTTTATTCTTAGCTAAAAACACTTAGTTCTTTCAAAAATATGTGCTAATTAATGTATATTTACTTCGTTCAAGTAATAAAGTATTCTCGTGAGTGTATAATCTGCCATTGAAAATACATACGGGTAAGGGGTTCTAATGTCGGTCGCCATGTTGCCCCTCCATCTTGAAAGTACATTAGCCAAAGAGGGACATACCCGTTAATTGAAGCTTCGCCTTTCGCGTTTATGTTTGAGTTAACACTCATGGACGAGGTCGAACTGGAAGCCATGTTAATCTTGAACTACATTGGCCACCGTAGGAGTTAAAACGAAATCGGAATTTGACACACCCGAATATACAGTATGTTTCTTAAGATCCAAAAGGTTTGTCCATCTTACTTTTGAATGCTGTTGGTCAAGCCCGATCTCATGAAAGTTCGTATTTATAGCACAAATGTCATTTCTCGTCCCATTTATACGCCAAAAAACAGTTTTTGCGTGTATATGATACGCGTTTTCGCGTGCATATGATACGCACTTTTTGGCGTGTAATACGACACGAACTTGCCAACAAATCAAAATTTCTAAATTACTCATATTAAATTTAATTAAATGTAACTTTTTATTGTGTATGTAGCCTACACAGGACGTGAACAAGTAAACATTAATTACACAATTAAACATTCCTGTAGATAACAGAATGCCTTTTCCAGGATATACATTAACCTTTTATGTGGGTGTTATGTGGCTTTTACATTTAACTCAATTGACATTACCATTTCATTCTGTTCAATTTCTAAAAGTCTGGTTTTCATAGTTGTAAGAGTCTTGTAAGAGTATCAATAAATGATGCTGAAATAGCAGCTAATTCAGAACAACTTTAAAGGATCACAGTTGGGAATTTTGTCAAAAGTAAAGATTTTTTTTTTGTGTGTGTGATCTAATTAAATGATCAATGAAGCGTAACAAACATTACTTAGCAAAATGCACAGTTGACAGGGATGTTACTGAGAAGGCTAAGAGTGGATTATCTTGCTACAGTATATATTATTTTACCCTCTTTCTTTAAAAGAGGAACTTATTGCATTAATGAATGCATTTTGAAATGAATAAACAAAAGTTCTCACTTACTGAATGTGTTGGAATAGTTTGGCACTGTCTGGTTGGACTGTGGCGAGTACTGGGGTGGATAACTGGCCAGTGGTGGGAATGGGCTGAGTCCTCTGAGCCACTGCGGCACAGCAGATCTGCTGACCTTGCTGTTCTGCCAAGCCCCCTCAACCGGCGTCTCAATGAAACTGTGCCAGGGTCCAAACTCCCAGGGACTGCTATAGGATTTAATCTTTAAAGAAGCTGCAGATAGAGAGCAAATCCACAAAAATCGGTATGATACTGATCAATGCAGCAGACCCGCATCTGCTATAAACATGCATTTTGTTAAATTGTTGCTAGCTTCACTGAAAAAAACAAACAAACAAACTTTTAAACCAAAACCAGTCTTGTTTCATGGTCTTACAGTAGCTGGATTAAGATGGTTTTGGCTGCTTTTGGTTTCCCAGTCCGGCCAAGCTGGTGGTTGTTTCGTCTGTGGAACACAAAGAAGAACTGTTTTTGTTCATATCATGGGGTCCAAAATAAGACCTTAGACCTTGTATAGACAACAAACACTAATGCTTCGATCCTAGTTCGCCTACTTTATACTACGCCCTAAAAGTATGTACTCTTTTGTGAAGAAAAAGTTGAGTATATTGCAGAAGACTATGCAAGCTTTGGGACATACCAATTCGTCATCTTCCATGGACAGCTCTGTTGCTTAGTTAAGTGCATCCTGTCACTGTAAAATACTGTGTTAATCATCTTGTCACAGTTAATATCATTAACATTCAATTTAATTTCCTACAGTTTCGGAAATAAATGTAATAGGACATTGATCTGCCAGTCGATGGGTCTTTCAGCGGAAAGCTCTCATCATGTGTTTGCAATTTAAATAATGATAAATTACAGCAAAATACTTGCACACCTGTCATGTTTGTAGTTTTTTTAACACTTTTTATCTGTGTTTGTAATTCTATTTGAATCGTCCAACTCACAATGGGCTGTGGGCAATATTAGCCGTTACAGTGATCACTTCGAATTCTAACCGTTAAACGTCTTCCAATTCCAACACACTACGTTTTGGGACGTACTAATTCTATTTTCGATTACTATTTAGGACGGACAGCATGTGAATTGGGAAGCAGCATGTAAGATATTTTTCTAAATATATTATTTTTGGTTTCACAGAATAAAAGTCATGCAGGTTTGGACAGAAATTAGGGTGAGTAAATTACCTTTCTCTTTTATTGAAATTCACTCTTGCAGTTTTTGAGAAACCAAAACCGTTTTACCATTTGCTTCTGCAGACACACACACTTCTTAAAACACATACACACTCCCAGTGCAATGTAAATAAACCACTGCATGGGGAGAGATGTTGTACAACTCTCACTGACTCATGCACAGCACACTTTCAATCTTCCTCTCCACTCCATGCTTCGGCTGCCATCCCATAATCCTCTTACCGCCTGTGTCACACTGACATACATCCCCCCTCCCTCCCCCCATCCCCCCATCATCCCTTTCTCAGCATTGGCAATGCACACTCACACCTCCGTGGCCATATCCAGTCAATTAATCGATGCTAATGTAATACAGCTCTCATCGGTGCCACCATCGGGACAGCGTCACGCCACTGATCGCTTCAGCACCGACCGATCTGCTCCAGGAACCCAAGGTCACGGCTTACAGGTTGCAATGCATTTGAGTGTGTTTACATCAATTAAAACGGACAGCGTGAAGGAGAACGGCAACTGTGAGTTTGGGGGTGAAAGAAGAGAAAACATGGGATTAATTGGCACATTATTGGATCACATGTCACTGTTGACAGGATGAGGCAGGTAAACATTTGAACTGGCTAATCGATAGTGCAAACACATGGAGGGCATGAAAAGAGATTTCCGATATGCTGTGAATAGAATAGAATAGAACAGAACAGAACAGAACAGAATAGAACAGAATAGAATAGAATAGAATAGAATAGAATAGAATAGAATAGGTCTGTTTGGAATTGATTATCCAAGTATATTCTATAAGATATTCTAGAAGGTGATTACTGCATTGGAAGTGTGGCCAAATTTGATCAAACCCCTAAAATAAACATTGACTTACAATAGTGAAATGGCACAAAGCTGTATTCCATCTGTCTATTCTACTGAAGATGATCCCATTCGACAGACACTCTCTATGCACAAATCCTGACGTGCTCGGATTGCATTTTACGGCAGCTGATGCAGACTGGAATCTGAGGCGTTTTTTTTGTCTGGCACATATCTGACATAATTCTCACTGTATCAAATACCCATGTCTCATCCATTTACTGCTATTTTCAGAGCATATAGATAAAAGAAGGCAAACAGAGAGATATGAAATAGAAGCACACATTCTAACATGACATGAGTTATCACAGCAGATGAAAACTTGGCAAAGAGTAGTAGGGATGTGAGAGTAAATAACCGACCCCATAGAAAAGAAACATTACAAATTAAATATCTTTAATATTTCAATAGTTTCCCCTAAACAGCCATAAGAACAAATAGACATTTCACATGTCTCTCAAAATGTCAGCTAATATTGTCAAAACCTCCACAATCAACAGAGATCTCTGTATAAATCTAAACATTTCTCATTATTCCAAGAACAAATTAAGTGTGCTATGCAATCCACATTACTTATATAATTCTATATTCTTAAAGGAATAGTACACACAAAAATTAACATCCCTTTTTTTCTTTTGCAGAACACAAGATATTTTGGAGAATACTTTAACTGTTTTTTTCTATACACAATGAAAGTCTTACAAGACAGTGAAAGTCTTACAAGACTTACAATGAAAGTCTGTGGAGTCCACATTTCAGTCTTTATGTTTTCTAAGCCAAACAAGCCTTTAAGATAAAGGTGATATTGAACAGTTGTGAAAAAGTGTGACTCTTTTGTGGTCTATTGTGCCAACAGAGGGACGTATGTTTCTATCCATCTCTTTGACTGACAGACAGGCCCAGGTAAGCAGGTCCTTTAAATCTGCTTTTTTTCTTTTTTCTGATCTTTGATTCCCATGGTTACGAACCTTGGGAGGCGAGAGTTTTCGGCACAATGTATTTAATTAAACAAAATGAATTTCAAAAGGGTCCAGCTGAAGAACCTAAATTCATTCTCTTTCTTTACAGTTCAGACTATTATTCAGAGGAGGACAGAGAAGGATTTATTGATGTTTCACGGCAAACAAAAGTCCTTGATTATTGGGTTGGAGGCTTTTGGAATCATTTGTCAAAAAGTGGACCATTTTTAACATGCTATCATAAGATGCTGATGGACTTTAAAGATCCTGTTTTAAGATTGTTTGTCATTGACACAGTTTATGCTGTCAGGGGGCCAGTACTAAAAGTGGTTAGTCAAGAAGGGTGACTGGGTGAGACAGGGTTAGAGGGAGGGGTAATGGGGCAGATGAGGCAATGGCAGACATGACATCACTCTTTTATTTATCATCCCCCTTAGAACTAGGCAAAAAAAATGTCTCTGGTCCCCCATCCACCTCCCATCATGATGATACACTTTGTCTCACACTTTTTCATAGTCACATGGTCCACCTAATGTGAACAGACAGGCAACTATACTGATACAGACAGGGCCATTTTGGCCGCACTGACCTCAGTCTGCGTGTTTGTGAGTTATATGTAGCACATGGCCGATGGCTCTTAGGCTTAATTTTTGACAACAGCACTAGTGATGTCGTCTCTCAGTCCTCACAGACATTACTTGCAGTAAGGGACGGACAACAAGGGGTAAGAGGTTTTAACGATTACAGTTATTATGACAGCATTGTACTGTACACCACATAATTATGTAGCTTTCTTATGCAAGATGTCAACACCTGATACCATTGACCTGATGGTTTTGGATGCTACACATCTCGAAAATATTTCCTGACCTTTCAGAATGACACATGCGATATGGTGCCACCTGTGCTAACCACACATGTGCTTAATAATAATAAAAATAAAAATAATTTTCCCTTTCAAAAGGGAACTCACACTGCGTTGAATGACGCTTTGGGGAATGCCTCAAGCGTGACAGGGGTCTGAAATCACTATCACATCATGGCAATCACATTAACGTGGATGATTAACGTGAATGATTGATGTGTAACCTGCTAGTATATAAGGGTGCCAAATTCACTGTTTCATCTTCAGAGACTGTCTGTTTGTAAACACTACTAGAAAACGGTAAGAAAAATAAATTAAAGTGAAACGTACAGCGAAGGCCGATTGCTTTAGAAAGTGTGCCAACCCGTGCCCAAGGTTCTTGACGCCGGGTGACACACACGAGCTGTGCGTTTTTGTCTGGGTGAAGAGCATGCACAGGAGGTTCTCGAAGGGGCCCTCTGTGCGGACTGTGAGCATTTTTCTTCGAAAACGCTCCGTTCTCGTCTTGCCCTCTTCTCGAGTGAAGAGGGCTCAGCATGTGGTCCTCGTGGTTCAGGTCCCGCTCGTGCCGAGGCAGAGCAGTGACTTGCATGCATGGGGTTCCCAGATGGAGCTCGTCGATCACCTCGAGAGGGCTGTAAACCTCTCGGATGATCAGGCGACTAACAAGAGCGATCTGCAGGTTGACTATGATAATTATTTGCCGACTGTTCCTGCTGATATTGCTCTTCGGTACAAGCAGGAGATGGCTGAGAAGGTTCATAATCAGGTAGATCCTAAACCTCCTCAGCCACCCTGCCCTGTGTATGCGGAGCTGGTTGATGTTATGGGGTGTTCTGCCGACAGGTTGCAGCTGCCAAGGCAACGCGCTGGAGGAGAGACCGTTCGAGGCAAGCTAGACGATAGTGAGCCTTCCATTCCTTCCTGACCTTCATACTGTGATTGAGAGGGCATGGAAGAACCCATTCTCCCCTCATATTCACCGACATCAGCGGGCTAGTTTCGCTGATGTTGAGGATCGTGGAGACATCGACACTGAGAGCTCCAACCCTGCCATCCAAACCGCTGTAAACAACGGTGCGTCTGAATGGCAGAGCATACCCAGCAGCAGGTCAGGCTAGCATGTCAATGTATTAAGGGATTGCATTTTGGATATTTGGGCCCTGAAGTTCCCCTTTTAAGGTAGCAGAACGATAGTGAGATGTGGTATGACTTCCCTTATGATGTGAAAACTGTTACCCTTTGGGCATTTTGCCACCTCAGGGTAAGAGTAGTTGGTCTCTCTCTTGGGAATTTTTTTACTTCGAGGTTGACTAACGCTTGAGCTTCAGATAGATCTTATGTCTGGCCCACAGGACCATCTGACTACTTCTTGTGTACATCGCCCTCTCTGAGCTCTGTTTTGGGTTTCAGTAGGCTGAGCGATTCTGCAGCCCCTTGTGAAATAATAACTATTTTTCTAGTAGGTAGATCTCAGGTAGATCTATGCTTGCAAGCTGGCCCTCAAGTCCCAAGATTGTGGGACATACTTTATAGCCGCTACCAGGTAGCTAGCTGTTTTAGGGCTCCTGTGGATGGACCCAATAGTTTTGTTGGTGTAGTATGGATCCCAACAGTGTACATTTGTACCATAATTTACTTGCTTACTGCTACTACTATAATTTCAGCTGGCCTTAGCAGGCAGCTGCTGAAAGTGAGCTTGAAACACAAACAATGGGTAGATCCATGGATCGAGTCAGAGAAACTCCCCTTGCTGGCAAGGGTTGGAAAGCACTTGCTGAGTCACACTCTCCGGGATATCCTGTCTCTGAGATCCGGGCTGAGCGGTTCACTGCCCGCTTCGCAGTCCCTCGGGTTGGATGCCTTACCTAAAGGAATATGTCCAGAGGCTCAGTCTTCGGACAAACAGGAAGTGGCCAGACTAAGGTCAGGTCATCCTGGTGGCATTTCGGGGTGAGTACATTCCCCTGAATAGTGATTGGCTGGGGTTCCTCCATGTTCCCTCGCCACATTCCCTAGAAGGGACACCTTCTAATTGAAGTTGTGGTCCTAGGCCTCTGAGCAGGCCCAGGTAGGCCTTTAATTTAACTATTTTATGGAGGTTTTCCTGTAAAGCTAATAGCTTGGGTTATGACTGTAGGGAATGCTGTCACTGACAGCCCAGTGTGACCTGAGGGTGACTGGTTCTAGCGTTTCATTTGAATTTGTTGGTTTGGACAGTTATCACTGCCTTTGGGCATGCACTCCCCTTAGCATGGCGGCGCAGTTATATCGTTCCTCTACGCGTCATTTGACACAGTGCGAGTTTCCTTTCAAAAGGGAAAGTCTCAGGTTATGACTGTAACCTATGTTCCCTGAAAACAGGGAATGAGACACTGCATCTCCTTGCCATCCCTCGGGGCCTACCTACCAAACAGTCACTTCAGGCGATAAGGTGATTTGTCATGTTTGCAAGGCGCCCTTATATACTAGCAGGTCACACTATAATCATCCACGTCAATGATTCACTGGCTGTCGCTGGTCAATGTGATTGCCGTGATTTGATAGTGATTTCAGACACCTGTCACGCCTGAGGCGTTCCCCAAAGTATCATTCGACGCAGTGTCTTATTCCCTGTACTCAGGGAACATAGGTTACGGTCGTAACCTGAGACGTTTTTTTTATCTTTCTCAAATATCACCACACATCATTGTTTTTTTTTTGTTTTATATACGTGTGGGGAAGTTAATTTAGCTGTAAGCAGATTTAACATGCTGTACTATAAACTGTTACAGAGAGATGAAATGCTACAGGTATTGCTAACTTTGTTAGCATTTACAGACTAAGGGCCCAATCTTGCACCCGGTGCAAATTACTTTATACACTGACGCATTTATCTTTCCTATTTAGCACCCATGCAAAGTGGGCTTTTTTCCTCCACAGACGCACGTCGGTAAAGCAGGAAATAAACTTGCGCTCCCTGGGCGGGTCGACGCAAAAAGCAGGCGTGTTCGGCACAAACAACCCCTGGTGCTATTTCCAGAAAACAATTGCGCCAATGACCAGAAAAAACTGGTCTAATGTCAGTGGCACGTTGCGCATACCTTCAGATGCTATTTTAAGCGCGCATGCTTGGCCATATTACAGAGTGTGAACAACGTGCATATACTGTAGATGATTCTCTCATCTACACAGATGCATTTTAGTTTTTGCAAATTATACATTATTATAAGGAAAAATATATTTCCTTAATTTGGGTGGGTTTGGCCTATCCCCAATGTCCCTTCTTTTTCTTTTACGGCCCTGACGAGAACATTGATCTCCTCGGCTGTGAACCGATGCTGAAGCGTGCCTGGTAAATGCACCGTTAAAATAGAATTGTGCCATAGAACAAGTGCACCTCGTTCATCATGCTCTTAAAGGGAATGTGATATGATGCTCTTATTGGTTTGTTTCTGTTACGCCCAAACCACACCTATGAATAATGAAGCTACTTCAGACCAACCCCTTTTAAACTTGCGTCCGGCGCAAGAGTCATTTATCCCGCCGGTAAAATAGCAACAGCGCCCAAGACACGCCTACAAAGTTACTTGCGCTTTGCACTTGCTACTTGCGTTTCAGATTGTTAAAATAGGGCCCTATATGTTAAATTAATCTAATCTAATGTTAATAGTCAAAATTGTGGCCATGAAAAGTTTGAGAGAAGCATGTAAACAGTTTCTTTTTTACACCTATATGTCTATGTATGTGTTTATTAGTGTGCAGGAATAAGGGCAGAGAAAGAGACAGAGACAGAATGATGAGGGTAAAAGTAGGAGATAAAGAATGAGAGAGAAAGAGGAGGGGGGGGGGTGGTAGAGTACGCCTGTATTCTCAGGCTCATTCCATTTGCATCAGTGATTTAGCTGCCTTTCCAAAGCCTGCGACAAGCGTGCTCTCATTAATTAAAGTCCCTCTTTCTCCCCCCACGTCTGCACGCACTGGGTACTGCAGACTTATTCTAAATAAATTTCCACATACCCATAAAACCTGTCCCTCAGGATTATCCCCCTTAGCACCCCCTACTCTCCATTCCTCTGTCTCCCTTTTCTCTTGATCTCTCTCTTTCTTCCTCAGATTTTATCTTAAACACGTTGCCTCTTGTTTTTCCTTTTGATCAATCTAGAGGAACATTTTAAGGACTTAATGGAGTTCTCAATTATGTAGGCTTTTAATATCACTCTTTTAGTCATGTTTTTTTTTTCTAAAAGATTTAGACATACAGTTGACATAGAAACTTAAATAAGGATCAGATTATTTGGACTGACTTTTAATTTTCTTTTTCTTTTTTATGTGATCACAGTGTATGACAGTAGGTGCTTTCTCACATTCAATATTTTCTCTGCGTTTAATATTTCTATTTAAAGGCAACTTAAGTTGTATGTGAACAAAGCCATAGGATAAACAGTTTAAGGTCAGGATGCTCTGATGTGGTATAGCACATACACAGAACAGATAATCTAGCAATTTTATTGATATTTAACATACGAAAGTGGTTGTTTTTAAGATCTCCAATGAAACTCTAAAGGAGATATTTGGGAGATTAGGTATTTTATTTAGGTATTTTTCTCAGTTTATAAATCTGTAATCAAAGTCTACATTTTATCTTTAATCATTTAATCGTAATGCTATAACCATCACAGTTGTGATTTTCCTTCCCTATAATATTTCAACCTCTTCTCTCAGATTCCTCCCTTCTCTCTAAACTGCATAATTCTTCAACAGCAGCTATGGCAATGTTACTCATGATAACATTTACATCATCCAGACAAGCAATTGGTCACTGTAGCAACTCTCCATTAAGCATGTATATATGTGCTTGTTGACGTGTGTTTGCTGTGAGAAGACTCTGAAATTAATGGTTAGGACATCTAGAGCAGCTGACATATTGGTCCAAGGAGACAGAGGTAAGTCTCTAACCCCTCACCTCAATGCTCCCAAAGTCACCAACTCAGCACTTTGCACAAGAGTGTTCTCGTGTACACACACACACACAGTAGATAATATACAAATAGTAGTTTTGCAGGTGCATGATCTCAGCATGTATTTGCCTCTCCCATTTATGCACAAATCTGTTTGTATCTTTGCGAGTGTGTGTAAAAAGAGAGAGAGAGCATATTTTAAAATGCATCTGGGAGTAAACTGCAATGGCAGGGCTTTTTGTTCACGTCCCCATGGGGCAGCAGTCACAAATGAGTCAGCAGCTAGTCGGATTTACAGCACATTGATTAAATTAGCATTCGTTCCAGCAGCAGAATATCAACTCATTCGACCAGCCTTGTCCTCCCACCCTCAAACACACAAAAACACGCACACACTCCAGCCACGAGTCACCCAGCCAGGTTCGGCGGGCGGCCAATGCCCCCACCCCCCATCCATCCATGACCTAGGAATTATTTATTTCCTCATGACAGGGAACAAAAATTGACTCTGCAGCTTGAAAATAATAAATGAACCTTAAGGAGACAGATCCAAGAAATGTATCTCTTTTGTAGGTCAGCGTCCAAGACCAGACCCCATCTGAAATCAAATATTGACTGGCCGTGGTAGAAGATAAGCTCAACTCTGAGAAAAGGCCAGAGGGTGAAACCCAGCTTGCTGCCCTGTTCCTCTGTGATACGCATATGGCCAATTAAACATTTTCATGGATTAATTTGCCAGGAAAAATTTTATCAATTAGCAGGGAATAATAACAATACACTTTTCTTTGTTATTTCACTATGCAACAACTTGTTTTTCACTTTTATCTTCCTCTTGTGGAAAAAAATGTAAACAGAAGCTGCCTTGATGGCTTTTTTCTAAAGCAGTATTTATTTATGAATATTTAATCCATTAGTGAAAGCCCTTTGCAGAGATCGCCTGTAGCATAT
Organism: Hybognathus amarus; assembly: GCA_030378365.1. NCBI lineage: Eukaryota > Metazoa > Chordata > Actinopteri > Cypriniformes > Leuciscidae > Hybognathus > Hybognathus amarus. Next base: position 403,600 of record JAQIUQ010003985.1, on the reverse strand, counting down.
CATGATGAAGTCCTTATTTGAAAACACTCAATGGATTAGTACTAGAAATGCTTTGTGCTTGTTGGTCCTTCAAAAGAACAGAAGAACAAAAGAAAAGAGATGGCCTTGGCGATCTGATTAGTGGCTGAAATGAAAAACAAGACAATCAAGAAGCCTCAAAGGGTTAAAGCTGATGCATGTATTTTTGCCACTAGAGGGAGCAAAAAGAATTGTGATTATATTGTTTCCCAACGGGTTTTCTACAGTCATAGCTGTCATTGTTTAAACAAGAAGAGACCTGACTCAAACTTGCACCACTGGGAAAACCACTACACTTGTTAAAGGGTTAGTTCACCCAAAAATGAAAATTAAGTCATTAATTACTCACCCCATGCTGTTCCAACCCAGTAAGACCTTCGTTCATCTTCGGAACACAAATGAAGATATTTTTTGATTTAATCTGAGAGCTGGATCACTCCTCCATAGAGTGCCTAAGGGACTAGCTCTTGACAGCCCATAAAGTCATTAAAGAAAATGTTTAAATATACCATGTGCCTACAGCGGCTCAATTATAAGTTTATCAGAGCGACGAGACTACTTTTTGTGTGAAAAAAACATAAATAACGACTTTATTCGACTATTCCATTACTTCCTTATGGGCGCATGCGCGAGAGCTGAGACGAGGACGTTCTCATTTGACTACTTCTTGTTACCGGCTGCTCACCGCTTAGGAGTATTACCGCCACCTACCGTATAAGATGACGTGCTGATATAGATGGAAGCGCAAAACTTTCTGTTTACAAGCAGAGGAAGATGCGCGCTGTACATACGCTTTTCAATTAGCGCATTTTCCGCACTATAAGGTGCAAAAAAAACCAAAAAAAAAACGATAGGGGTGCCTTATAATCCGGAGCGCTTATATATATGGATCATCATCTTATACGGTAGGTGGCGGTAATACTCCTAAGCGGTGAGCAGCCGGTAACAAGAAATACTCGAATGAGAACGTCCTAGTCTCAGTTCTCGCGCATGCGCCCATAAAGAAGTAATGGAATAGTCGAATAAAGTCGTTATTTATGTTTTTTCGTACAAAAAGTAGTCTCGTCGCTTGATAAACTTATAATTGAGCCGCTGTAGGCACATGGAATATTTAAACATTTTCTTTAATGACTTTATGGGCCATCAAGAGCCTTTCCCTTAGGCAGTCTATGAAGGAGTGATCCAGCTCTCAGATTTAATCAAAAATATCTTTATTTGTGTTCCGAAGATAAACGCAGGTCTTACGGGGTTGGAACAGCATGGGGTGAGTAATTAATGACTTAATTTTCATTTTTGGGTGAACTAACCCTTTAAGTTGAGACATAAGGAGTACTAAATACTGCAACGTTTAAGAGTACTGTTTATTCATATTCCACATTTGATGTGTATTTGAGAGTTTAAAAACATTAGAATCATAAAAGATGAATCACTGTCTGACCATCTGAGATTTTTTAGGTAGTGTTAAAGCCAAACGGTGCTGTATTACCCTGTCAGAACTAAAGAATTGGCCACATTCCATAGGAAGTTGAATTGGATTGACAGAAAGAGACCACCAATGCATTACGGTAAATTAAGTTTCATGTAATATGAAGGAATATTAAATTGATTAATTTTAATTTACAATCAAATATGAATTTCAGTTTGCATCCTGTTTGCTACCTCAATTCAATTCAAGAATTTAAAAGGCATTGTCATTTCAATCCAGTTCTGAAATGGCACACAACACTGCACAGTTTGTTTGTGTGGCATTTGGAAAGAAGGGGGGGGGGGGGGGTCAGGGGGGTTGTTTCTTCCTTTCTCAGGGAACAAACTGACACTAAAGCTTGCCCACTTTTGGGGAGCTTTTGAGCAGGCGGAAGGATTTGAGCAATGTTACCAATCAGACCTTACCCAACTCCTCTAATCCAGGGTGGATTTGGGGTTTCAGGGGGGCTTCAGACCTCACATACACACGCTGCCCTGATCAGGGCTTTGTAGATAACACACCTTACAAGGGCAGAATAAATTTAAAATTCAAAACAGAGCCATTTAATTCCTTTATCTGCAAATTTACTTTAACAGTCTGTTTTTCATGCTTGTCATCAAAATTCTCGCCTGCTCCTCCCAACTCAATTCAGACCCCAGAACTGTGATTAAATAACATCTGAGCTACGCTTTCATTCACAGTGGATACATCTCTCAGCATGTCCTCGGTGTCCAGCTTTTTAAATGGATTACGCTGTCAAAACCACTTATTCAGATTCATGATATCGGTGCTGGAATTGCACTTCTGTAACAGAAGTGCAAGTGTGTTTTTGCAGTTTTTGTTCCTTAATGCTACAAACTGTCATCTACAGCCCATCCCGTTATGACATAAAAGACTTAAGTCAGAATCTGAGGCAGAGGCGAGTCACGAAGCAAGACACTGTGGTGCCGCTGACATTGGCTATTGATTTTGACGTCTGCTGCAGATGAAACTCCTGGCATGAATCTTCACGCATGGCTAAGGTGATGCTCAATGATCCCTAATGCTCACATAACGGTCAGGCAAAATGGATTTCGGATAAACGTTATGAGACCAGCCGTCAATAAAGGGCCTCGTTTATGAATTTTGTCTATTTGTCTGACTTGTGAACTGATTGATGGCCCAGCTCTTTCTATTTTTGTCTCCTACCTCTATCTTCTCTGACCCGGGGAAGTGTGGCTCAGCTGCCGGGGTGCAGGCGTAAGTTGGGTGGACAGTTGTGTACCCAGCCGCCAAAGGGACATATGTCGAGTAGATTCCGTAGGGTACTGTGATGGCACGCAGGGACTTGGCTCTGGAAATGACCAGCAGGGCATCAAAAATGGCACAATACAAATGCGCACACACACTAGCGTGCCAATCATACTCATTTGCTCCTGCCTAAAGGGAACAGAATAACTTTTAATCAAATGGACATGGCAAAGCTATTTCATGAATCTCCATCTATTAAACAGATAGTTCATCCCAATTCTGTGATTATTTATTTACCATCATGTTGTTGCAAATCTGTATGGTGTATTCTGTGGAACACAAAAAGATATTTTTTAAAAAATTCCATACAATGAAAGACAAAATTGTAGATTACACTTTCACTGTAAGAAAATAACCCTTTCTTTTAAGTTTAACAGAAGAAAGTTAAAACATGAGTTTTAAAGGGGTCATGAACTGGCCTTTTAAATGTTTTTGTTTTGTTGTCTGAGGTCAACTTATGATGTTCGCTTGGTTTTTACATTCAAAAACATAAAAATGAATAAGTTATGGGCTATTTTCTTCCCTAGTTTTCAGCCTACTTGAAAAATGCTCGGATTTTATGGGCGTATCGCATTGAAGACTAGGAAGTAAACGCCCACTGCTGTGAGTGGATAACAGTTTTGCATATTATAATGAGCTTCAACTCTGTCGTTGGTTTCGGTTGGTGCACGTGGGGGAATTTGTTTTGAAAACCACTTTTGTAAAATGGCAACCGGAATGATTTGCCCATACATGTTTGACCCAGAGTCCGATCCCGAATCGCAGGACAATGAACCAACAGCACCTCGAATACAACGGATACTTGTAGACAAATACACATAATTATTATATATCAAACGACCTGTAACAATGCAATGCTAGCCGAGTAGATTATTATTTCTAAAATAAAAATATTACTCACATAAGTGTGTTGCACCACTCCTGTTGGATCCAATATAGAAGGTAACGTAGACTAATCATGTTCCATACAACAACGATGTTCCGTACAGATTAACTTTAACCGCCAATCGCTGAATAAATACTTCTAGGTCATACACAAAATGCATATCTGTGTCGTCTTCATTTCTCCCTCTTATATTATAATGAGTTTAACTCACCTGTCGGTGCACGTGGGGAAAACGTCCAGTGTTGTTAAATGACAACCGGATTTGCCCATACATGTTCGACCCAGAGTCTGTGTGTTGCACAATTAGCAAACATACGGATAATGTTTTACACTCATCTGCTGGAACATCATTAAAAACAAATTTTAACCAGGCATTCCTAATATTGGAATCCAGAGGAAGCTTATGCACGTACAGGATATTACAGGATATTATAGGAAACGTACAGGATATTCTTATAATATGATGACCTCTTAGATGTCAAAAGCTCAAGGAAAATTTGATTTCTCAGTTCATCACCCCTTTAAAATTATGTAAATGATGACAGAATTCAAATATTTGGGTGGACTATTACTATTACTATTACTACTTTAATACCCCCTTTTTTGGAGACTTCTCTCACTACTCCCTTCTATCTGTCATCGTTGGTAAAATCCAGTCCCAGTATTAAATCTGCTGGCCTAATCGGGGTGCTGCACATGCAGACAGGGTAATGGTCAAGGTCTAGAGCAGATCTATTGGACTTTGTGCGCACTCAGGCGAACCCCTAACAAAATCTATTGCACCAGGGATTTTTGGGAAATTTCCCAGCAGTGTAGGAGCCTCGTTCATCATACTGCAGGTGATAAACAAGGTAGGCGTCACCAGGCCAGCAGTTAGATGGGCTTAGGGAGACAGAGCCTTAATATCCATCGATTCCCTTAGCTCCTGGTATTCATTATTTCAGCAGTGGGGTGTCTTCACCTTTCATGCAACCTAGACTCTTTTTTCCTTCAGAAGGAGTCCTTGGCTTGAATACAGGACCATATGCTAATATGTTCGTTTAGTATGCAGGTATCATAACGATGCTGTGAATATCAATCAGAGCTTCAGACGGGCAAAAGTGGCAGCGGTGCCTTATTCTGTGTAGGAACGGCCTCAAGAAGCATCATTCATATTCAGTTGGCAGGTGAATTGACAGGTTTAGCGCACATCCCTCGGTCAATGTCTGTTAGCATGCTCTTAAAACCACTCGATAGTTCATTTTTGTCTTGTCTGATCCATTCTTGACCTGATTCAAGTCCTTCTCTACTGAACTCATCAGTTCCATCCTGCCCTAATGTCTGTGCAGCATCCTGGACCAGATGTGCCTTAATGTGGTTATTGCCATAACAACGCCTAGAGCGTACCAGCTCTGCCCAATGTCAACAGTCGATATACTCTTCTCCGTATCCTCGTTATTGCCTCTGAGAGGCCCATCTTTCCTGACCCTGCCCATAACACAATTAAAAGACCCACATTAGGCTGAACGAAGAAGAGTCTGATTAGATTAGGAGGGAGCTGATGAAGGCCAAAGCCTTTCAGAAAGCACATGCTCCTCCTTTTGTCACCTTTATAAGGTTTAGGGTCAGAATGGATTTGGAATAGAGGAAAGAGGCATATATAATGAATTCAAGTAGAATTTGGGAAGGACTTTGACCCTTGTGGTTGAGAATGGATGACGAGAGGCATAAGGACCAGGGTTAAGAAAAATGTTAAATTGACTAAGTCTGAATTTAAATTAAAAAGGCTACACCTCAAAATAAGTTGAATTTGCATTAGAATGACAGGAAGAAATTCAAATAATTTCTAGCAGTCTTGTGTACTGTTGATAATTGAGATTAGAGTCCTTTCTTTAATTAAAATTCAATGGTTACACTTCCTTTTACAGTACAGTACTTACAGTGTACTTACAGTGTACTTACCTAGAAAGTACTGCTAATATAAGGTAAGTACATGGAACAGGGTAGGTTTAAGGGTAGGTTCAGGGTTAGTACTAGTTATTACCCAGTAATTGCAGTTACGAAAATAAGTGCATAGTATTTACATGGGTAACTGGACTGTAAAAGGAAGCATTACCAATTACATTTATGAACTTGAACTGAATATGAATTTAAGTAACAAACAGAAACTAGAACTAGCATTTAAATGGTAGGAAGTAGGAATTTAAAACATATAAAATAAGTAAAAAAAGAGATTACAACCTTAATTCATTTTCAACTAACATTGAGGCATTGAATTGGAATTTTAAAAAGCAATTTAGTTCACAATATACAACCACAAGGACAAAGTGGGAAGTAGCCAGCCGCAGGTTAAAGGTCAAGGGCAAAGGGATTATCTGGCACCTCTTGGCGAGTTTTAAAGGAACGATTTATTGGCAGGGGCACTCTTGGACTAATCCGAATGTCTGAAAAGTTACTTTTGCTCAATATATTTCTACAGAGCATTAGAACAATGGAGATCATGAGCGAATGTCTGTATTCACTTCCTCTCGACCACCATTTCACCTAGTTCACTTGTGAAGGGAGAATAAAATAAGATTCTGGATATTGGTAAATGGAAAAAGAAAATCCATTTATTTGCAGTGGCCTGGAGGCTAGTAGCACAACTACACCGTCTCACTCAAGCTGCAGAAAAAGCCCTCACATCCCCCCAGCGTGATCCCCCTACCGACTGTGGACCTCGGCTCCATCTACCAGACTCATGAGTACACACACCTTAACCCTTTGTTTTCCATCTTGCTCATTCTCCAAAGCAGCTTTCGGAATCCATTTCTCCGCACCATGACTAAATCCAGGGGCTAGGGATCAGGGTTTTTCCCCAGCGAGGAGGAATTCACCTGTCAAGGTACCTTTATATCAGCTCATTCTAAGCCCCAGGGCACCAGCACATTTACGCCACTGTCACAGTTTCATCTTTTATTATAGTAGAATGACCCATGTGGTAGTTCTGTCCATACCCCTCACCACCCGGGAGATGGGGGGCACTCTGATCCCTATACGGAGCACGCAGAGAATTGGGAGAGGTGACGACTCGTGCCTCTCTATTATCATTTCCTGCCAAGGAGGTGCAGGAGCTTTTCTCAACCTCTGTCCACTCGAGGGGAATGGTTGTCTTGTCGGAGAGTTGACTTCCATTTCCCTTCCTTTATCGCACCAGTGCTCGGCTGATTGAGATGATCTCTCTTGCTCGCTCACTCTCTATTTCTCTCTTAATCCCCCTCCAGAGGGAGCCACCACAGAGTTAGGGCTTAACAGCTCCCCCAACTCGCATCCCTCCCCCGTCTCTCTCCTGGGGACGGGCTCGGAGGTACGAAGTATAATTCTGGCATCCTGACCAAATAAGATAAGGGAGTCAGCACACACGCTCATCAACAGCTAGGCCCCATCAAATATTCATAGGCCTTGACGGACCCTACAGTAAAATGGCCAATTTGCCAGACTACAAATGGCACACTGAAACTGGTGGCTATGCTCCAGCCCACTGGATATCCACAAGGGATCTGAAGGAAAGGGCAACCTACCTCAGGACAAAACTTGTAGTTTTGGGTGAGTTTGAATCATGTTGCTGGCATGGACATGCTTTGAGGACATAGGAAGAGGGGAGCTAGAAGATGTGGAGATGATATGGCGATAGTTGGAGAGGAAAAGAGAAAGAGATAGCGAGAGCGAAAGGGAATAAATGCTGGCGAGAGTGCTGTGGCAGCCGATACAGAAGGATTAGAGGAGGGAATGGTCAGCGGCAGCAGGCTTTAGCAGCGGGCTGATATTTCCAGGCAGGATTTACAGCTTCCAGCCTGTCACCAGTACACAAACACCAATTCACGTAAGATTAGGATTAGGGCATCCTAAATCATATGTTGGAAATATACTATACAAGATATACTAGGTGTACTATTTCTAACAAGCTTGTGGGCTGTTGATAATTGAATTTAGGATGCTTTTTAGATTTCAGTTCAGTATCTAAGTTAGAATTGAATTTTATCTGATGTGCTAAAATGTAATAAAAATGTGCTTAAAGAAATTCATTCATTCAATTAGTTAAATTTGAACAAGAAAAGGCAAAGTTTGACCATTTAAAATCTGCTGGCTTGAGAGCTTTTTCAAAGTTTTACCAAAAAGAAAAATTCTTGACGTTTCAGGGTGAAGGTTTGAAGGTTTAAATGTCGTACAGACAAACAGATTAATGAAAAAGGGAGGAAGGACAATAACTGTAATTCAAATTCTATTATAGCTTCCTGTGGGGTGTGGATAATTCAAATCGAATTGAAAGAGAGCCAATTTTATCAAATGTAAATTTAGCAAAACAATAGGCCTACCTGATTTCTGTGGATTTCATATGTGTGTACCACAGGACCCATATTGCCCACAACCAATTGTGCTTTAGTTTTGGCCTTTAATTGTATTTATCAATAAGAAATATATGTGAATTTGTATTCAGTCTAAAATGTCCTCCTCGGTAGAAGCACACAGCGAACACTTGTCATCTTTACTCTCTCAACCATTGCCCTTCTTTAAAGGTTTAGATCTAATTCAAAAGATGATGCAAAACAAAAATAATCTATCATGACTGTTTTTATCACTCCAGTACATGGGTGTCAAATTCAGTGCCAATATAATCTGTGAAGTATAGGAGGCCATTTGCGACACATAAGGAATATTGAGACATCAACAGACCTTGCTCTTAAACCTCAAGACTCTAGGCAAAGCTGGAGAATTATATCTGCATAGAAGCACAATGGGCCCTTCGGTATAACTCAGCCTGGTACTCTGGAGTCACTGCAGCAGAGCCTTCAGCAGTTTCAATCCCCGAACACAGATGCACATCACGGCCAAAAGAGCCTCTGTGGTGCCGGCTAAAATTGATAAACGTCGCTGTTTTTTTTTTTTTTCCTTACTTTATTGATGCAATATATATTCCAAGAGCTACATTGTAGCCTTTAAGATTCTTTTCCCTGCCTGGGGAGAAAGGAGGATAGAAAGAGAGAAAGGCTAGTGTTAATACATTACAAGACTGAAGTAATTCACCAGAGTGTTCATAAAATAAGTGCTCGTAAACCACACCTCTGTCAGGCTGGAGCAACTCCTTACAGAGGTGCCAAGAACTAAAGGCAGTGTAGTCAGGGCAACAAGGGCAACATGTAGTCACACACGCATTGTGTTTTCTTGATTTATGGGGACTTTACATAGACACAATTATTTTTATACCGTTCAAACTGTATAATCCATCACCCTAAACCTGCCCATCACAGAATACTTTCTGCATTTTTACTTTCTCAAAAAAAAAAAAACATAATTTAGTCTGATTTATAAGCTGTTTTCCTAATGGGGACCAACAATGTCCTGCAACAATTTCGGATATTGCCATCTTTGTGGGGATATTTTGTCCCTATAATGTAGGGTTTACCAGGTCACCCACACACACATCACTTACTTCACATGTACGTACTGTAAAAGAGTCTTTACATTATACTTTCAACCAAGCGTTATATTGTGGTTTGTTAATAAAGTTACCAGACAACAGGCAAGTGACAAGCATTTGGAGCTTAGTGACTGTTAATTCAAGACACTGCACACACAAAGCACATTTACTCAAGTCATACTAGCTTAAACACACACACCTCACAAATGGCTGCAACATGAGTGACCAAACTGGGAAAAATTAGGTCACCTCGATAGAGAATAATTGGCAAAACCAGAGGAGACAACAAGCCGTCAGACAAACTGCAGCACAGCAGGAGATCAGCAGAGGGGGAACTTTAGAGAGTAAATCTCTCTCTATCCCTCTCTCTCTCTCTCTCTCTCTCTCTCACACACACACACACACACAGAGTGAGGTGCTGAATTCTCCCCTGGGTCAGGAAGCCATACAGAAAGAAAAAGAGGACTGAGAAAGGAGTCTGAATAATGACACTAGAAAAATGAAATGACTTGTTACCGAAGAATGGAGAGCTATATCAGCTAAACAAGAAGGGAACTGAAAGAGACAGAGACAATTGTGGGCAGAGAAAAGAAATTAGGATATCAGCTTGGTAAAGTAGAAGTGCGTGAAAGAGAGAGATTGGCTATGGAAACATAAATGGTACAGTTTAATCCCTTTCCTCATGTTCAAGACAAAAAATGATGAACGTGTCCTGAGCTATGTGGCCTTTATTATAGCTATATGACACATTACAGCTTAATTTCTGTTAAAGAGTGAACACGGCAAATGAACAGAAGTGTATGATTTATGAATATAGTCCTGTGGCATGTGTTTGTACGATGCTTCATGCAGTGAGACAAGATTTAGATGGAACAAGCTTCAGCTGTGAACTGCATTTTAATTAGCTCAAATAACATGCAAATTCAAACAGAAGCTTACATCCAAACGATGCAAACATAAGGCATTAATTCTTTATGTCATGTTGTTATGTATTAGTAATTTTAGTACTTGCCAACAAAACCTTTTTATTTCAGCTAATAACATTTCTAGTTTTCATTTAAGGTTTAGGTTTATCAAATAATTAATTTTCAGCTTTATTTCTAAAAAAAACAGCTTTAATTACTTAATGATCTATCTATCTATGTGAAAGAATGTACTTAGACATTAGGGAGCAAAAAGATCTCATAGGTTTGGAGGCCAATCGATCTTGAAGTCCATACAGTGAGAGAGTGGGGAGCCATATTCGACTATGAGTCACTGGCGGACCATCCATTACCCATAAATGTTTGCGTGGGCAATTGTGCGCACATCACACCTACAGCCGCTTTACAGCTGACCAGCCGGCATTAATTGAGGTATTGAGAGAACGTCATTACCGTGGTAATAGCTCAACGGCGTAAGTGATTGCGGCAAAAATGGCCGCGCCTCATTAGCCCCATATCTCATTGCTTAACAAACATGTAATTGAGTGCAAACGTATTTGCCTATTGATGGGTCCATTTTCAGCTCAGAGAGCTCTCCCCAGCTTGATAAAGAAACTAAATGGCACAAGGAAAAAATGGTGGTACATTTTTTTTTTACATTTAAAATATGTCACTTGGTTTCCTCTAAAGCCATATTACTTTATCACATTTTATCAGTAATGAATTTGTAATCAACGTACTAGGCAACATATCTGTCTGCATGTAAATGCATCGTAATAACTATCACGTTTTAAGGGTGTCTGCTCCAATTAGCTTCAAATAGAGCCATGAATCCAGTAGAACTGCTGCCAAATGGCCCAACGGCCCTGGCAGATGCAGCCCATTTAAAAGCACATTTCTGTCTGTCTGTGAGGGGACCGCGACTACCGGGTTGGATCCGACTCACCGTCTTCAGCATTTATTTGGTCTCCATTATCTTTTATTTGCAGGCTGATGCTTTCACTTGGCAAGAGATCAGCTGTAATTCAGCCTCACGGAGGCAGTGAGGGAATGCAGAACCAGTAGAAGAGCCTGTTGTCCCCCAAACAGAGAAACAGTGAAATAAATGTAACTCAGATAGGTCTGTTAGGCTAAATAAAAACTGAGGTTTTGTTTTTTTATGATCCTCTAACTCACTTCAGATTGACCCACTAAAACAACACTGTAATTCATAAAACACACTTGCTGCTTTTTTTAATTTAGCCCACTCAAGTGAAGTTTTTCTGAAGAGGAATCATGACAATGTAAAGTAGGTGCTAATACTTCATGCACTTACATCATGCTGTACATTTGAGTTTGCATTCAGCCATGTGTAAAGATTAAGTTATCATTTAAAATGACACATGCTTGTTTGTGCTTAAAAATTAAGCCAAAGTCATCACAAATCTCTGATTTCATGAAAAGCTAACATGCATTTTAAACAAACAGTGTGCTAATGATCGTTATTTCTTGACAGGTTTTCTGGATTATATTATTTATTTATTTATTCTGCATATACCTGTGCAAACATAAAACTGTCTCTATTGTTTCTTAATGCGAGATTAGACTGGAATCAGCAATATAAGCATACGCTAATTAATATTTATGAGATCATTGAGCCTTCTCCATGCAGTGACATCACAACTATCATCATGTCTAGCTTTGTCCTCCCGCTCTAAAACTTATTCCTGCGGCTCTGCTTTGTAGTATATATACTCATACAAAAACTCATGTACATTAACATAACAGCGTGGGAGACTGTGTTTCGAAACACACAAGATGCAGCCATGTATGCAGACATGATTTAGTTCGCTTTTCTGACATCCCACACATCCAGATATGACATTTAACACACATTCAGTGAGGATAAAATGCAAATAGGAGGACCAGAGAGAGAGAGAGAGAGAGAGAGAGAGCAAAAGAGAAACATTAATGGATAGCAGTCAGTATCTCCCCAAAACCATTTTTAAGATATGCAAATGTCTTTCATAGTGAGGCACTTGACAACGTGTTATTATGTCTCAAATATACAAACAGAACTAGACAGAGAGAAAAGAGGATGAAGAGCAATAAGGAGAGTAGGAAAGAACAAACAGAAACAGAAAGAGTAGCTGTTTTTTAACAGCTTTACAAACACTGATCAAGCCACGTGGTCCAGACAGAGTCTCAGCCGAAAAACAATTCAGAGAAAAACACTAAATAATGAGGGGATGTGTTTAAATCATTTCTTTTGACTATCGCTATAACTGATTTTTATATATATAAAAAATAATAAATAAAAAAAAACGTGGTGCTTTTCAATTCTAAATCTGCCACAATAGCTGTGTTTCCACTGCCGGGCTAGGGCTGGGCCAGAGCTAACAGTGAGCCGAGCCGAGCCAGTGGCCTTGGGCCTCAAGCACCGGGCTTGCGTTTCCACTGCCGGGCCAGTAAACCCACAGCGCTGCCCTAAAGCCCGCCCCTAACACGCCTTTCTGGATCAAACGTCATACAACCCAACCCATTTCAACGGGTATTATGAATTAATTTATTTTTAAAGTAAGCAAGATAGCATGTACTCACCAGCCGTGGCTGCAATAGTGTCCCGATTGTCTCGCAGTCGCCACTAAGTCCCGATTGTCTCTCAAGTCGAACCGTGGAAAAATCCTTCTCTGAACTCCGCTTTGTCCATTGTGCATTTTAATCGCCTTGTACAATACTGCGCCCGCAACTTTTAGATTTTTTCCTGAACTTGAAGCGTTGCTCGCTGAATGTTTAGCTTAGAAAGTTCCGCATCGATGTATTTTGTAACATCCTTGTTTCTTCACACGTCGTCAAATTCACGTCGTACCATTTCTTCTGCCCAAATGCTCAGAAAAACTTTATCTTCGACAGACCAGTAACTTTACAGGCGATTCTCCCTTTCAAGCAGCGATTGTTTTGCACGATATAAAAAAGTGAAATGTCCGTCTTGCTTCAGATCATAACGTTCCATAACACCGATAAACTCTGCCTTTTACCTTGAGCACACCTCTAGCCCGAGCTGGCCCCCTCTGGCCCAAGGTATTAGACGGGCCAGAAATCCTGGCCATTGGTCCCGAGTAAGCCCCGATCAAGCCCCGGAAGTGACAGTGGAAACGCGACTGGCCCTGGCAAGCACTAGCACAGATCGGCCCTGGCCCGGCACTGGAAACGCGGCTAATAACTCTAAGGTGTTGTATCCAGTTTCCAGGCTGTTGCTATTAGTAGCTGGAGGATTCTAGGTTGAGTAAATTAAGTATTAAATTACTCACCCTGGTGTTGTTCTAATGATGCATGTCCTTCTATCTTTCTATTTTTTTTTAAATGCAAAATTATCACAGAATGGACTAATGCCACATGTGTCATATATATTCCATGTGTTCTGGGGTGTAGATATCAAATTTAATGTATTATTTTGCAAAATCTTGACCTTGGCCGTTGGTATTCAGTGTACAGCTACATGACGTGCGTGTTCGTTTAACTTTGTTAGCGCCGCAGTTCACTCCATCTCGCCCAGATAAAGCACACATGAACCATCGTTGACACAAAAAATACAATGTAATCCCAAAAAAGTATCTGTGTACTTTCATCACTGGACTGTAAGTTTGTTTGTCTGATGACAGTTAGAATGACAGTTGTGAAGACGATAACTTCTTGTTACGACGAACACAAGAACGGATATATTCACCTTAGAGATAAAGGCAAATAGATTGTGTTTCACTTTTTTGTTCATCTTGATTTTATGCTTTTTTTGGGAAGGAAGGAGTGAACTGCTGTGCTAATAGGGTTACACAAATGTGCATAGCTGTACACTGAAGACTAACTGACACGGTCAGGATTTCGTAGAATAATACATTAAATTTCAAATTGTATACCCCGAGAACACTTAGAAAATACAACATGTGTCAAATGGGATCAATCTGCGACACCTTTTTTTAAAATCTTGATGCTGGTGAGTGGGACTTAAAAAAATGTTGAAGGGCATACAGCATTAGAACAACACAACGCTAAGCAATTCATGACTTAGGAGTGAACTTTCATTTTTCTGGTCTCTAGATTAAAAAAAATGAAGGTGTAAAACATGCCGATTCTGTAATGAAGACATAATGCAAAAAACATACAATAAGCAAAAAACACAGCTCTTAAGGCACTCTGGTGCTGGGCTGCTCAATGCCTAGTGGGCTGACCAGTTGCCTGGGAGACAAGCATCCAAGGGGGACAGTAGGGGGGACGGAGCAGTGCCAATAATGAAGCTCCAGCACCTGCCAAAAGCTTAAATTAGAAGGAAACGCTGCAGCCAAATCCAGCCATGGGGAAAGGTCACAGGGAAAACGTTCCAAAGCAAATGCAGAAAATGCTGCAACCCAGGAGTGCGTTAGATCTCCCTAACCTGATAATGCTGAAATGGATGGGACAGCACAGACAAAAGGACAATCTGCTGTACCGTGCCGCTTTCTTTAAGCCCTGTGTTTAACCCCTCTCAGTAAAGCAGACGCTAGGCGGAGCTAGTCAAAATGTCAAATAGTAATAGATGGGAGAAATTTGCTCCAGAAAAGAAAATGAATGTGCCTCAGATTTGCTGGTCATTCTCAAAAGGTCACCAGAAAATATTAAATACTGAGCGATCAAAAAGCAACCGGTAAAGACTGGAGATAGTATAATCACTACTGGAGAGCATCTTCGTCTTAAATGAAGGTTTGACGTTTATTAGGCGCTAAATGAATCAAATAATTAATTGATGCATCTTAATGGCTATTGGAATTACAAATAAGATTTTATGGCAGAATAAATGTCATGCTGCTGTTTGTTGGATTCTGACTAATGCTGGTGAGAAACCTGAATATCATTTCTAGGCAAGCTTTAAGTACTATAATGCATTTTCCTGTTGTTGTGCATCTTAATACATACAAAACCAAGGTCAATATCTTTGTTTATCATCTTATGTTTATCAGTAGATAAATACATTGAAATTGAATGGCTAATAGTACTTTATCTTTCAAGACTCAAACCTAATTCCCCAAGACCAAAATGACTGAAACTGGCTGAAAATGGCAAAACTTTCAGAAGTCTCTACCTCAAATATATACAGTATTCAGTTGCAAGAGAAAGATAATAAATTAACACAAGATCATGAACTTGTACTGTCAACAACCCCTCAGAAACTTGGTCTGCACAGTCACAGTAAGGTAATAAGGAAAAAGTAGCAGAGATACTATTTTTATTAAAAGCCTTAAGAAATAATAATGTGGAAAATCGACCAAATCCTGTGCTTCCCTGTCTATGAGTAGGCTAACACCTGCCGGCTACATATTTTTTCCAAATGGTCCAATTGTTCAAAAAAGAGAGCTGAAGTTTATTTTTCAAATCCCTGACAGTTTCAGTCTAATCTTAACAGTTTGTGTGCTACATTTCAGTGTGGATTGCTTTGTGAAACTGTCACAATTTGATGCAGTGAGACTGTAATAATTGGAGCAGATTTGTCCATTTATCAAACTAGATGATCAAAACTAAGTGGATCAAAGTTGATTTGTTAAAACTCCTAATCATTTCACATAAAAAAGGCATCTATAGATAGAAGTCTTAAAGGCTCAGCCAAAAAAAGGCCCACTTATTTCTAAAGATCATAGAAAACTAAATTATAGATGTTTTTGGTGCACATTGACCAGTAACACTTTACAATACGGGTGCACTAATAAGCATTAATTCATGCTTAATATGTTAATTACAAGAATGAGCCAAAGCCTTGTATTTCAACTTCCAGATAATATGAGAGGTACACTAATATGCATTAATACATGATTAATTACTTCATTGTTAGTGCATATTCATGTGGCAATTACTAAATAACTAGTTAATAATGATGTGCCCCAACAAGTAAAGTCATAAAATAATGATACATTTGCAAATCATTAGCTAATGATTAATTAAAAGAGACAACTGGAAGTTAAAGTGGATAGCTTTGACTAATTGTGGTAATTAACACATTAATTTACAGTTAAGTTCATAACACATTAAGTTCATAAAATATGTTATTAAGGAATTAATACTCAATGACACAATGAATTAATAGCAATTCATGTAATACTTAATCTATTAATCATATAGACTCTTAATGCTGATGCAGTAATCATTAATTAATGGTTTAGTTCTTCATGAGTTATACATTAACTTATGATTATCTGTGCATTAGTTAAGCATGGATTCATGCATATTAGTGCACCCGTATTGTAAAGTGTTGCCCATTGACCTACCTTGGTTAACATTAAGTGTACCATTAAGTATAAAATCCCTTTAAATGTACAGTGATGGCATAGCTAATGATTTCTTGCTATATAATTTGAATTTAGACCATCTGAAATGTGGCTGGGGCATTTAACCAAGGCAGGGGTGGTCCGGCAGCACTGTTTGTTTTGGTTCCTTGAGGGAGCGTGTTGTGCTGATTAAACTCATTATTGTAGTTGTAAACTGCCAGACCTGAATGTTCTCAGTATTGATCGTCTGCTGAGTGAAAGTTTGCTCTAACACCCTCAGGGCTTTCGTCCAAGATTACTATTGTCCACAAACACTCTCTGTCTCGATTTCTCTCTTATCCTCTTGTGAGTGTTTAACTGACCATCACGGCAAAAAAAAAAAAAAAAAATTAGCCACTGACCTTCATGTCATCTCTCTCCCATCAAAGTTTGTTGATGAAGACCAGCTCTGTATAACTCAGGGTTACAGGCCTGTCCGCGAGCAACTTCATGTGAGCGTGACACGGGTGATCTGGGTCTTCGCGGACAATTATCAACAGGCTGTTTGATGGGCTGTCTCCTGTGAATGTCAGGGCCTCCTTTAGCAGGGAGGTAGAAGATCTGGCTGCGGCTTCACAGTGTGCTCAAAACTGCAAAGGAGGTGTGAAGGCAGAATAAGAAGACGTGCTGAGGTAGGCACAGCAGGAGGACTAAAAACAAGTCATTCGCATCACCATGGGTCTGGGCCTAATATTAGCCATTGTGTCACACCTGCTCCACAAAACAATCCTGCATTTTTTGATTTTTCAAAACCTATGCTTCTCATTAATATGGCATCAGTGATGTTAAGCATCTTCCTTGAGCACTTGAAATTACATTCACCTGGATTCCAGCTGAGAGCGGGTCTATCAGGGCAAGACTCTGGCAATGCGCCGGCTCTCACAGGCTGTTTCGCCGTATGGTTCTGCCATAAATAGCAAACTGAGAATCTTTCATTAATTTTAACTTAGTTGTATCAAGCGTGACCTGAATTAACATACCTGGAATTAAAGCATACTTCCTATGAACAGTTATCACATAAAAAAAAAACTTCTTAAAGGGTTAGTTCACCCAAAAATTTATATTCTGTCAGTATTTACTCATCCTCATGTTGCCCCAACCCCGTAAGACCTTCGTTTATCTTCAGAACAGAAATTAAGATATTTTTTATGAAATCTGTGAGCTGGATCACTCCTGCATACTACTGTAGTCCATAGGCTTCTTGAGGAATTGAAACTTGCCGGCCTCGAAAAGTTATTAAAGACATTGTTAAAATAGTCCAAGTGACTTCAGTGGCTCAATCTTAACTTTATCAAGCGACAAGAATATTTTTTGTGCGCAAAAAAAAAGACAACTTTATTTCAACTGTTCACTTCCTTCTCTATGGGCCTCTAGTCACTTAACGTAGTGTGATAGCGTAGGGCTACGTCAAACGTAGGCTCACTATTGGCCGACGCTGGTCATGTGTGTGATGCGTGTGATGTACAACAACAGATCATACTCTATTAAACTAGTAACCTGACTCGAGGCAGAGAGAGAAGTAAATGAATAGTTAAAAAAGTCGTTATTCTTGTTGTTTCTTGCGCACAAAAAGTGTTCTCGTCGTTTGATAAACTTAAGATTGAGTTTCATTTGCAGAATAACCAGATTTGTGTCCTCTCGTCCATGCGAGTTCGTTCTCCTGAATCAAACTTGGCAGGTCCGAACTACCAAGGATTCAAGTCCGAAGTTTACGTACTTGGTATTGAGAAACGGCTAATGTCTCCCTCATTCAACACACCTGATTCAGGTCATCAACTCTTTAAAGAGCTCTATGAACAGAACTGGGTGTGTCAGATAAAGGAGATATATAAAATGTGTAGAGCTGTGGGTCCCCAGGACCAGGATTGAGAAGCAATGGTCTAGATTGTGTGGACACTGCGCACATTCTAATGAAGCGTACCATTAGTACCATTTTGCAGTTCACGTCAGTCAAGCTCGCTTCAGCTGACTCTCAGCTGATCCACGTCTATCTATAGGAATAGGACACCTATCACAGCTTCTATACGTTTATGGTAACATTCGGTATTATGAGCAGCTTTATCGCATTGGTCAGCAGCTAATTACCATCATCCATCCCAGGTTCCTCCTCTAGTAAAGCCAGGTAAATGCATTCTTTGAACTGTATTACATCCACATCTCAAACTGTTGATTTTTACATTTTATCTCAAATTTTGGAACACAAAAGATGACCTTATTGACTTGGACCCCATTGACGTCTTTTTTCACAGAAGGAAGAATGGAATATAGATTTGGAACTACATGAGGGTGAGTATAGATACGTCCCTTTACAGTGTTTTTATGCTAGAACCAATGTTGATGTCACAGGAAATAAACGTTATATGTCTGAGGCTCTACAACTCTTGCTCCCCAAGGAGCCCAATCTTCTCATAGTGCTCCTTATGGGACTGCACCTCGAGTCTACGCTTGGGCAGCATCAGTGACTATCGCTGCAGTCTAGCCCACATGACGCCACCAGTCTGCAAGCCTAACAAGGTCCCACAGGTCATAAAACATACGGGCCGTGAAAATGATGGGGGTGGTTGAGGGAGTAAGAACAATTCTAGTTGTAAATCTGAACTACAGCATCAAAGAGAATTGCTGTTTAATTATTAGTTCACGCTGAATTTTGCAGTTTGTAGGGTGCTTTGAGCTATGAAACATACAAAAGGAATAGAGTGAGAGAGACTCATTTGCAATTTGTACTTGGCGATTAAAAAAAAACATCAGTGTGTACTGATGTGTGTACTGCAAAAAATGGCAAGGAAACGTTGTCCTCCCAGGCTGCTCACAAGATTGACCAGTGTACTCTGATTCACCAACAATTACTCTTTCAAACTTTTTTTAGTAAATCAGAAATATACTACAGAATCAGTGTAGCTATAGTATACATTCACAAACATGTCTCTTATAAGTTCATTCAAGAGGTCATTCAAAAAGACTTACCATTTGAATCAGTCTGATGCATCCAACACAGTCTCATGAAAATGCATATCTATACCACAAATGTAATTTCTCAGTGGCATTTATATGCCTAAAATGTATATGCTACGCACTAAAAAACCCTGGGGTAGGTTTAGGGGGAGGGGGTGGGAAGTTCATGCCTATTACAAGCCAAAAAGTGTGTATCATATGCACGCAAAAACGCGTACCATATACACGCAAAACTGTTTTGGCGTATAAATGGCACGAGAAATGACATTCGTGCTATAAATATGAACTTTCATAAGATCGGGCTTGATGCATCCCCGTGTAACTTAAAGCATTAGTAGAGAGAAAATTTCTTTTAAGCAAAGTGGACATTATTTGAAATACACTGAACTGAAACAAATTAAATTAAGTGCTTATGAATTGCAATCAAATTGATGTTAATATAGAAGGTGATGACAGAAGTGATGTGTGATTACACCAACATTTAGATTAATGTGTTAATTCAGTTACAATGAAACACTTTTTTTTTAACCTACAATATTAGTTTCATAGCCTGGATGCCAGCTCAAATCCCGCCCACAACATTTTTTGGTTCGGGAAGTTCGGTCTGGACTCTGATCCATTAAGGAGTAATAATGACTGGTTCAGAATTAATCGGGTCAATCAAATTGCCAGGGCGGGCTTTATACGATGATGGACAGATGATCTGCAGTTACGTAATCATCACGTTATCAAAGAGCGCTTGGGTTGAACTGGTTTCCCTCAAAGATGACTGCAGCTGGAGAATTGAGATGAATTGATTCCACTATCGCGTCTGTTGTAAAAGAAATCAACAGCGCATTCATTTTGATAGATGAACAGAGAACTGCAATCAAGGCATTTGTCGATGGGAAATATGTGTTTGCCGTCCTTCCAGCGGGATTCGGCAAAAGTTTAATTCATCAGTTTGTTCCAATGGTCGCTAAGAAGATGGGATGCAATGAAAACCCTGTGGTCGTTGTGGTTTCTCCTTTGGTCGCGCTCATGGAGGACCAAGTAAAAGAAGCAACACTCATTATTTTACTACTACTTCCAGTGTGCAAGCAGTTGAGTTCTGTTGACAACTATGCATAGCTCAACATATGTCACTTACTGCGTTGCTCTGATTGGTTGTAGGTCTATCCAATTGAGTGCATAGTTTTTTTTTAACATAGATATCCATTATAAAGGCTAGATGTCTTACGGTGGAATCTCTATCGTCATCACTGTTCGGCCATCTTTTCACAGGCAAGCTTTCTCGCGGGTTCTGCTGTACCTGATGTAAGATGAGTGATCAGCACGAATATCTCTTATCTCGTTGAAATCTTGACGGATATACAAACGGTTTTGTTTCTTACAATCGTTATTAACATGGCTATAATTCTGGATGATTATTTATGTATACACTTACTATTTATAAGTATGCAGTGTCATAATTACATATCTGAGTTTTATAACAAACCAACCCGTTTGAAAATCGGTAGAAAATTTAGCAAGTTATGGTTATTTAAAAAGTACATGTACCATTAAAACACAACGTTATGAGCGGTTACGAGTGAGCGAGCTGCCTGTGACAAGATGGCCGCCTGGTGCGGATGTCGAGCTCCATTGGCCAGCAGCGCGGATGAGACATCTAGCCTTTATTATGGATATCTATGTCAGTTAAGACCTAGCGGCAACCTCCCTGTCTCCCTCTTGAAACCAACACGGAAGTTAATAAACTGCAATTCATCGACTGGCCACTTGAGGCTGACTGCAAAATGTTTACAGCCTGGTGGCAAAGGGTTGTTTTAGTCTATACAGCTAATTTTGCCCTTCATGACAACTGTGACAACTGTATAAAACGTTTGAAACGTTGTCATATAATTTTACTCCTGCATTTCATAAATAGCGTAATATTTTATAACACTGACTATATTGGAAGTATTTTTTGACATGTCCTCAAAGATATGTGTAGGAAATAAGCTTTAAATTACTCAATAGACAGTACACAAAACAGAATGAGGACTGTGATGTCCGCCCCAAATTTTTAAGCTAAAATAAATTTATTTCAAACTTTGACACTGTAGTAAATTTAAGTTCTATTGTTTGCATGTAAAGTAGTCATAGAAGGAGGTAGCCTATTTGTTTGTGTAAAGTTTTCCTCTAGCTGATCAAGAACATCTCAGGCTGGACCAGTGGTTGCTCCAGAATTGGACTCCTAACAAGTATTCTCGTCTGTGCAGAGAACATTTTGAGAGTCATCACTTCACCACTCCAGGGCACAGACACCTCGTTTCATACCTTACAAAGAGTCAAACAACATATTGGTTGAAATTGGCGCTATGCGATAACTCATTAAATAAATAAATAAATAATGCGATATTTGTGTCGTTTTATATCAATAACACATAAATAGTTATTACGCTTTTGCAAAAGTGTCAAAATATGGCGCTTTGGGATGAGAACGGGTTCCTATATTACAGGAAGCCTGGCCATTAACGGTTAGTTTTTAAAAAATCCTTTTTTTCACAAATGATCCTTGACTTCACATTTTGCGTAGACTCACCTTGTCACCCTGATAGACCTATGAAAGCAATGAACAAATGTCATATGCTCATAAAAAGATGGTAAAATACCTGTCACAATAAAAATGGCAATGAACCGAGCCCCATTTACTGGTCACTGTCTGGAAAAGGTCAAGAGCCATTTAAAATGCCCAGAAACCCACAGAACCTGAGCACATGCAATAAACATTACTGACCATTGCAGTTTTGGAATGGCTGGATGGGCAAATGTCATTACTGCTGTCAAACACTATAAAGCCTGGTGTAATATGATATCTATATAAAAATATATTGCCCTCAGGCCTTCAGCGGTACTGGTATTAAAAGATCATTTTCTCAAAGACACTATTAAGGTTCAAATATTTTCTCAACTTAGTTCTGTAATACTTGTTAACATATTCATTAGCTGAATGCCATAAAGACAGTAAATTTGAAGGATGTGGTTCGAAGATTAATAAGACTTGTCCCTGCCAGTATCTAAAAGAGCATTTTGAGTCTTTAGTCAAAGCTAAAACCTCCATATCTTTGTGACATTAGCCTGATAAATCAGGGATGAGCAACGTCCATTATTGATCAGCAAATGCATTTTCAATTCCTGAATTTGAACTTAGCTAGCAGATAGAATGAATAACTTTGAATTTGAAATTTGAAATAAAATGTAATAAAATTTAAATTCTTAAGTGCAGCTTTAGAATTTTAAGATGGTCATGTCTGTTACCAGTACAGAACAAAATTGACAAATGCAACAGTCTATGAAATGTTTGATTAAGAAGAATACTTATGTGGTTATAATTCAATATGCCACATTATTGATAGGCTAGAATGTTAATGTCAAAATTTATATTTAAAGTTACAGTTATTTGGTGGACATTGACACTGACTGTACATGATATCATTAGTGCACCTGAATAAACTTTTTTGCTTTGACAGAATTTAAATATTTTCACTTATTTGAAAAAATAGATACTTTATTTCTGCTTTTTTAATAAACAGGGAACAATTGATAGCAGTGACGATATGTTCAACTATTATAAATGTCAGAAACAAGTCTCCAAACTACCATCGCTCGTAAAGAGAAAATAGATGATATCAGGGAATAAAAAAGCATAATAAAATTTTAAATAAACATCATGTGGGCCAAACGAAAGGAACCCAATTCTTAAATTACGAATTTTGCACAACCCTGAAAGGTATGTATACATTCTTATTGATGTTAGTAAATTGTATACAACCAGTCTTATTACTCAAGTAGCATGTTGATGTCTTTAAACAATATCAAAATGATATCAAAAAAAATTGTTTCAACATATAAGCTATACAGATCAAATCAACACAAATCCAATTATATATATATATATATATATATATATATATATATATATATATATATATATATATATATATATATATATATATATATATATATATATATATATATAAAGGTTGTCTTGGTTCCATTTGCCCACCTCAACTTCCTCTTAACCAGATCAGAAAGTTCAGCTTCATTAGAAACTGAATGTTGCTTGTTAATGTGAAACTCACTTAGTGGAAACAGACTGTGGGTCTCAGCAGAGTTGCCACTTCCACAAACACTAAATCACCTCATTGAAACCTTGCCAGTTGTTCAGCGGTGAGAGACATGAGGGAGAGCAGCAAGCAAAAGAGGAGTAAAATAACTTGCCATGTTTTCTGAATTACATGTGATTGCCCATTGCTGTCTCTGGCTGTGAGCAGAAAACAGAGAGTAACAGTACAGGGTTTGAGAGAGGGGGTGGGTGGATAAATGGAGTCCACGCAGCACAAACCTGAAAGGGCGATTGATGGTAATAGCGATTGAAATGCTATAACACTCAACAATTATGTCCCTTTAATGCATAAAAGCATAACACGAAGAAACAAAGATAGATGTGCACACATAGTAATTCCCATGTAATTCTCTTTCAGAAGAATCAAAGTGATCTCAAATAGGGAATCATACAGATGAGGGAAAACAAAGACAGAAAAAAAAAGAAAAGAGATACGAATAGACATGGCATGAAATGGAGTAAATTGCCGTGAAAAACTCACCTCTTGGATCTCATCACCTCTTGTCTCTTTTTTTAAATTCACATTATTTTTTTATATGAATTGATTAAATTCTACCATGAACCTTGCAGTAGTGGCCAAAACGCAATCTCACAATCTCAATAATTGATTTCAAGATTTTAGGAGGTTAGCATGTTGCTAAGCTAATGGATCAACAGTCCATTTTATTACGTTTTTAGTAATATTTCTATCCATCTAGGATGAGCTTTATTAAATTGAGTTTGTCTGGAATGCATTTTGGGATCGCCTTCTATGTATCTAAGCCAAAAATTGGCAAAATAAGGGATAGTTAAAAAACCTTCTCATTTTCTCACCCTCATGTCATTCTAAACCTGTATGACTTTCTTTCTTTTCTAGAATACAAAAGAAAGTACTAAAATCAATCATATTCATGATTAATTTTGAATTGAATAAACCCAATTAATTCAGATGTTCCCACATGACGCAACACATTATTTGCAGTGTGCACTGCTTTCTCAACAGCCTTTCCAAGAGCGCATATAAAATGCCTTATGATGCTGTCTAGGTAGGCAGCTCACTATGGGTAATGGCTAAGGCCACACTTGAATGAACATTTCATTTGAATTGGTTCTAGTTTATTTTATTATTTATTTGTTTTTAAAAATGTATATTTCGTTAATCTAAGGAATTAACAGGGTTTTTGATCTATTATGAATGTCTATGCAATTACTTTGTTTCTTTAAATTTTTTTGTTTCTTTCTGGAGAAGCTACACTCTAAAAAATGCTGGGTTATTCAATTCAAATTTGGGTCAATTATGGACAAACCCAAATGCTGGTTTAAAAATGTAATTAAAAAAAAAGTCCAGTTGAAAGTGAAAATTTAAGTTGGGTTAAAATTTTAAATGATATTTTTAACCCCACATTTGGGTTTGTCCATATTTTATCCAATTTTGGGTTAAAGCAACCCAGCCTTGTTTAGAGTGTATGTTGTCTCTTTAGAGTTTTAAATCTCAAAGAGCAATGAAGTCAATAATCATTTATTTCTTGAGTGCATGCCAGAGCAACAAACCAAAATATTGATTTAATGTTTTATTTAAGTTTTATTTTAAGTGACTGCAGCATAGAACAAAGATTTGGAATTGAAAAAGGATGCAATCTTTATCCGATGGGGAATTATGGGAAATTTAGTTTTTTGGGGACAATATGGGTTGAGGTCGTGTGTTAAGTTGAATGCGTTTAAAAGATGTTTTTGTGTGTATGTTTAAGTGTATTGTCATTATTGCTTTATTATATAGTTCGCTTTTTGTGTTTGATGTAAGAAAATTAGAATTTTGTTGGACCCCAGTAATTTATAAAATGGTTTGGTCTGGTTTGTTAAAAGGGCTTCATTTTCTGGTGGATGGGTTAGTTCTGGTAAGGGATCGCTGAGAAACATCTGAAACCCAGAAATCACTAATGTGCAGATGTCCCATTTATTAGTCAGTGTTATTTTTCTCTCTCTCTTTGTTTTGCACAATGTGTGTCAGTACTGAAGTGTTAGAGTCAATAAACCGACACTTTGTTGACTCAATGAATGTCTCCTGAAAATTTTATGGTAGAGCCCATACACTAGGTCTTCGGAACAAAGCTAATGAGTTAGAGAAGGCTGCACCACTCAAACCTCCCAAAAGCACATCTTCAGCACCAAGGACAGTGAAAACACATGCGGCTGAAAGGCAAAAACTATTCAGGCACAAGTCATGATGAACAGCTCGGTCCGCATGGAGCTCAGCGAGAGCTAAATAAGACATTCAGCCAGCCTTGAATGTTATACTGGCAAAAGGAAAGGCAAATGTTGTTTTTTCTTTTGCTGTCACACAGACTTACTCACTAACCTGGGCCACAGACATGCTGTGGCTGCTCGCAAACTACTTCCTTTTTCATGCTGCAACTAAAAGCCACCTGCAGTGACCCCACACACACCTGCAACTATATACAGATTTCTTTTTGATGGCACTGCTTTCACGCACTGTGCTGTCATTGTCCCTGCAAACACTTCACATGCAATTAAAACAGAAAAACGGCTTGCATGTCAAACACTTTGGTTTGATTTAAATTTCATGGCCATTACAGGCAAATCATTTTGTTGCAGGGTAATTTGTTGCACATGCACCAAGAAACGCATTCACAAACACAAGCTAAACAGTTGCACAAATCAAATGCCCACACAATAGAACAATATGCATATTCATCTTTTCTCACCCCTACAAAATACAAAAAGCCATAATTGCTCAGAAATACCCTCTCTTCTCTAATTACAGGATTTCTTCTCCCTCAAAATGCATCACATTTTGAAAAGCCAGAGTTTTTGAATTACATCACCAACTGTTGACAGTCTGGTTTAATAAAGAAACTGTTCACAGGAACAAGCTGCTGTTGGCATCAGGCAGTCAGTTCCCATCCACAGGTACACACATTTCTGATGGTGCATTCAAAGGCTGAAGATATGATCCGATATGACTGCCTAACAAACATTTCCTTAAACAAGAGTATAGCCACAGAGGTCAAGCACAGAATGTCGCAGTCCATCAGCGTTTACGCGGTGACAGCACACAGAAATGGTTATAAGACAAACTGTATTATTGATCCACCGTTGCCAACAAACATTGGACTGGTAGACCATGACTAATGACTCCCTCAAATATAATCTAATGATTACATGCTCAATAATTAGATGTTTATAAATCTCTAACACAGCCCGTCTGTAAATACAGGCCAGTTAGAAGCCAGGAAAGGTTTTGTGGAGAAACAGAGAGTCGTCGTACATTACGGTGTAATTGAATATTTGCTGTCCACATGACATTTCGAGCCAAGCAACATATAATCAATTGTGAACTGTGATACATTTTGTAAAAAACAAACATTATACATGTTTATGGCAACCCAATCCTGTGGTGCAGCTATCTGATAGGGCATAGGTTAAAGTTCAGCTACTCTCCTTGACAGTACAATCGGATGGATGAGTTACAGATAAATGTCCTCCTCTGAAGGCCTCTATTGTAAAAGACAATGGTCATTTGAAATTTTATTCTAGCATGTGATTAGGATGTCTTTAAGAAGAGGTGAAATAAATAAGCCAAAAGAGGCTGTGTGTTACAGTGATTTTACTGCTTAAAACCTTAATAATATTAAAATTATTGTCACACATGGCCAACAGTCTGCCTGTTACCTGAGATGGAAAAAAAGTCATTGTAAATTTAAAATAAGAAATATTTAGGGACCTTTGGTATTTATGGAATGGGCCACCATAGGAAAGGGTCATGTCTTTATATTCTTTGTTGAGGGAGAGTCCTCAACAATGTTAATGAGTAAATCTACTGAAATTGCCACCATAACAGTGTGATGTGTTAGACATAGGGCTATCACATTTTTAAATTACTATTAGGCCTAGTATTATTTAAAGTTAACATAATAACATATGTTATTACAGCGCAGTCTCATCCCAATTCGTCATATAACTGACGTTTTGGGACGTCTTTTGACCATTCGTCAATATACGACTTTTCAGGGCCCCCTTAAACGTCGGTAGATGACGTTATGGGATCCTAACTCTACCTCAGACCTAAACCTACCCCTAAACCCAACTCGTCACCTAACTGACGTAAAGGTACAGCGTCAGTTGTATGACGACCCGGGATCGTCATCTATCGACGTTTAAGGGGGCCCTGAAACGTCGTATATTGACGAATGGTCAAAAGACGTCCCAAAACATCAGTTATATGACGAATTAGGATGAGACTGTGTTAGTTATTACGACCTACACCAAAAAAAAAAAAAAAAAAAAAAAAACGAGTTAAGGATAAATTCTGTAAAATTGGGCAATTCCAGTGTTATGGATGAATTTGAAAAAAAAAGAAAAAATAATTGCTGGCAAAGGGAGGGTCAAGTCTTTTTTGACTACAGATCTCCAATCTCCTCCATTAGCCCCTTAAATAAAAAACGAACAGTCCCTTAATGTACTGTATAGTCATAATTGTGAGATAACAAGTATGCAGATTATTTTTGGTGCAGTAATACATCATTTAACAGATGAGCGCTCACAGGTATGTATATCAGCTTTGAACATTGCTATTCATTTTATAAGTATAAGATAAATGGAGAATCTTTGTTTGATTATTGATCTGCACATTGAGATTCTAGTGGCAAATGCAGGGGCCATATTTCTTAATCAAGTTTCAGTGCATCTCCCATAGGCTATGAGTTCCCAGTTTCCAATGTACTGGTGCAGAGACAGAGAGAGAGAGAGAGAAAGAGAGAGAGAGAGAGAGAGAGAGAGAGAGAGAGAGAGAGAGAGAGAGAGAGAGAGAGAGAGAGAGAGAGAGACAGAGAGAAGGGGGGCGAAACCTGCATGATGAATGGAGAGAAGATGACTGATCGGATGACATGAGGCTTTAGGGTATATCTACCCCCTCACTCTGGTGGGCAACTGAGCTCTTATTATCCATCCAGCTCCGAATCCACACACACACACACACACACACCACCGCAAGCACAGACTGAGCCCAGATTACAGACACAAGTATGCAGAAGTGTCATGTACTTATTTATTTTGAGGTGGCACCAGTGGCAGTTCTGACTCACTTGATACCATAGTCAAGATAAGACGTGACCCAAAGGGGGGAAAACACTTTTTAACTACTTAGTAGTTCTTCGTACAAGTTTAAGATAGAAAAGTCTTATGGTCTTGTTTAATGTGAAGGGGGACCTATTGAAATCTAAAAGTAAAACTGAACAGCAAGTGATCATTCTTTTTGGAAGGAGCGACTTGACTAGACTTTTCAAATTTAGGCATGTGCGTGTGTGATTTCTAATACAAAATGTTAGCCAGACACCTTTTTTTTTGCCTTAAATAATTGTGCAGCTTTTCAAGTAAAATATTTACATAATTATACATTATGTAACATTGTTACATAACATTGTAAATACATAAATATGAAAGCTACATTTAAAATCATTTGGTTCAAATATGATTCTTCTGCATGTACACACAATGTCACATTTCTATTTTCAGTGAGTGTCCAGCTCTGCCTAAATCAGTGCTCTTGCCTGTTCCCAAACACATTTTCCCCCTTTCCCCACATCTCCACATCTGTCTTTGTCAAAATTGAAAGTTGATTCATTTCCTTAAAATCACTCATTCTTCTCTTGCTCTCCAACCCCTAGGCTGCTCTGCAAAGACAGAGAGGTTGAGAGAAGCAGAGAGATGAGAGAAGTGACGGCTTCAGAGAAGAGACCAGAGGCCGGGGTGTCTTCACAGCCAGACAGGCACCAATGCAATATCTTACCCATACAACCTCTCTGTCACAGTCCGCCCCAAATAGCACATAAAACCACTCAGCTGAGGAGAAATAAACTAACAACAGATGCAGCAAAAACAAGGTGTCAAGGGAAATGGTTTCATCAAGTCTAGCTCATAAAAATGGAATTTATGGACGCAAGGGCTTTTTTTTTTTTGCACCGCAAGCGGTCTCGCTCTGATCTTATGGACCCCCTGTACTGACCAGTCGGCCTGTTTGTGATTTCACTGGGGTTGTAATCAAGGCCAGGGTCATAACTCACGGGCCAGCGCAAAGTAAAAATAGGTCTGAATCCAGTAAAAAAAAAATATATATATATATATATATATATATATAAAGACAGTAATATAGTTCAACAGCAAATCATTTTCAAATAAGGTCTGAGTCTTATTAAAAAATGCCCTGGCAAACCTGTAGCACCTGGTACACGCTCCTTTGTTTCAGTGCTTTTTGGTGTGGTCAAGATACATATTTTATTTTTTACACATTATAAAAGTTTAATTTCAGTCAGACTAAAACATTCGTCTTTTTACAATGGCATGTACATTAGCCAGCCATTTTTTTTTTCAAAGTCAAAGACAGACTTTGTTTAACATTTGAATTGAATATAAAATGAAAACCAAAATGCAACACAAACAAGGAAGAAATGTAGAGTTCAAATGCAAAAGCCTCTAAGTACCATTTGAAATTTTCTTCTAAAATGACCATTTTTATCAAGCTTGTATATTTAAGTTCAGTAATTTCACTTAAATGGCAATGAAGATTACCTATTAATTGTCATTTAAGTGAAATTACTGAACTTAAATATACAAGCTTGATAAAAATGGTCATTTAAGAAGAACATTTCAAATGGCATTTAGAGGCTTTTGCATCTGAACTCTTCAAATATTACACTAGAAACATATTTCTTGAATACTTAACTACACAAATCCCCACTGTAACTTAAATATAACTACACATGTAAATGTAATGTTTGAAATACTGCATAGTATATTATTACTCTACATAACTCTATTAACACCATACTACACTCTTAGAAAAAAGGGTTTGTTGCGTTTCTATTCATGAAGCATAGGGTTCTTTACTCAACTCCAAAGAACCTTTTATGCTAAAAAGTTTCTATAATGACAAGAAAGAATCCTTTTGGCACTAAGGTTCTTTAGGCTATTATTGATATAATATATTAATTTTACATTATTCTGCAACATTTTGTAGTTGTAATTAAAGTATTAGTATGGGTATTAGTATGCAATTAAAGTATACGTATTGTTTATTAAACTATTGTAGTAACTTAATATCACATTTTAATCATGCTGTTTTTTGGAGGAGAAAACTGAAATGGTACTCTTCGTGTGATATTGGTTAAATACATAAAATGACATTTTCTAACCCCCATATCTTGAACTTTGTGATCATTCATAAATACATTTTAGGGTCTTGATGTTTGTTAATAATATGAAATATTTAATCCAGAATGGACAAAACAAAATGATAATGAACGAAGCCAAAAGGTTCCGTATAGAACCTTTTTCCAGGTTACAAAGAACCCTAAAGGGTTAAATTAAACCTTAAAAAGGGTTCTGTATAGAACCATTTATGGGTTCCAAATGCATAGCGCTGATAGAACCTTTTAAGGCTCTATATAGAACCTTTTCAACTAAGAGTGTATGTATTAAAATAGTATGTAAAACAGTCCACCATAGTGAAATTATAAACATGTCTAAAAGTAGTATGCTAAATTGTTGTCAAATGTTCTTCTTATTTCTGAAATAAATGATGCCAAGTTAAGCAACATTGCAATTGTGGGATACAATGTTCCACACACTACTGTATGCTGTGGTCGTATACCACACATTTTAGAAAACGTAAGAAAGTCCGAAATTAAAGTGTACATACTGCAATAACAGTACAAGTACTGCGGTAGTATGCTATTCTGAACAAACCCTGTGGTTTCTGAGCACACAGTTTTGATAAGCCTCAAAAGCAAGAGCTGCCAGCACTCAGGAAATCCCTCCTCTGTCGTCTTCACACCTCTCAGTGAGGAACACACACATGCTTCGAAACGGCTACGACTTTTGCGTGCAGGGTCACATCCAATCAAGTCAGGAGGTGTTTGAATCTCAACTCCACACCCCCTAAAGGCCTAATATGTTGCTTCTTATTGATTGGACATCTCACCCAGTCAGACGGCCACAACATGGCGGAAACACATCACTCTCTGCTGGCTATCAATTGGTCGAGGGAGCAGCCGGGTCCGATTAAGAGTGTTAGCTGCCACTATTGATGAAAAACAGGATGAAATATTAATTTATAGAACGTTATTTCAATAGTCCAGTTCAGACATTCTACTGACTACAAGTATCTTTGCAACTAACATGTAAATTAACTCTCATTAGAGTATTAGTAGAGTGTCTGCTTAATATCTGCTAACACTTTATACAGACATAACTCGGCAACTTACTCTACTTACCTGAACTCTAACACCTAACCCTAACCTAATAGTCTACTAACAGTCAACTGCAGTCAACCAATTCTCTAATAAGAGTTAGCTGACATAAAGTTGCGAAGTTACTTATTGTTTGTATAATGTCTAAAGTGGACCATATATAAATGCATTTTTGCATGTTTGGCGATTCGGATATCTTACACAGATGGATCTCTATCTGGCACAATAATGTAAAACTCTACTTATATTAGAGTAACAATTATAGAAGAATAAAATATTTTAATAAATAAAAGCATATTTTGTTCGGAAGGGTTCAGTTTGAGCAGATGTTTTATGCCATCATCACTGTCCTTGTCAGAGCTCATTTCCTAGTAAATTCAGCATCTTGAACATTTTCATTTTCAACATCTTCAAAATGAACATTTTGATCACTAATATAGTTTCTTCTCAAGATCAAATATCAAGTGACAGTGTCACTAATGTTTGATTGCGTTTAGTACCTTCTCTGCAGTAAAGAACTGAGGCATTTCAAGTTTTTCTGATGATACTTCCTATTCTTTTGTTTTCTGCCTGCAGTAACTATGAGTGAAACGTTACTTCATCATTGCGTGTCAATTAGTGTCGTCACGATACCAAAATTATTGTTTCGATACCGATACCAAGTCAAGTATTGCGATTTCGATACTTTTTCGATACTTTTACTGAAAAGGAAAGTATTTCTTACAAGGCGTTTCACATGCACCTCCTTTGCATAGGTCTGTGCTCTTTAATGCTGTTATAACCTAATATAAATAAATCACTGACATGCACATGCTCTGATGCTATAATCATATAGCCGATAGATCATTTTGCTGATGTTTTGTATCCTTTAATTTAGCAGCTTGCAAATTATTTATGCTATCCATGAAAGTTGGGGGGAAGTTGTACACCTAATACAAAAATAAATGAAACATCTCCAGTTAACTAGCAGATAATTCATTTAGTTCGCTATTAAATAAGAGATCTAGCGCTAAAATCTGTTGTTTTTTTAAAAATCAAGCAGAGCGCTCTTTTTCGCTGCTATCGCTAGTATGGATACAGTGTCTTTTGCGGCTCGCGCAGTCACGCGCCCTCTTCACACAGACGCGCGCTTCAAACTATCGCCGTTGCAGAGACTATTGTGTACAAGCCGCTGGATTATATTTCTAATAACGTGCAATGTATGACTATCAGACCGGCCCTCGCGGCCTCGAAACACTACCGGCCCACCGGGAGAGAGCCCACTCACCGGATTGCCACTCCGCTACTGACAGGCGGCCACTGTATCACGTGTGCTCGCGCATGCAGCCGTCTCGCGGTAGTGTCAGCTGCAGCGTCTTTGCTGCGCGCGTGAGGAGAAACAGACGTTCATAGGGAGAGACTGGAAGCGTGCGTGGCACACAGCAAAATGAAGTACGTCTCTTACAAATCTAGAACGCGGTCATTCATAAAGGTATCGATACTAATAAATTTAGGTATCGTGAGGTTTTTAATTTCCGAGTATCGCGATACTTTTGAAGTATCGGTGCACCGTGCAACACTAGTGTCAATGATGCGTCATCAAGGTTTAAAAGGATAGTTTATTTTGAAATTAATTTTTGATATGTTTTAGCTTACCTCAAGGACATCCAACATGTAGGTGTCTTTGTTTCCACAGTATTTTCAATTTTGATATTTTTCGGTCAAATCGTTGTTGTCTAGCAGTCATATAATGCAGGTTTAGGGGGTCCACCCTCAGTTCACTTCTTAAGAGCATGCACAGAGAAGTCCAAATTAAACAATTTAATGACTCGTAAATGTAAGTACACACTGATGGCCTAAGACACGAAACGAGCGGTTTGTGTGAGAACAGTATTTATATAATTTTTACCTCGTGTAACCACAGCCATGTCCAACTGATCTTATGGCACGGGCACTTCAGTCTGTGCATGTGCCGGAAGAGTCGCTTGCGTGTGTACGTAACTCATTGTATACACAGAGATTTTAGAAGTTTTACCTTTCACTGTGAAGATCTAAATATATTTAGATATACAGGAAATCGCAGTGGAAGACGATTTTGATATATCTAAATATGTTTAGTCCAACTGATCTGACGCCTGTGCCGTCAGATCAGTTGGACATGGCTGTAGTAACACAAGGTAAAAACTATTTAATTACTGTTCGTTTTCTCACATAAACCGCTCGTTTCGTGTCTTTAGGCCGTCAATGTGTACTTACATTTACAAGTCATTAAATCATATTTAATTTTGACTTCTCTGTGTATGCTCTTTGTGGTGAACCGAGGTTGGCCCTCATAAACCTGCAATTTATGACCGACAGACAACAACAGTTTGACCGAAAAATATCAAAATTGAAAATACCTTTGAAACAAAGACACCTACATCTTGTATGCCCTTGAGGTAAGCTAAAACATATCAAAAATTAATTTCAAAGTGAACTATCCATTCTGTGCAGAAAAAAAAAGTTATACTGTTACACATCTTAGGATGGGTCATCAGTTTTCTTCAGTGTCTAATACAATGTTTTACAAAAAAAATAATAATGGGAAAACAGGCATTATTTTACAACTGTATTGGTTTTTTGTTATTTTGGTTGTTTGATATTATATTGATTGGGGAATACTAAAAAGATTGCCATCTAACTTTAAAAATGAATGAGGAGGGCAGTGAATGATTTCCTGGGTCACAAAGACCCAAGCTATGTGTTTAAGTGATACATACACAAAAACACATATACATATTAAAACTAATATGGTAAAATGCGCTGCACAAGGAAATCAAGCTTTTCATAGAACCCTAGCTCTCACAGGCATTGTATCACTTGCAAAGACAGCCTTCCCAGTGTGTCTGTTAGTTATTAATACCTCATTGCTGGCTTTTTCTTGAAAGAACCAAAGGAAGGAGATAAGAGGCACATATCCGCTCAACACTCCCGAGCGAGAGGGGGGTGCATTAGCTCATACTTCTGTCAAACCCCCACCCCCGCATGCCCCGATTTGACATGCAAATAAGAGCACATTTGCATCTACCTGACTAAACAAACAGGAATTAGGAGAGACAATCAGCACACATAAGGAGTGAGAAATTAGATCTGAAAACACCTCTCCCCAGGCTTATAAATAATGCAGCATTGTGTGTTTTAAGAACTAGTGAGCTTGTTTTAAGAAGCGCTCAGATTTGTGCTGACATGGTGAGATCCCAGCCAGAGTTTGCCAGCGGTATTATGGTAGTTAAGATTAATTCTGAAGGAAACCTCTACCTGCTAAGGTCACGGTTGGTGACCCCTTACAATGATCTGGCATCTTTCCGTTCAATGATTTCGCCACAATGTGGTCATACGTACTGTACGCATTTATATGAGAGTATCAGATTTATTTATTTGTTTGCATAGGGAAAGAGGATGATCTGAAAATGGCTAGAACGACACAAGCTAGAACGACACAACCGACCAACAACTCTTGTGCTTTTAATCAGAAATCAGCGTCCGTACACCCGGTACTACCTTGGCCATGCCACAGTGGACTTTATGCTAATGCTTCTCAACTTTAATAGAGCAACTAACCCTCTCTTTGACAGAAAGCATGCACATCCTGAAATGAAAATCAGCAACAACCAAGAAGAAACTCACCTCTTTGAGAACTTCAAATCGGGCAACTATTTTCAAAAAATGACACCGCTGGGCTAGGGCAAAAGGTCAAAGACAATTCCAGTGCATCAGATATAAGGAGTACATAGCAGATTTCTTAATGATGACACAGGGGACTTCACAATGCAACGGCAAATACCAAATGAATTTTCAGGTTAGAGACCGGGGCAGAACTGAGGCAGCCCCATGTGCCAAGCACATGCACAAATTTCCTGCCATTTTTTTTTCCCATTGCAGAAGATAAAAAATATCTTTGTTTAGTTAGTGTGTACCAATGACCAATCAGAGGGTTATTTTAAATACACCCAGGGGCGTCGCTAGGCCCTTTTTAGGGGGCCTTTGTAAAAATTTGTGATTAATGTATTATATACACAAATTTGAGTTTGCTTAAGTCGTGTTATAATCAGATTCTTCATCTTCAATCCGCAGCGGTGCCAAGCAGAGAGCACGTCAGAAACAGATGACAGTGTGTGTGTTCATCTGAAACTCATTGGTCTGTCATCTCAAATATTATGACACAATAGACGGGCTTTATGTTCACAGACGATGCTGAGCGCGAATTTTAACAGTGTGACTCGACGTGTTCCGTCAAGTGCGGAGATAAGATGTAGCCTATGTAAGTAGCTAAACTTAACATTTCATATTAGACATTTTTAGGTCATAAATGTTACATGAATTACAAAAAAATTAAATCAGGCAAAATAATTGTCTAATTTTTCCATTTTGAACTGAAAATAGGCCTGTGTAATGTGACTCGTCAACGTGCAAATGTCTTGAAATGCACTTATCAGAGAAATACAAAATTTGGAGCCCCTACCTACCTCAAATTTAGGACCTCTTTGATTATAAAGCCCTGTCTACAGCCCTATAGGCATAAGATCAATAATGAATGTGTAGCCTACATATTATGAATGCATTTAATAAACTTAATTACCTAGCTTTAGTCTGAGAAAAAAATATTCATAGGCAAAGTCAACCTATCAGTTGACCATATGTTTACTTTCTTCACTGACAGATAGAAATGAAAAGCCTATATCAGCCAAAGCTCAGCTTCGGGAGGGGAAGAGACAGGGCAAGATAAAAACAAAGAGAAAAAGAGGGTGATGCTGATGAGGAGAGAAAAATAATCAGCTGCCCACTGAAATGGTTTTAAAGCTATTATCTATCTATCTATCTATTTTTTTTTTTTTTTGCCTTTAAAACATCCTAAAATGCACATTATGTAGATCAGAGAAATCAAAAATTTCTTGGAGAAACCCTGAACCCCCCTAACTAACCTACCTCACATTTGGAACCACAGTGATTATAAAACCCTGCCTTTGCATGATAATAAAACTGGTTAATAGTGAGCATTAGATCCTAAACTAAAGTGTTACCTATTTTTTAATCTATTAAAAAAATCATACCATCATGAATAACCCCAATCAAATGGCATTTTGTTTAATGTGGTCAAAGGACAACATGGAAGATGTTTAATTGCTGACTCTGTGGTACATTTCATGGGGAAATAAACGATATTTAGTTTTGTTGATATTTCTAGCAGTATTAGCTATCATTTGCAAGCAACATACAGTACAATATTTACAATAATCACCTCATTCAGAGACGCAGCATGCTTTTGCTTACCAGCATTGAGCTGAAGCAGTAGCAAGCAGGCATCACAGAGTTTGTGCTGGTGTGTGTTTGGGAAGATCACAAGAAAAGCTTACTGCATAAAATGCCTTTAAGACCTTGTGCATAAATGACGGACAGGTTTTGCCAAGTGTAAAGCAAGCTTTTAAATAAGCATTCACAGTGAGATTGATTTAAAATTTTTGGGCTTTTATACAATTTGCATTTAGAAGATATAAGTACTCAAAACTACTACAGATTTGGATGACATCACCCTGCACTTCCAACACTTCCTGACACTTTTGTCTAAATCCAACACACATGGCAACCTTTAGCATCAGTTAGATGACAGCTCATCCTAGGGCGTCATCTAACTGAACTGGTTCTCAAAGTGGTGGTACCAAGAGCTATAGCCAGGAGGTCCGCAAAATGATATATAACAGCCTACCATTTTTGCCGCTCACACATTAACTTTGTGCTCAATAACTGTTATAAATATGAGAGGGGTCCTTGGAATTTTTTTTTTCCCAATATAAGGAGTCCCTAGCTCCAAAATGTTTGAGAACCCCTGATCTAACTGATGCTTTGACCATGAGTCTAAATCTGACACACCTGGCAACCTTTAGCATCAGTTAGATGACGCTTATCCAAGGGCATCATCTGCCTGATGCGTTTTGACCATGAGTCTAAATCTGACACACCTGGCAACCTTTAGCATCAGATAGATGATGCGGGTAGGTTTAGGTCTGGGGTAGGGTAGGGTTTGACCACTAGGAGGCACGTCTCATATTGACGCTAAAGGGTGCCATGTGCTTCGGATGTTGATGCATGGTCAAAAACGTCAGTTAGATGACACCTCGGGATGAGAACGGGCTGGCACTTCATTTTCTCATCAGATTGTATGTCGAATCAAATCAATGCTCTCTAGAATCTACAGTGTCCCGCCCAAACATTATGAATAGACGTTAAAGCTGTGACTAAAATGCATCACTTATTCACAAATGTACTATTTTCTACATGGTGAATGGCACATAGTCATATGTAAGCAGCCATGTCATCCTGTAGCTGGTTGCCCACTGCCCACAGAGCTAAGCAGTGCTGCACCTGGTTAGTACCTGGATGGGAGACCTTCTGATAAAACCAGGTTGCTGCTGGAAAAGGTGTTAGTGAGACCAGTAGAGGGTGCTCGTCCTGTGGTCTGTGTGGGTCCATACGCCCCAGAATAGTGATGGGGACACGATACTGTTAAAGAGCACCATCCTTCGTATGACACGTTAAACCGAGGTCCTGACTCTCTGTGGTCATTAAAAATCCCAGGATGTCTTTCAAATTGAGCATCCTGGCCAAATCTGCTCAGTGGCCTCTGTCCATCATGGCCTCCTAATCATCCCTATATAATCATTGCCTTTATCACTCGGTCTCCTCCTCTCCACCAATAAGCTGGTCTGTGGTGGGCGTTCGGGCGCAATATGGCTGGTGTCGCATCATCCAGGGTGGATGCTGCCCATTGGTGGTTGTTGATAGAGTTCTCAATCCATCTACCTAACCTACCTATCTACCTATCTGTGTTAATCCATCTACCTAACCTCTAACAGCGAACCTGCTGTTAAGTTTACATTCGTTTCACAAACTCCCAGTGTGAACGGAGAGGCCTGAGCACAGTCACTTCACCATCATTTCCTTTCTTTTACATTACAGCAGGAGCCTTCATATCATGGCGGCAAATCAATAGATTAGTTACCACAAGTAGATATGTAGGAACAGGAAAGAGAGAGAGATAAATTAAAGAGTTTTCAAAAAAAGAGTGCTCACTCCCCCATGAAGATGTTTTCTCTTCCGTCATACCGCCCCACATTTGATGCTCCAGGCAGTGCTCGGAAACAAAATAGTCATTAAGGAGAGGAACTTGTTTCACGAAACTATGAGAATCCATCACACAATGCGTCCCAGTTGTACACATGTCTGTCGTCTCTCACTCTGCCTCTCTTGTTATAAACTTTCTTATACATCTCTCTTGCTATAAACTTTCTTGTCATTTCTGCATAGGTTTAAAAAACTTGAGACCACAGTGAAAATCTGGGATTAAAAATAGATTTAAAAAAAAAACAAAGTTTGGGATATTTGGGATTTTCAGTATTTGGGATACTGAAATGGGATGGATGGGTGGGTGGATGGATGGATGAATGAATGGATGGATGGATGGGATGGATGGATGGATAGATGGAATAGAGATAGATAGATAGATAGATAGATAGATAGATAGATAGATAGATAGATAGATAGATAGATAGATAGATAGGAATACACTGTGTACATAGAGCAGCACATATTGATATTTTTCAAATATAGCCAATTAAAAGAGATTTAATTTAATCCTGCTGTTCTTTGAATGAGATTATTTGCCAGGGTCTCTGAGCATTTGCCATTCTTCTCAGAGGAAAAGTTCAGCCACCTTTCGAATGCTTAAACATGTCTTGACTGCCTAAAATCTCCTGTTAGCTTTTCTTTCCACTTGGTGGCTTTAAAGCCTCCTCCGCCTGCCAGAAACGGCAGATGGAAACGTGGAGCTGCAAATTCTTTGCCATCTCATCTTTTCCCCATCTTTTGGAATAGTTGCACAGTCCAACCTCATGGATTTTTTTCCTCTGCTCAGTCTGTCTTCTGCACTTGAGGACGTTCCAGCCTTTAGTGCGTGAAGAAACGGGCCAGATGTTGTGTGATGTTTGAACACAACCTCATCGCTGCACCAGCAGAATGGGCTGTGTGATTCAATCCTCTTCAACAGGGCATCTTTTTTTCCCACATAAACAACTGACCTCCATTCACACACCATCTGTCCTCAGCTACGACAGCATGCACTATAATTCACTAAAGGCTGTTTTCCTCTTCAAATATGTACTCAGTGATTGGAGGCATTATGAATTCAATTTAGGAGAGGATGTTTGCTCAGGCATACACAATGCAATTCAAAGCTGTGACTTGTTTTCCCCTGTGGCTTCACAGTGGGTTACATCAGGTTGGGAAATTCCTGAATCAACTGTGGTCAGCCGGTTTTCTGGATATTGTGACTCACAGTTGAGTTACGTGTGCTTCACAACAAGCTTTTTTTTTGGTTCCCATTAACATCCCCTTTTGAGTTCCCCAGAAGTAGAAAAAAGTCCAACAGGATTAACTTTAATCGTTATGAAATAGTTGTGGAGTGACAGAAATATTAGTTAACCACAAAGTCAATGCAAAGCTTCTGCTAATTTCTTCAGTATCATCTGAAAAACAGACCAATGAGCCATAACTTAAACAAGCTTCCACTTTGTTGCAAAATAATCCAAAATAGGCACAACTATTATTATGCAAACAGTCTAAAATCTTACAAGATTATATGTGGAATATAAAATACAGCATATTGCAAAATCCCTAACTCCAGATTTATATCTTATCTGTGTAGTAACCATGGCAATGTTGATTGAAATAATGGTAGATTCAAATCTTAAAGGGATTTTCACCTTAAAAAAAAATTCTGTCATCATTTACTCATTCAAGTTATTCCCCATATTTCTTTCTTCTGTGGAACACAAACGATATGTTGAAAAATGAAACTGATAATGTGAAGAATTTTGGTAACCAAAATGTTAGAGTAACCATTGGCTTCCATTTTATGGACAAAAAAAAACTAAAAAAAAGTCAATTGGAGTCAGACATGTTTAGAATAATTTGGAGCTGAGTAAATGTTGACAAAATCCTGAAGCTACCCCTGCCACCACGATGGGTTAAAATTAAACCAGACAGATGGGGCTAGATTTTTAACACTATTACTTTACACATAGTGTGAGGGTATACAACTAAGCTCCAGTCACCCATAAACCAGACAGCCACACAGAAAGAAAACTGAAACAGATGCGCTTGCACACATAACCAACCATAGTCATTTTGTGCCCCCCTCCCCACACTAGTCAAAACAAAACTAAGAAACAGCTTGAAAGCCACAGAGGACTTTTTACATTTTTCCCCTTTGCTGCATTCCTTTCAACTGTAAGAAGCCAGTCATCCCGGCATATTTGCTACTTGACAGTGACAGAGTATTTCTTCAGTTTACAAACACACACTATTGGGAGACTTTCAAAGCGCACGCCGCCGTCAACAGCATTGTTAGTGCCGAGCTCACATTATTCTGCGCATCTCAACCTCACTGCAACACTGCTGTCAATCCACCTCCTCTCCCTATGCCTTATTTATGACACCGGATGGGGGACATGCTGTGCGGGGGGCTCAGGGGGACACCGTTATCCCAACAATAGACTGCATTATTTGTCTAATCAAACAAACAGGAGGCACCTTCATGCAATATGTAGCATAACTCATGAAAACAAATGTGTTTCTTATTTCATCTGTTGCACACGTATGTCAGGACACAGTGTCTCGCTGACATCGACAAAGCTTCCAAATGGAGGTGTTAAAGTCGCTGCAGATACGAACCTGACAGAGATACCCTCACCCCTCCTGTATTATTTCCTAACAAGAGGCATCACAGCTGAGGGCTAACCTTTCAAGTGACCACTTAAAGTTCTACCAAACAACATCCGAACTATCTACTTTACGGCTCACATCATTACAACCTGCAGGATTAAAAAAAAAGTCTTTGGCCTCATCCACACGAAGCCAGAGCTTCCCTATCCGATATTTTTTTTCCATGTTCTAAAAAAAGTCTGTAAACGCGGCTGCGTCTCGAAAAATATATCTGCGTCCAAGCGAAAGCACTGAAACCGACTGAAAACGATGTAGTAGACATCCCAGACCAGCGCTGTAATTCTGCCATAGATATCCACTAAAAATGCGAGAAGAAGACTTGGAGCATGCGCATAGAACCTTGCCACGCTGTAGGCAGTAAAATAAAAGGCTATGAAATATTACGCAGTGTTGCTTATTTTCTTTTTTATCAAGAACTTTATTGAACAACCATAAATTGCCTGGTACAAAATAGGAGTCAAGATATTCAATTAGTTAGCGGACTCAGAAAGCTTGCCACAAACAACCGGCAAAAGGAATGTGTCAAATATAGACTTAATTGACTTTAATTGGTTATTAATAAACAATTTTTTCTGTGTCATTCTTGACTGAAAAGAGGAAGTTGATGATGCTGCCGACTCGCCACTTCGCAGTATTGTGAACGCGCCTATGGAGTAACGTAGGCTAATGCACTTCATACGGATTAGGCTATAAGAGAGAGTAGCCTATCTGTTTCTGTTCGTTTTTAATTGTTGTTTGTCGATGTTGTTTAAACGTAGCCATTTCAAGATTTCTATATATTTCTGAGTTTTCGGTTCATTTATGAGACGAGCTCCAGTTCACGAGCAATGCAAGTTATTTCGCGCCGGGGCGTCCACGTCCTGATTATGGCTATTGTCTGCTATATATTTGCTTCTTATTTATTAAATCCAGGTAACTGGTTGATGAAACATTTATTAAAATAAAGATAAAATTGTATAAAAAAACGAAATTCACTTCAAAGAAGGGCTTTATACAAAACAAAACTTAATGTGGTCAAAATTAGGTCTCCCGATATAGCCTATTGCGCATATGCACGCGGTTCACTTTTCATAATCAACATAGATTCAATAAAAGAATAACATATTTAAACATAAATATTAAACTGAATACATTCTTTAATGGATATAACACGTAGCCTACGCCTATAACCTACAGAGAAATGTAATGTCGGAGTGGAACATTATGGGTGCGTTTTTTTGAATAGCCAAAATAATCAAATAATTCCCATCGAATCGTCGAATATTATTTTTGCTTTAAATCCCCATTCCTATAAAATACGAAATGTCTTTACCAGACAACAGACAAGCAGCATACGAAAGAAAGTATAGGCCTAAAAAAAAACATTCAAGTAAATAATAAATAAAGGAATACAAGAGGCTCAGAAGTTTCTGCCACATTATATTATATTATATTATTATTATACAAGCAGTTCGGCAGTTGTTGTTGTCTGACAAGTCGACACGTGGGGTGATGACAGCATCGTTTCACAAAATATACGGATTGGCCGTACACACGAAAACGCAAGGGTGTCGTTTTCAGATTTATGGACCCGGTTTCAAAAAATATCGGTTTCAGCTCTCCAAAAACGCCGGATCCGTGTGGACGGAAACGCCAATACGCTAAGAATTTATACGGATCCAGCGAAACGCGTCTTCGTGTGGACGGGGCCTTTGTCGAAAGAGAAGCCATGAACCAAGCCAACAAGCGAAGAGGTGAATCTCAACATTACACACTTTTAAAAGCAAGAGTTTGAAAATCTGACCAAAACTAACACAATAGGAACAAGATTGTGTTAACGGCTATAGTGAGGGAAAATGACATTATTGGAATCGAAATGCCAGCACCTCAAATGACAATAAGGTTTTGCCAGCTTTTTGCGCCTTATAAAACTGTATCAATTGTTAAAACAAAACATCACTGTAATGGGGTTCGTTGTTATGGGATGGAGGTGGGAAACTATTTAATAATCAAATAAACAAATACAAAAATGAAAGTATGAGCCAGCAGCCCCTCACAGACGACTGCTGGCCACAGATACAAAACGCAACATAAAATCAGACCTGTTCCTCTCTCCCTCTGCACTGTGGTTGCTCCTCCTTAATGCTTCCGCTCTGCCGTGAGAGATGTGTGATCGGGCCGTCTCACAGGTCTTTAATCACGTCCCTCGCCCTCCGTCCTGCTTGCCACACTCACACCTAGTGGAGCCTAAAAACATATTTAAACGTATGCGTAAAGCACATATACACACACCCCTAACAATAACTAATTAACTCTGGTATGCTTACAAGACACAATAATTAATTGAATTACTTGTAAAATAAAATAAATATTAAATTAAATATAAAACCAATTCCCTTAATCTATTTTGATCTGCCAAATCTTTACACATCATGTTCAATATAACATGTGTTCATGTTTCACGTGTAAAAAAAAACCGTAAAAATTGTTTTACTTTTTTCTGCTGTTTAAAAAAAAAATGCTGTTTTCACTGTCCAAAAATGGCCCAATGACTTTTTTCCCTCTATGAAGTCCCTCCTTCAGAAAAACGTAAGCGGTTCTGATTGTGCCAGCAGTTTCTGTGTTGTGATTTCGACAGCAGCTTATCGCACATTGCCCGGAAATGTCACGGCATGTTACCATAAATTGGAAATACATACTGAAGTGCTTCTTCTCCGTGGGAGCGCAACAAGACCACGCCCCCTTTTTCCTCTGGGCAGAGATTGAGTCAAAAAACTGTTCTAGTTACGTCAATAAAAAGGAAGTAGAGGGATTTACTGTAGTCCAAATAGGCCGTTTGCTGTATGCTTTGAAAGGGGACTTCTGTTAAATAAAATATCTCACTAGGCATTGAACTTTGAGCTTTATAATTTTACAGGTATTATTTATCCTCTAACAGCAACATTACGAACCCGTTCTCATCCCAAAGCGCCATATTTTGGCACTTTTGCAAAACCGTGAATATCCAACGCACATGGCACCCTTTAGCGCCAAATGAGACGTAAAAATGAATAGAGACAGAAGGCGCCTCCTAGTGGTCTAACCCTACCCCTACCCCATACCTAAAACTTAACCGTCTCATTTGGCGCTAAAGGGTGCCATGTGCGTTGGATATTTGCGGCTTTTGCAAAAGTGTC
Source organism: Hybognathus amarus (assembly GCA_030378365.1). Classification (NCBI taxonomy): domain Eukaryota; kingdom Metazoa; phylum Chordata; class Actinopteri; order Cypriniformes; family Leuciscidae; genus Hybognathus; species Hybognathus amarus. Next base: position 358,981 of record JAQIUQ010003985.1, on the reverse strand, counting down.
AAAATATGGCGCCTTGAGGAATGAGAATGTGATTTGAAATTACACACTAACTAAAGTTTGAAAAATGGAATTAGCGAAGAACGACCTGTAAGACTGGGGCTTTATTAATGCTGTTTATTGATTAAAGTATTTTAATTTTTCATTTTTTACATTTGGGTATAAAGTGTTTTAATTCTACAATATGTGGTGCAGAAACGTCTGAGTGCTGCCCCTTCAGGTTTAACGGTTAGCTACTGCCAGTTGAATTTTTCTATCGGCTGTTGTGGTGCCGCATAACGTAAGCAGGCACCAGCTCAACACACCCTTGCCTACAGAGAATGCGGGTCTCAGGTGCACACCCCACCCACAATTACGTGCGTTTCGGCAAGTCTGTGTCAACTGAGAGAATGTTCAGGTAAGTTGCACCTGGCTGACTGTGATTGCTAAATGTGGCTGGCTGACTCAAGGCTTTGCTCAAGAGTACAGGCAGATGGCTAATAATATACCCAATATATAACAGTCTGTGTTTACTCAGTGTGTGTCAGCCGTGATTTCGGTTCACTCCCTTTAATAAAGGTGCTTTCTGATGCACTGCAATATTGCACAGATGTGGTAGGATTTCATCTGAAAACAAAAGTAACTGATGCGGGTGTTGGGGTCATGGTTGAGGCTTACAGCATAGATACCGTCTATGCAAAACACTCATGCACGCGTGTTAAGATTCCAAATCTTAACTCAACTGTATTTGCAACAGTAGATAATCAACAGTATGTGATTTTGTTAGAGTAATTAGTGTACAACATCTTGCATATATTCTATACATTTATAAAAAAAATGTTTCTTAAGGAATCTTAAGGAGATAGTTTACTAAAAATGTTGTACCAAACATGTATGAATTAGCAAAAGAATATTTTGAAAAATGTTTTGTAGCCAATACATGAAAGCCAAACAGGTCCAAAGTTGCTTGGATATCATTGTATCATCATTCTTCAAAATATCATTTAGAGGTTTGGAAGAACATGAGCAGGTTTTTCACAGGCCTGGTTCATTCAAAGTACTACAGCAATATTATGGATAAATGACTTACAATAAAAGCCACAGCATACTGCAATAAACACTTTTACAAATTAGAAATACAGTACCATTTAAAAGTTTGTGATTGGTAAGATGTTTTAATATTTTTTTGAAAGAAGTCCATTATGCTCACCCAGCCTGAATTAATTTGATCAAAAATTTAGTAAAAAAAAAAAAGTACTATTGTTAAATATTTGTGCAATTTAAAATAACTATTTTAACATATTATTCCTGCGAATGGCAAAGTTACATTTTAAGCAGCTGATTTAAATAATTCAAATATGCTGATTTGGTACTCAAGAAAGATTTCTTATCATCAATGTTGAACAAAAAACTTTTTTTAGGATTGTTATATAAAGTAAAAAAAAATACATTTATTATAAATGTTATTTAAAAATACAGTTTAGGTTGAATTTAAACCTGAATATTCCTTTAATATGTATATTAAAGGGCAATTCCACCTCTGGAAAGATGAATGTGTATTTAAAATGGGTCATTTATGTAGAAGAAATGTGAAATTATTTTTTAATTTGGAGCTTTCTAGACTGAGAAAAGACAGAAAATGTATTTTTGGCTTATGTGAATGAAAAACATCAACTCCCAGAATTCATTTGCTTCGCTGCCCTAGGAGGCCACGCCTACCGCTAACCTCGCAGTATGTAAACAACAGTCTACTAGTGATTCTCCGTGATGAGTCTGTCCGAAAATGTGTTTCGAGATCGCCCAAAATGTCCGCGATTCGGCTTTTGCGTTCTACAGTCGTCATTCATCATGTTTACTGTGGCAAGCGGAACGAGTGCGAGCTGTATGTGAGCGGCGCGGGACGGAGCCAGGTTTACTGTGTCGACCGGGATGAGTGCCGGCTGTCTGGATAACGGCGCGAGGGCGAGCCAGGTTTACTGTGTTCGACCGGGATGAGTGCCGGCTGTCTGGATAACGGCGCGAGGGCCGGTGGCGTGATTCCCGATGAGCGGCACCTAAGACGTAAGTTACCGGTCTCGTATCTCTCACGGAGGAGCAGGAATTTTCTTAGCAATGTTAAAACGCATTGAACCGATCACTTGTTTGGCGTTCATGTAAACACAACAGTCAGATTCACCAATCATAAGGAATTGAGTTAGATTGAAACAAAAGCTGTAACTTACATGTAAACAATGAATGGCGACTTCAGAAATTAAAAGCTGAATCCCGGACATCGACGGCCGGACATGTCCAGGAAAAAGAGACGGTAACCCCTACTACTCAGCTTTCTCCACAGAACAAGAGCCTGCTAGCTTAGCGTCCAAAAAAGATGTGTAATGTTAATCCTAATCCTCCATAACGCATCCGTCAGCGTATTCAGTAGTTTCGTCCACATTTTCAAAACGTTTCTGCCAGTGAAATCAAACGCATTGGCACTGATCTGTGATAGGTCTGTTAGCGCAATAGGTCCAACCCCCTATTGGCGGGTTTGAAAGGGTGGGGACTCGGGCTTGTAGTTTTTTACTGAAATCGCCCTCTCTTACACTTCCGCCAACAATGACGTAAAATGACGATTTTTGCGTCATTGTTGGAGGAAGTGAAAAGGTAAATAGCAGATTTCTCTCGTCTCAGGGGAAAATGATAAAGTGTTGCATGACCATTCAATAGTATAACTGGGTTTCTAACAATGGAAAGCTTAATGCAAATGGGTGGAGTTGCCCTTTAATTCCACTTATGATGTTTTCATATGGGAACGAAAATAAGTAATTATTATTTTGTATAATTATTTAAATACACCCGTGCTACTTACAGCCTCCCTACTGTACATGCTTGTATGCAGACTCCTGCTTATGGATGCCTGCCAAGCAGTTACATGAAATCGATGAGAACTTAGTCAATAGCCCTTCAGATGGATGGTAACAGAATGTGTTCCTTATTTTCTGATTATTCTAGATTAATCTATCCACTCCATTTCTCCTGCTTATTCATCACAGAGAAGACTGATGCTGCGTTTGAGGAAAGATCTGGAAGAATAATGTTTGCAAATGACATTCTTAGTGATTCAAGACTCATGGTCTCATGAAATTCAGCCTGAGGCCCAGCTATCTTCTCATACTGGCAAAGCCTGAAGACTACAGCATTCAGTTTTGTTCTTACTGGAGCTCCGTAATTGAATATGCGTCTGACATCAAACAGCTCTGATCTAGGGGTTGAAATTGCCATCTGGATCCATGTAGCAGCTGCTCTTCAGCTCCGCTGCTCTGAAAACTCGCTGAGAAGGCAAGAGAAACCAAAGATCAGCCACTTATCAAATGGCTAGACCATCTTCTAAGTTCTCTAACAGTTTAAATGGGTAATAAGAGTATTTTTGATACTGTGCAGTGATATTATTAAGAGCACAGTATGAGTAATGTATGTAGTCTTGTAGGTACATGGTGCAACCGGTTGACTATGAAAGCCACTATGAAATGCAGAGCCATGAAATAGCGGTTACAGCATGTTTCAAAATTACGTGCAGTAGAGCAGGAAGTTTGACAGGATCTTTAGAGGGGCAGAACACTGGAATGCTGGGAAGGTTTATGGCTTCACCTCGCCCTAGGCTGACACTCACACGCCTCGCCCACATTTCTGATTACAGTCCAAAGGGTGGATGTGTGTAAGGGGCTACAGATATGTCAAGGAACAAACTTTGCCCTACCCTAAATCTGTACTTTCAGCACCAGATGTCTAGAGAGGATGTATTCTGAGCACAAACCCACATGCCTGTACACAAACACTCCCACCACAAAACATCCAGGACGCACATGGCCAAACTCACCAACACGGCTGTTTATGAGGATGTTCTCAGGAAGGGTTTGCACAGCCATGGATGGTACAGACGCAATTGATTATTTATTTATTTTTCACAAATAAAAACAAGGCTGAAAAAGACAAATATATAATTAAAAATGATTCATAGATAATTTCTAGAGAAATAAAAGTCATTTAAATAAGCACACATACAAATATATATATATATATATATACAGTATATATATATATATATATATATATATATATATATATATATATATATATATATATATTATTATTATTATTATTATTATTATTATTATTATTATTAAATCATTCTAATGCAAAAGAATGCTGTTCTTTTGAACTTTCTATTCATTAAAGATTTTCAAAAAAAAAGTCAGACAGCACAGCTGTTTTCAACAATGATAATAATAAATGTTTCTTGATCACTAAATAGGTTAAATTGGTTAAGTAAATGTAACCTTTAAGCGAAAGAGACTTCTTTAAAAAAATAATACATAAAGAAATAAATAAATATTACTGACCACAAACTTCTGAATGGAAAATAAGATATAAAGCAAATGATTAAAAAAAAGTTCAAAGTAATAATGTGAAAACATTAATCTAAAACACTTAAAATAAAGGTCTGACAAAAACTGCATTAAAACAATGGGAAGGGGGAAAACACTCAAGTGATAGTCCAACCAAATAAAATTCTGTCATCATTTACTCATCCTCATGTTTTCCAAACCTGTTTTTTTTATTCAGATGAACACAAAAACAAGATATTTTGAAGAAAATGTGTAACCAAACAGTTGATGTACCCCATTGACTACCCCCTATTGAAGTCAATAGGGCCAATCGACTCTGTTGGTTACCCATCTTCTTCAAAATATCTTCTTTTGTGTTCAGCAGAAGAAATAAAATTAATATAGATTTGGAATAACTTGAGGGTGAGTAAATAATGACATAATTTATATCTTTGGGTTAACCATTTCCCTTTAACCCAGCAAACAAATTTAGGTTCTAGGAACGTTCTCGAAACATTAGTTTTTGGTTCCCAGAACATTCCTAGAACTTTCCCTTAAGGTTAGGGCAGCGTTCACAGAAAATTCTCCTTACGTTATAAAAACGGAACCTGAAAATAACCTACATGGAACGTTCCTATAACGTTCTTGTTTGATTCCCCCAAAAAATAACCACATGGGACCATTCAGGGAACGTTGGGGGAACGTTCTGTGTTTGCTGGGAATGTAAGGCACTTTAATCTCATAATTCTGTGACTTTGTTCTAGTAATTTTGACTTTATTCTTAAAATATTACTTAAATGTTGTAATGTTAAAAATCCATTCTTTTGAGGTCTCTATATCAAAAAGCCAAAAAGAGACTAAAGTTTCTAGTTCCAGGCCTTTGTGGTTTAATAGTTATTCAGCTGCCGGCAGAGCACTGGCATAGTGCATCAACACCAACACATACCAGCCTCCTCAGCTGGCATTGTGCCTAGCACTGAAGTGTTTCGAGGAATTGGGTGGTGGGGGTGTGATGAAATGGGATGGGTGCATATTTTCCCTTTCACTTGCCAAAGTGGGGTTAATGCCCAAAAAGGACAGAGTTGTGTGTGTGTGTGTGTGTGTGTGTGTGTGTCGGATGTGAGCAATGCTAGTGTACTGTAGGAAAACTAGGTCAGCAGTGAGGGCTTTCTGGAAGTGGATGTGAACTTGTCACCTCTGATTCCATTAGAGGGACTGAACTTGGTGGGAGAGGGAGAGGATATAAGGTCAGAGAGATAGTTTGGTCACTGTGCCATTTCACCAAGAGGAAAACAAACACTGAATTCCAGCAGAAGGCACAACCTCAGATGAACGTTAATGGACAGGAGATTATTTAGTGAAGATTCATGACCATAAACTACAAAACAGATGTTGACACAGGTTAAAACACAGATTTGAATCATTTCTTAAAGCGCAAACTGTGCAGCAAATGCAAGTGTTTTGAAGAGTTTACATTAACAGGTGTTACTTCAACTTTGTGCACTTACAAATCAATACCAATTGTAAAAAGTATGATCTGTTGTTGTACGTCACACACATCACACACGACCAGCATCGGCCAATAGTGAGCCTACGTGTGACGTAGCTCTATGCAATTACACTATTTTAACTAACTAGAGGCGCAAAGAGAAGGAAGTGAATAGTTGAAATAAAGTCGTAATTTATGGGGGGTTTTTTGCGGCACAAAAGCGTCTCGTCGCTCAATAAAGTTAAGATTGAGCCACTGTAGTCACTTGGACTATTTTAAGGATGTCTTTAATAACTTCGAGGCCGGCAAGTTTCAATCCCTCAAGAAGCCTATGGACTAGTATGGAGGAGTGATCCAGCTCTCAGATTTCATCAAAAATATCTTAATTCGTGTTCCAAAGATGAACAAAGGTCTTTCTGGGTTGGAACAACATGAGGGTAAGCAAATACTGACAAAATGTTCATTTTCGGGATGAACTAACCCTTCATTGCATTGAGCCTGGCCGGGCTCGGACACAACGGGTTCGGATAGGGTTGTGTTTGATTTTTGGGCCCGATCTAAGCTCTAAGTTCAATATGGACACTCCAATGTTTGGGTAAGATGATGACACAAACAACTCAATGAGGTAGCTGGCTGAGAGAGTTCAGCATCACTGAAGATTAAACATTAAAAAATAGCACTCATATTCATGAATGAATGTGTATTATATTATTGGCTCTAAGTAAAGCTAATCGCTAATTAGCCATCATGCTAACACATTCTCATCCCAAGACGTCATCTAACTGACGCTTTTGACCATACGTAAACATCCAATGTTTTAGGGTACCCTTTAACGTCAGTTAGATGACGATCCTCAGGCGTCATCCAACTGATGCTTTACCTTTAGCGTCAGTTGAGATGATGCGGGTAAGTTTAGGTCTGGGGTAGGGTTAGGATTAGATAGCGTCATCTAACTGACGTTAAAGGGTGCCCTAAAACGTTGTATGTTGACGTACTGTATGGTCAAAAGCGTCAGTTATATGACGTCTTGGGATGAGAATGGGCTGTCATGCTACTGTAGGTAAACTTGAGTTTTAATATTTTATCTTCAGTGATGCTGAAATTGCTCAGCCAGCTACTCAAGTTGTGTGTGTCATCATCTTACCCAAACACTGGAGTGTCCATGCTCAACTAGCAGAGGCGGCATCTATCAATGTGAACCGTACAATGGTGTAATGATTCAGTTTGACTCCCAAAAGAAGATGATGCTCACCCAACTGGCTAATAGGAATGTGGCCTCACCCATTGCACAAGAAATTGCATTGAGAGCAAAGAAAAGCATTTTGAGAGAAACACTTTTTTAGAGAAAAAGTTTACACTGATAGCAAAAAAATATATATTTGAGGGGTTTTTTCAAAGTATTTTGAGATATTTTTTTTTTTTTTGAAAACTTTACGTTCTCTCTCTCAAAACTTGTTTAGGCTCAAATGTTATAATTTTTTTGCTATTGGTATGACAACTTTTTCTATCAAATATTTTTTTTCTCTCTCATGAAATGCTTTTTTGCTATCAGTGTGATAACTATTTCTCTATTTTTTTTCTCTCAGATTTTTTTTCTTCTTGCATAAAGACATAATCCTACCTCCATATACATACATACAGTAGAAGCCAAAAGTGATGTACAGAGGAAATGGTTGTTTTTAATGACCCTACAAGTTCAATAAAACCATTAAAATTTGAGGAAAATATTTAAAATGAGAGACGAAACCAACATTCAACTTGGTTAAGGAAATAATCTAACAAAATGTTTTGGTATAAAAGGAAATAGACAGCAGGTTTTCTTTTACTATGCAAAAAATGCATAGAAAAACAAAAAGCTCACAGGAAAATGCACTACAATATAATAAATTATCAATATTTCATTCGATTCCGTCCTTGTTTTTTCATGTGTTCAAAATTTCTTTGTCTACACAATTTGCCATGTTTCACTGCGTTATTACAAATGAAACAAGTGACAAACACAACTATACAATAAGCTGACCAAATACCGGTCCCACTTTATATTAAGTGGCTTTAATACTATGTACTTACATTGAAATTATTAATTTGATACAATGGACTTATTGTGTACATACATGTTTTTACATTTTACTTATATTTTAAAAATACCAGCATGTAATTACAGCTGTAATTAATTTATGTAATTACATTTGTAATTACACAGTTGACCCATCCCTCACACCTTAACCTACCCTTAAACCTACCCATACCACCACACCTGTCCCTAACCTTACCCGTATCATACCTCAATAGCAGCAAAAGTGTTTTACAATACAACAGGACCACAATAATACATTGCCTACTTATTTTTCAATGTAAGTACATAGTACTTAAAGCCACTTAATATAAAGTGGGACCCAAAATCCATTAAATATGTTTACTAATATTTGTACTTAAAATGCTAGCTATGAAATTAGCCATAGCAAGACAAAGTTCAGCCATACCATAATGCCTTAAATGTAATTCCCACTACTGTCATTCATTTCCATAAACAAACAAAAATAAACAATAAATAACATATGGTTTTCGGAAGCAGGGAACGAGGTGTAAATGCTCATGAAAAAGTTATATAAAACACATAAATGTTTTTACTATTATTATCACTATTGTTATTTACTACTTTTTTAGTGGACAAATTAAATGAACTAGTGAGTGTGAAAAGATTTTTAAAAGAGTGTATTTTCTAAAAGTCCACAGGACCAAAAGTGCAAATAGTTGAAGAAACACCCACATATGTTCATTTGGCGTCTATAAGATAAGATTTCAAGTTTGTGGCCTCATAAACCAACCATATACTAGCAAGGAAAGCATAACTCACTGGTTATCTATTAGCCATAATACTGACAAAGATTAAAGGGGGCTTTGGAACATGACAAATCCATTTCCATAAAGGTCACTGGACGCCCAAGATAATGGATTTGTTATGTATGTAACCCAACCCGGCCCTTCATCTCACTGCATCGACAGGATCCCCGCTAAGCGACTAACACTTCATCAGCCACCATAATTTCATACAGCAAGCCCTGCTGACAGCTTACGGAAGTGCAGGAAAGGGAATGTGTCTTAAAATTGTGCTTCTTAAAGCTTCCCATTCAGTTCCTGGCCACATACTGTACACATTCAACGACTAATGGAAGACTAGTGCAGTCACTGCAATGGCTTTCAGTGCATTGACGCAACAGAGCGCGCTGTGCGCACCTCGCTGGGCCAAGGACAAGCTCTGTCTCCTCTTTTGCCAATAGCAACGAGTCTGAGAGCATACCTTCTATGAGAAGGAGACTAGTGCGGGGGATTAGACAGCATCAGAACTTTTCCTGAGCGATATCTAAAATTTGGAGTTGTGAGCTCAGACTTTGAGGGAAGCACAAATCCATGGCTGCTCACTAGAGGATTAGCCCCTTTGCGCTCAAACTTAATGAGGACGAGTAAGCCCATTCCTACAGCTCCACTGCGCGAGACACGATCGTGAAGTGTGCTGTGGAATGACAGAGACAAAGAGAGAGAGACCGGAAGAAAGGACAAGACCGAGAGCGCAAAAGTGAGAGGGAGTTGTCTGCCAAAGGGGGACTCTTTAATTCGGTCTCTGTTGAAGAGCGGGTCGAGTGGAACGCTGGCCTGTCTGTCACCGCGAGGCTCCAGTGACCGCCTGACAGATCACAGCACAGCACCGCATCAGGGGGGCCAGTAAATTGGCCCGGGGGGCCTCCTTCGCCTGCTTTCTCCAGCTGAATCTGCAGCGGTTTATGGCAAGGCTGATGGGTAATGTGGTACACAGGAGGCTATTTATGAGACATATTTGTCCACAGCAGCATTTTCAGCAAAAAGCAGTTTACACGTGTTTGGGGTTGTCATGGGGGGTGTGAGTCACCCACGGAGGAATACAGGTAAAGGGTTTTATTCAAAACAATGTAGCATTATAGCCACAGCAAACCTTCTGATACAGGACACAAGATGAAGCAAGCTATTTTCAGCCACTCTGAACTCTGAGATCTGCAATACAGCGTTGCTTCAAAGGAAGCTATTTGCAAAAGCCCTGGTTCTGGAATGGATTCCTGTTCATGGATGAAGAAGCTAATTAGGCACTGGTCGGTTTACTGTCCACTGACACAATGAATAAAGCCCCCCAGGACCCTCCTGTGCCAGACTCGGAGAAATTAGCTTTAAAATGCAATCATATTATCAAAACTAGATTTTGTCTTTTATGAGGAAAATATGCTAGGCCAGGGTGATGTGGGTGGATTCTTACTGGGCCAAGTAAAAAAAAAAAACACCCACATGTATCTATCATATGCTGGCCCCTAGATATGGCTCAGGTTCATCATTCAATTGCTCAAAAAGTATTATCTTACTTCTCTTCATCATTCATTCGTTTTGTTTTTAACCAAGCATTTTTTCATCAAAAAGTCACAACTCTATTGTCTAGAGACTTCCTCAATCATTTTGTCAATTTAAACAAGCAGCTTCACAATCAACTGGAAGTTCAATTTCATTTTTGAGTGCAACGCCCTTATCTTAAAATCCAAACAACAACCAATGGATAGAACCAATTCCCATTTCTACCCATTTTCTTTCCATTGTCAGACTCGGATGTAGAGTACGACCACAATATAGAAGAAAATATCTGTTTCTACTTCTGTTTCATCAAGACTTTAATCGCTTTAATAGATTAATTTTATTCAATACTGCAATATTTATTATATTACAATATCAAATAAACAGTTAAATAAACATATAGAAATAATTATAACACATTTTGCAATAGATAATAATATTAATTCATTCTTAATTAATTAGTTCTTAGTAACACTACTAAATCTTAGCACATAATAATGATGATTACATTAAGAATCTGGCCAAGAATAACATATATCTGGCCAAGTGTAATGGCACTCAATATCAAGAAGCTGAAAAGATAAAATCAAAACATGTTAAACATGTTCCACAAATTTGACCATACAAGAGCTCATTTGCTGGAAAAGGGAAGCCTATGTTCATTTAAAGTACAACGTTTTTTCTCCCACACATATTTTAGTACTGATAACATTTTTTCTTCTGAAGAAAAAAAAAAAACATATGAAAATCGATTCTTAAGAAACAACCTTGATAAGTGGTTTGAAATCTGATTAAACATGCTTTTCGATGCATCTCAGTCTAAACGGTCAGATCAGATTTCATGTGGTTTTACCGTCATTAGTTGTGCAAAGGGATGTTACGCCAGGTGTTGCAGCAAGAAGGCTTAAAGACATTACAACATTGCATTCATCACCCTTTTCTTGTTTTTTATGTTGTTTCCTACAAAGAATGCTTTCAGATTTGGAAATGGTCCTGAAGAAAAACAATTTATGGCGAATAATCCATTGCTAAAGTTACACATTCTTTGCATTGCATTCTTACACCTCGATTATCTTTATCAAGGGCTTCACATTGATGTTCACATAAGTTCCTTGAAAGAGTTAAAGGACACTCCATTTTTTGGAAATAGGCTCATATTACAACTCCCCCAGAGTTAAACAGTTGAGTTTTACCGTTTTCAAATCCATTCAGCCGATTTTTTTATATACATTAGAAGAATGTCAGTAACCAGAAACTGTCTGGTTACTGATATTCTTCTAAATATCAGAAAATCGGCAAAATGGATTCTAAAACTGCGAAACTCAACTGTTTAACTCTTGGGGAGTTGTAAAATGAGCCTATTTCCAAAAAAAGTAGAGTATCCCTTTAAGACAGAAGACCCTGCAAGTACAAAATAGGATATTCATATATTGATAAATTCAAAAACTGATGCTCCAAAAATGAACAAACAGGATAGGAAAAGTAACAAAGTGAGACTGTAGTCATCAGTCATTAGGTAAAAACTCTAGAAAAGCAATACATCGGCCTGCTTAACAAACTAGGATACAACTCATCAGAAGCGCTCTTTACTTGTATTGAAGAGCTCACTTCTGCCATGTCATTTCCACAGAATGAGGGAGGCATCCTGCTGAACGCCACATGTGTGCACAATCAAGCCAAGAGCGAAGGGGATTCAATTCCAAGCAAAGCAACCTTTCCTGGAGTGTAACCGTTCATTACAGACATCCTGAGGCAGGGCATGAAAGTGCACCTCCACTTGCTAAGACTCAATTTGAACAGTGGGGGATCTGAAACAGAGCCGGGACATATGGCTGAGTCACCACTCTCCTGAGCTCCGTAACCTACAGCCGTGCAGTCTATCGTAGCAGGTAGAGTGGCAGGCCGCTTCCACACGATTAAGTTGCGCTTTCTATGCGCAGGGCTATAAAAAAAGACAGCGAATAACTGTAATCCGCGTGTATAGAGCCCAAAATAGCAGTCATGAACGTTTATCACCTCAAGTGGTCCCTGCCTGCATACGGGAGGCGCGGAGACGAAAAGGGCGGAGTATTTGGTGAGCTGCAAAACAAGACGGAGAGAGAAAGAAAATCTGTGACAAACGGGATGAGAAATCATGACTGACAGGCAGTTTAAGCAGAGAAGAGAAAAATTCACACACTTAGCCACTGCTAAAGCGGGAGAAAAAAAAAACAGGTGACTGAGGTGTTTGAATCTGTCCAAATGGTAAACAGAGAAACTCTCCAAATCACACACATAAAGTTGATATGAAACGACTGGCTAAGTTTTGTGATTTTGAGTCAGTGTGAAAGTGGGTGAGAATGCGCTGGCATGTTTGAAGATAGATGCTCTTCCAATTCTGCTCTCCCTCGAGGACGGTGACTATTATATTCCATTGGGATGACAGAGTCAGCAAGGCTAGAACCTTTGCGATGGGGAGAAGTGTCAGAGGGATTGGCCAATGCCGGTGAAGGGAACGGGTGGCGGGGTGACAAGCTGTCAGAGTGTCTCACAGTGAGGTGAGCACAGAGGAGAGATGGGTAATCACAGGTAGCCAGATTTCTCTTGAGTGAAGGACAGGAGATGGCCACAAAGTTCACAAAACAGATTCTGTACTGATTTTGTGGTATAAAATGTTTGGAGTAGGGAATGCGCTGATGTTAACATTTAAAGGAGAACTCCGTGAACAATGAACCTTTGGTCTAATAAAACATTGGTACCTAGTCTAATCGTTCTCTGAGATTTGTTTTCATGATAATCGAATGTAAATAGTTTTATCTCTAAAAACTGTTTAGCGTATATTGCTAGCACTGGGGGCATTGACTAAGTAAAAAGAAATCGCTAGTTTATACCACTAACAAGGCTCAAAATAGCCCCACACTAACGCAGTAACATAATGAGTGTCCATACATGCAAAACGAAGCATTGAGAACTTTGTCAAGTGTACAGACCGTTTAATGAGAAGATACGTTATTAAAGACAGTTTACTTCATGTATACAGCACGGGAGCCATCTTAAGAATAATCAGTCGATCCCCGAACGCCGTTCATACAGTTCAGAAGTTCGCTGAACTTCATACAGTTCAGATCACTCAGCACGACGTTCGGGGATCGACTTCTGAGAACTATATTCTAAGATGGCGCCTGCTGTGTATACACGAAGTGAATTGTCTTCATAAAGTATCTTCTTATTAACCCCTTAACTGTCACCCCCCTTTTTTGAATAGACATGAAAATGCACATTTCGAACTTAAATGGTTGTAATTCAAGAATGCTTTGGAATATAGACATATGATTGGTCTTGTTTTAAAGAAGACATTTGGCAGATTTATGTAGAAGTGAAATAAATTAAGAAAGTTAAACAGAAAAAAAGTTATAGAAGTTTGAGTTTATGGAAATGTACAATGTAAAAATATTAATTATTTATATTTTACATAAAATATATATTTTCAAAACCTGGGCTACTCTAAAACTGCAGAAAAATCAAAGCCAAAAATCTGAACAAGTTGTGTTTCAAATTTTAGGTTGATATCTCAAAAAATGAGCTTTCAGTAAGATTTTGTTTGAGTGCAGTGCCAAACTTTTTCACTAGGGCACAGTCAGACTCCATTACTGCCCATATAAGGGCGCCTGCATTTCCATTTGTGTTTTATTTATTATTTTTTCTTGATATTTCAAACTTTTCAGACCTTTTTTTCCAAAACAATTGAATTGATGCTATCTTTTGAACTTTTGGCATGAAAACAAACTGAGGTATCTACCATTTTTTCATGTTCACTGCTATTTTAAAAATAAAGGTCTGAAATCGCTTTATGAGTATGAAAATATTCTTGTTGCATACTGATAAATTATGGTTCCTCTGTAATATATTTTGAAAATCAATCACCAAATATGGAAACTAGAGATTCTAAGCTTTCAAATGATATATAGTTTGTCAATATTACTAAAGGTATTTACTAAGATATTATTGTTTTAAAAATATAGTGGCAACGTCCCACCTGTGACGGTGACACTGTCTGTACACTTACAAAGTTCTCTAATTACCAAACATCATATTAGAATGATTTCTGAAGGATCATGTGACGGATTTATTTTAATATCAGTAAAGCACTTTCCACCAAATGGAAATTGTGTAAAATCATTAGCCTGAATAGGTGGGATAAAAACGTATTGGTTACCTGAAGTAACCTTGGTTCTCTCTAGAAGAGGAACGAGTATTGGCAAGTCACTGTGTTGACAATGAATACAAAAATTAAGGATAACTTTTTGGCTTTAATATTTCAAAAAGATTAATCTTTCCTGTTACGAAAAGAGAACCTCTTAGATAACAGAACCAAACAGATACGAGACAAAAAGGGCATCCATTATGCAATCACCATTAAGGGGCTGACAAACACCACCTGAATGAAAGAGTCTAGCTCATGTCAGCCATATGCGTTTATTATTAACAAAGCAACACTGTAACCAATTACACCACTTGAATCCTGACCCTAAAACAGATTTCAAGCACTTCACAGTCCACAGCCTTGTACTCTCAAAGACACAAAACACACACTGAACACACTACTCAAATTGCTGTCCAAATAGCCTGACAGTGGTAATTGTGCTTAGCACTGTGCACTAAAAAGGAAGTCAATAAATGCACACATATGCAGTACAATAATGTAAACTCTTTGCACAGTAATGGCTGAGCACAGAGTACTGCAAAAAGCTGAATATTAATAGAGGATAATGTGATGCTACAATCAGTGTAGCCCACTAAAAGAGGAATACGTCACATGGTACAGAAAGAAGATAGAGCAACTACAGTACAACACCAATGAAAATGATATTGAGTTAAAGATTTTAGTTTTCATACTTGCAATTCAAATTAACTTAATGAAAGGGGTCATGTGGGTAAAGCAAAACCATGTGGCTTTTTTTTTAACAGGATGTAAATGAAAGGTTAAATCCCAATTTTAAATTTGAACTTTGGTATCTAAGACAATAAAGTGTGGAACAAGTAACGGCACCATGACAAAAACAATACAAATGAGTATCACATACAGTAAAGCAATTGTGACTGCCTCAAACAAAACATCACATTACTAAACCTGAGTGATTCAGTCAACACTGCTGCTGAGTCTATAAGAGATGCCAGAGTGACTCTTACCCTTTACTGGCAAAAGAAGCAGTTATGGCACGTCTACTGTAGCACATTTTGTAGTATTGCAGGAATGCTGGTGAATGGTAATTTGGTATTACTCTGAGCATGATACAGTTTTTTGATCATTTATTGTGTGTCATCACAGGCTAATGGGAACAATGTGTGTTATAAGGCATGACAACAAAGTAATACCAAATGGAAGACATTTCTTCTTTAAAAGAATGAAAGTCTATTTGCTCCATTTAGATGAACCGCCAATGATGAAACAATTTTCAGTTCTTCTTGGCTGAATGGAAATAAAGTGAACCTTAAACCTTATATAAAATAAACTAAAAATAAACTAAAATTTAAATACATGACACACACACACATAAAACTTCAATAGTGCTCAGAGATTTTATTTTCCCAAATCATCGAACTGCACTGGCTTGTATTTGAGACAGGCATCTATATGAGACTGTCCTTAATAAATTAGTGTTGAGATGTTGTTCAGTGAGTGTAAGCCTAGTGTTTCTAATCTCTTAAAATCTCCAAATGCTCCGTGTGAAACTGTGGTCTTCCCATCATTTACTATTGTGTCTGTCAATTGATTTTGATTAATATGTGTGAGGAAGAGATCAAGACAACGCCCGATGAAGAGTGTGTGCGTGCGGCACGCTCTCTCTGCTCGATAACACGCCCTGTCAGCGCAGCAGTCATTACTATTCTACATCACTCACTGATTAAAAAACTTTGGCGGGACAAAAATTTGCTTGGCGACCGCCACAAAAAAATGGGTGACGGGTTTTAGAAGATTAAATACAACTCGCAAACGATAAAAAAAACAGACCAGGCTTTTATTTGAGACTGGACTTTGCTAAAAGTGGCAGTTGGCAGTTGCTTTAATGCATTCAGGTGTGTGGTCCTAGATGCTAGAGGTTAGAGAAGAATGGGCCGACTGATTCAAGCTGACAGAAGAGCAACTTTGACTGAAATAACCACTCGTTACAGCCGAGGTATGCAGCAAAGCATTTGTGAAGCCACAACACGCACAATCTTGGGCTACAACACGCAGATGGGCTACAACAGCAGAAGACCCCACCGGGTACCACAAGAAGGTACCGGCTTTTGAAAACCGGCCTTGATTGTCCCAAAAATTATACTCAAGCGAAATCTTGATATAAACATTAAAACTTATACCTCATTATACCTCAAATGCTAAATTCAGTCTTACTAAACTTTCCAATGTAATGGAACATAAATTAAACATTAATAAATGTGTAATACAACACCGCCATTCTCGGAAAACCACGCTGTATGAACGTAACGAACTGGACAACAACTTGTCACTTCATACTTGTGAGAGAAACTCACTGATGTTAAGTGTTCCCATACAGATCTGTTGCTCACATGAACTCTCATATGAACTTAAAAAAGTGAACAAACAATTTCAGCTAACTAAGCAATCCACATATGAAGAATGTAGAACATTAGTATTTTAATAAGCTGCAAATGTTTCACATGAGGAGCATTTATATCACGTAGAATCATCTCAGTTTGGCAATTCCCTTTACTGAGGGGTAGAAAAAACATAAAAAATGAGAGATAAATTAATTTTGTGGCTTCTCTGTCTATGGCAGAAAGAGAAGAACACAAAGAAAAAGGCTACAGAGTGAGAGAAACTAGCTTTTTCTCTTTTATTTCTCAGGCTGCTCCGTAACGGATCCGACCCGAGCAGATGTGGAGATGCCGTCGCTCTGACAGGGAGCTTGTCACATTCCATCGCTCCCGGGCCGACAGATCCCTCTTTCTGATTCTGAAGGGTTGTTATGTATGAAAGTGCCGACTGACTCCTCAGCCCCCAGTGCTCAAGAACTCTGATAAGCAGGATGACATCTGCGCTGCATTATTTCTACAGTGGTTCTTTGTGCATGCTGGAGATTCGGAGATCGGCTCAGTATAAAAGGGGAGGCAGCATGTGTTGGGAAGGAGAGCGATTATCCACATTTGAGGGGAAGCCTTCTGATCTGCAGCCCAGCAAAGGGGTTCGATGTGAGTGGTCTAGTTCTCACCTTCCTTTTCTCTTTCCCACCTCACTGTCTCTCATCAGACTCTTCACTTATGCTGCATCTTCCCACAGCAAGAAGCTCTGAGGCGCTCAAAGCCCTCCTAAAGTCCTCCCACAAGGCCTTCTCCCACTCTCGCCTCCAGCTCTCAGCGCATATATAAAGGTCGCAACCTAGTAAAGCTGAAGAAATTGAGTTCCCTCCAAGTGCCTCTCATTATTCATGTTGCCATACACAAACCCCTGCAAACATCTGGGAGCTGGGTAGTTGCTTCCCATTTCATGGCACTGATATTTATGGTACGTTTAAAGGGTTACCAATCTATCTTCTCCTTGTATTGCCTCCTACACACAGTTCTGCTACCCTGAATCTCCAGGAGACTTCAATGTATATTTAAGGTAGACTAGTGCGTCGTTAATACAGTCTTCCTTAAGCTATGATGCAATACTCTTTAATGCGGCATTTCAGAATGTTTGCAAACAACAGGCACCGAGATACTTCCGGGATCGCAGAACGCAGAGGCGGCTTCTACTGGCTAACTGAGAGAGATCTGCAGCCGGCTACTGTAACAATTACATTAAACACATTGCTGTTGATCAAAGCATTGAATCGATGATGAAAACATCTTCGGTCGCACTTTGCTTCGCTGCAAAAGGTGTAGGGGTTGTATCCGATTTCTTGTGGGTGAGGAGGTTATCACTGGTTGACCGTTTGTGTGTCGTCAAAAGTGGGAAAACTTAATGATGTCCTGATTCATCCAATGTTTACATTTCTGCTGCAACCCCCTTCAACTCTGCTACGTGGATTCTCAAACGGGTCCATCTACAAAATCATAGCAGAGCATTGATCTTCAGCCGGGACAAGGCATCAAGCCACTACATATCAGGTACACTTGCCTTTTTTGAAGATCAGACTCATTGCCAGCCACTGCCTGAAGCAAAAGAGGGCTGCCCACTCTCTACCACTGACAGTGAGACTCACTGCAATTGTCACTTTTCACATCGCTTCACCTGCCACACATCCATTTTCTCACGCAACTTAACGCAATGTATATTCCTCAGATATAGTACCGACCAATCAGTGTTTTTCAACTGCACAAACAGGTTAATATAACAGCTGGAGAACAATTGTCACATAACATTTTCCTGTCTAGACCACATGAGAACTCTCAAATGAGCTTAAAAAAAGCAATCTAATGACCATGATATGCTATATAGCACTGGCAAGAGAAATGAGCTAGAGAGGTTCTTTTTACTAAATTATGTGTACGCCTACTCATATTAGCCTTCGTCTGGGATCCCCAGCAAAGGGGTTTGATGTGATGGTCTAGTTCTCACTTCCTTTTCTCTTTCTCATCTTCTGTCTTCTTCTCATCAACTTCACTAGCTGCATCTTCCATAGCAAGAAGCTCTAGAGCGGCTCAAAGCCTCCTGGTCCTCCCACAAGGCCTTCACTCTCGCCTCCAGCTCTCAGCGCATATATAGGCTGCAACCTAGTGAAGCTGAAGAAATTGAGTTCCCTCCAAGTGCCTCTCATTATTCATGTTGCCATATATAAACCCCTGCAAACAGGTTTTTTTTACTAATTATGTGTATCGCCTAACTCATATTACATATTTATTATATTTTTTACTATATATTTAAAAACAGTTATTATGGTAAAAAACAGCATTATATTTAATTTTTTCTTATTACATTTTTACATTTGACGGTGGCCCTCCCTTCCAAGCAAAATTGTAATAATATTTCACTATATACATATTGTATATATGTGTGTGTGTATCAGCTCTCTGAGGATGTGCGCACGCTGAGCTGAAAACATGTACTTAATCTCGCCTAGCACATAAATAACAGAGACATTTATGAATTTTGAAAATGTAAACACTATAAATATATATATATTTTAAAATTCAACATGTGCATGTGGTTACGTTTTCAGCCATTACGATTTTAACTGTGTGCTGTTTTTGAGTCAATGTTATACAAAGATTTACAAGTTTTAAAACATGATCCTGTTTCTGTGTGTGTGTGTGTGTGTGTGTGTATTCATGAATGTGTGTCAGCTTGTGTGTGTTTGCTTGTGTGTGCAATAACAGCACCGGTCAATTTCTGTCAGAGACCTTTTTAACATGCACAGACACCAACAAATTAAACATAAAGCTGTGCTTATCAGGGATTTCAAGGCCGCTGGGTTCATGAGCTCAGCTCCTGTTTAACTGTCAATTTTTATGCATTTCAGGCATTTCAGGCATTAATTTACGGCACAGTCATCAGAGCTAATCAGGCCTTATTACGGACGGAAAGAGGTTTATCTCCTCATCCCTTAATCCTTATTCACTTCAGCTTCCTCCACACTTCTTCGTTTTTACAAACAAAGACATTAACTTTACCCCCATTTCAAAAATCCCCCTATTGCTTCACATGCTGTAGACTATCTGATCGCTTTAAAGCTGCATTTCACGCCGTTGCGGTCTTCAAAAGCGCCAGTGACGAGGCCATTGCGATGAGATGAGATGCGAGTGTGGGTTTCTGAACTGCTTGATTTGATTTGGGGAGACGACTACTACACCCAGGAAGTGCAGGGGAAGGGTTGAATCAATATGCATGTAGTAATTAGGCCCCATTAAAAAAAGAACTTCAGAGGGGAGGAAGGTTATAAAATGTTAATGAGACTTCAACCCCAGCTCTCTCTGAACATGTTCGTCTCTGGATGTGTGTAGCATCCGGGTCAGTGCAAATAGAGCCAACCGTGCACGTCACACCAAACTCAAACTAACAAACCAATCTTCAATCTCTTCTGAAGCATATCACACAATGTGCACCCTGAACAGGGTTTTGAGGTGAAACCGTCTCAGGTAAAGTTGTTCAGTGTGCTCTGATACACTGTTCCTGTATGGTAATTTATTGGCAGTGACAGCTCCCCACAGACAGTCTGCCTCCGTCAGGGGCAGGCAGGGGCACTAATGGAGGAGGGTGCAGGCCCGATCAATAAGAGGGATGGCAAGCGGCCCAGCCTCACAGCTGTTGCCAGGCGAAAAGGCTCCAGTAATGGAGCTCTGTTAGACAACACTAGCGGAAGGTATAGGATTGTCTTCATATCCCGATGCTCTAAGCTGTCCTGCTTTGTGACCTGCAATGTAGGAATATGAAAACGGCTGGAGCTGCGGCCTAATCCTGCATGACCATCAGCGCCTGATGATTATGTCCACCTAGGTCACCTACATCCAAACCTCTAACCCTAATCATGCTCCTGACAAAGCTTCAGTTTGAGAACTTGCAAAAATTGTACCTTTAGTTTGTCAGTGGGGCAGTGCACTCAAAGGCAGTGGTCCTGGTAGCCTATGTGTAAGAATTTTGAAAGTGGTTTGCAAGTTGATTTGCTAAAAAAAAAAAAAAATAATAATAATAATTAGGTTAGATATGAAACAACATATGAAATTATAATTATGACAAATAAAAAATATTTAAAAAAAATAATTAAGATTGAATGAGCAACATTGAATTGATTAGCAAATAATTAATTCCAGTTAATTAGCTAACCTGAGTAATGGTATTTTTTTCAGTTGCTAGCAAACTCGTAGGATCATTTAGGTTCACTTAAGTGGCAGTCTAGTATAGACAAGAAAAATCAACAAATACTAAAAACTCATGATGCCAGTCTGTGATGCCAACAACCAACATGTTCCTTGACAATACCAAGAAATGGAAGAAAAACACTCAAAGTGGCCTATCACCTAAAACAATTGGGAGAATCACTGATTAAATATACTTTGCTACCTTATTTATCACTAAACAGTGCATATATTAGCATGTTAAGAGTTACGTCAATTTTATTTCTACAGCATAACCAACACAACACCAGTTGGCCAGTGTGCTTTATAATACATAAAATTAAGAAAAAACGATCAAAATAAAACACACAATACAACATTGTATTGACCATAGCGGTAGATAATGCAGACCAGCAAAGGTGACCAGCAAGTCCAAGGTCCCGTTACACGATGGAAAACGCAGATATTCTCTGCTTTCGCCCTCTCATTCTACACAAAACGCCTATTTATCACTGAAAACGATTATTCTAGAGAACTTCGGCCAAAGTGGAGATTTCTGAAAATGCCGGTTTTGTGTTGCCGTGTAAACTGGGAGAAACAGCGTTTTAGGTTCTCTCTTGTTCCAATTCCAGGATTCTGATTGGCTTGCATGGCTTTATCCCTGAACCCTGAATAGGTTTGGCATAGTTATGATGGCGTTCGACGGCGTATTTATGCGGGTGTGTAAACGATGTTATTTTTGAAAACGGAGAAGGGAAATATTAGTTTGGCTAAATACCCAGCTTTCTGTAAACGTGGCCCAAATCCAATTTCAAAAAGATTTTCAGGTTTTATGCCCAGCACTACTTCGGTGATGGATCAGGCATTTGAATACTGTATGTGTGCATTGTTCTCACATGAGCAGTAATCAGTGAAACAGGATGAGCAGTGGACTTTAGCGGGAGGATACAACCTTACCACCCTCCGAACTCCGTGCAGATGAATGGCTGCCACACTCCACCAGCAATTGGATTATATGGAAAGCTTTCTCCTCAATGAGTGCTTTGGTAATGCAATCTGCTCAAACTGCCCACTGCAAAGATGAGCAGAGTGAGCAGAATGCTGTGGCACCGAGCATACGTCCCTCTCGGAGGTGACGGAATGACTTTCATAGCATAGTGCCTTTGGAGACAGGCACTTCCTCGCAACTGACAGCAGAGTAAGTGATATAGAATGGCATGTATATTTTCTCAAGCACTGACTCCTCCTCTTGCCACAGTTGGGTTGGAGTTCCATAAACCCTTGAGATCCATCTCTCACCTGAAAGTTGGCCATTTATTAAGTTGCTGCATGGTTTTGTTATGCTAGTGATTTATGGTTCCAATTTGTCATCTAACTACATGTGGATATGGGTAGCCAAAATGCTCTCAGGTATTTAAAAGTAATCTGTGGAGTAATCTTTTAAAAGTGGTGTGTAGAAGTGGTGTCGATTTCCACATTTTAAATCCCAAGGAAAACAAATAAAAGTTAAACAGTAAATTAAACATGAAATTGTGAAATGTTTTGTATTTCCTGTTAAAATCTGACTCCAGTATTACAACACAATGCCTTTTTTAAAGGAGTAGTTCACTTAAAAAATTGCTGCTAATTTACTCGACCCCATGTCATCCAAGATGCTCTATGTCTTTCTTCCTTCAGTCGAAAGAAATAAAGGTTTTTGATGAAAACATTACAGGATTTTTCTCAATGTTTCAGGTCCAAATGACAGTTTCAGTGCAGCTTCAATGGAACTGTCATTTGGACCTTGAAACGTTGGGGTCCATTGGAAGTCCATTATATGGAGAAAAATCCTGTAGTGTTTTCATCAAAAACCTTCATTTATTTCTCGAACTGAAAAAGAAAGACATGGACATCTTGGATGATATGGGGGTGAGTAAATTATCTGCAAAAGTTTTTTTTTATTTTATTTTATTTTTTAAAGTGAACTAATCTTTTAAAGTGTTCCTATTTGGTGACTGAAACAGTTATTGGTCAAAAGTCAAAATAAGCAGTGTTCATAACATAATATATTTTACAAAAATCATCATTAGGGATGACTACATTTACTTAAAGGTGCTTATGTCACTTTTCTTCTAAAATGAATCCTTTTTTATTGCCTGTGTGTGAAATGGTTGTAATCACACATTACAAGGATCCACCTGTCGGTTCTGCTATTACCTCTGAAGGCCAGTATTCCTATTTCTATGTGAAGTCTCCGGGTTCGGATTTCCGACTTCTGTGAAATCCATCAGATGTGACGTAAATGCGTGCTCCAGAGTCTCTCTCCTTTTTACAGTCTATGCGACGGCACTGGAGCTAACAACATGGAGTCTGATTTCATCAAAAACACCTGCCTCCAGCACAACACAGACTCCAACACAAACTCCACATAAATAATAATAAGTAGATAAAAAATTATCTGCTGAAGCTCTTTGGATCGACTTAGGATCGAGACCACGGATCAACATCGGCAGAGTGTTTGAATTATGGAGAGACCTCCAGACCTCCTTTCAGATATGCTGTAACGTCTAACGTCACTCATCCCACTACTATTATATTGTTTATAATACACATTTCCAGACATGTTCAGTACAGTAATGTTACTTCCTACGATCTTACTGTTACACTGAAATTGTTCAGTCTAGTTCACTAACCGTTTTTGTTATCATATTATACATTCACCTATGTTGACATTGCTGATTGTGAAAGAGACACGAATAGTTAGTGAAATGCCTTATGCTAGATAACACCACAAATGTAACTTTATCATGGTACGAGCATGGAGCATTAGTTCTACATCAAGCTGATAAAAGTAGCCTTTTATTGTAACGTTGCAGTGGGAGTTTACATGAGTTTCCATCATGCTGTGTGATGCTTTCTCTGGTGTGTTGAAAGTCTCAGTGTGGCCATGTACCATGAGTGCTCACTCTTATGTTCAAGCACATGCAAGAGAATGAGCGCTCTTGTAAAAATCAGTTGCAATCTGAAACATCACTGATAGAGGCCACTGAAAAATACATATAGCACCTTTAACAGAACTGCTGATTTCATGCTTGGTCCCTTAATTGCATCTAAATGAACCTCTAATTAACATGAATCGGAATCACTGTGGAATCACTGGCCATTCATCCAGGGTCTTTTTCTGCCAACAGCCCAAGATTCTGGGATAGGTGCCAGCATTCCAACTACATAAAACAATTGGATGGATGGATGGATGGATGGATGGATGGATGGATTCCCAATTTACATTAAATATTACTTATATATATATATATATATATATATATATATATATATATATATATATATATATATATATATATATATATATATATATATATATATATATATATATATATATATATATAATTTATATAAATGACTATTTTAACATAAAATGTTTTCTTAAAAGTACCCTACAGTCATTTAAGTTAATATTTTAATAATTTATGACACATTTACAAGTTCACGGGGTTCTTTGACGTTGGTTAATATTCACAAGACATGCATCATGTTTCGAATAAAATATCAACAATTTTTAGTGTTTGATTTTGTTTTTTTATTTTAAGTTATTTATATACAATATATCGGGCTGCAAAAAAATATGAGTATTTTGTCATTTTATTGCGATTTGAAGTGCAATTTAACATTTAATTTCATATGAAAATGTGTCATATAGCTACAGTTGAGACATCCATATACCGTACAAGGAACAAAAACTTTACAAGAACCAACTAACACAAGTTACAATACAAATGTGTATGTCCGAAATTCTTCACTTTCAAATGTTCAAACCTTCAAAATTCAACTCAATTCACAGTTATTTGTGTAGCGCTTTTTCACAATACATTTAGTTTTAAAACTAAAATGCATGTCGACATTACAATTTAGAGTAATCTGTTATCAGAGGTGACTAAGTTATGTATTTCAGAAATGTACATATACAAATCATGGAGTTAGCTAACAATGTATTAATTTAAGGCCGAACAATGAGCTCATTGAAGTAATGAATTTGTTGTTAACAAATAATTAGGATACAGAAAATTTAACATTGGTGTAATGCTGTAAATATTGGTGAAATGCTGTAAATTGCTTTCCATAAAAAAATGGCAATAATGAGAACGTAAAAACATAAATAAAGTGAGCCTAGTTCTTATGCATGTCTCAACGCTTGTAGAGGTGAAGTTCGTGAAAAGCAGTTTTACTGTGAACCAAAACTGGTATTATAAACTGCACGTATATTAATGAACACGGTGCCGCCTCTTCAACATGCAGTACTTTTAATTAAATTTAATCACTTTGATCTGTTAATTGCAATTTCATAAGATATATTGCAATTTCAGTTTTATTTCAATTAACTGCACAGGCCTATTTGTTTATTTTAAATGTTACATTTCGCTTTAACAACCAACTAAAGTCATTTTAAGGGTCACGATCAGTGAAGTAGCTACACTACTACACTAGAAATACCGCATTATGGTAACAACTGCATTACAAATATTCACTTGTTCTGGAGTCACCCTTGGTCACTTTTTCTCTTTTCCTGCAATCATCTGAAAGGCAATGACTATTGGGTCGGATTTACTACACCACAAAAACGTCTCACAGAGGAGAGAGGAGACAATTCCGCAGACATGACTTCCTCATCAACTTATGTCCACACTTCTTCCCATCACAGCGGGACCAGCCTGCCCTCGCATGGTCATTTTCCCATTAATGTAAAAGATATCCAACATATAAGAGCTTATTCATTCTGCAAAGAAACTCTGGCACATCATCTTCCCTGACAATCCAGCATATCTCATTCTGCATCAAATCCCTCCATGTGTCAAAACCACACTCATGGATTCTACTATAAATCATAGTCTATCTGAGACTTGTTCTTCCTCCCTAAATGAATATGATTTGAACATACAGATGTCTGACAGCATGACTACAAATCTTCCTCAGAGAGAGTAGAAGGACGTGGCCTAATTACTATCTGCGGCTGGCATCCAGCAGTGTGGTGGGCAGGTAGAGACCTTTTATCATCCTTGGTGGGAGGTCCACGTTGACCTTGATTTCTTTGCAGAGTGACAGGAGAGAACTGTGCAGCATCAAGAGTAAAAAAGTCTCACTCTTATGGAGCTAATAATATGACAAAATTATCTGAATTGTGTAAATTTGAATTATTTGCAAGTGTAATCTAACAAAAATGAATTTTAGCTGGTAATTTAAATAGTTCTGAATCAGATTTTGTTTACGAATATTGAACATGTGAAATTTACCAAATTGAAATGTTTTTTATGGCTTTTTATTAGACATTTATTTTCAAACAGCTAGTTTTTTTTTTGCTCTGAATTCTTATACAGTAAATAATCAGTTAAAAAAATGCAGATTGAAGTTTTCAAGATGAAGAAATTCAGACTTCAAATTCAGTTTATCTAAAATTCAAATTCAAAAATTCAGATCTTACAGAAAGTAGGTCACAGGTCATCCACAGGGAAGAGTAGATGATCTCAGAAAAGTCGAACAGAGCATTTTGGTCAATTAGGGACTGCAGACGTTTTCCAGCGCAAACGTGGTGGTGGTTCAAGAGGTTGCCACTCTCTGACTCTGATCATGAATCACCCGGAGGTAAGTGATTCTTAAACATGAACAATTTTGTGTTTTTATATTAAGTTAGCATTGTTAGCACGTGGGATATTTTGTAAAAGTGGTCTCTGGTGTTTGTTTTAAAGTTTATTTTGTGTAAAATTGATTAGAACGACTGACCCCAAACATTCGAACGGTAGTATTTAATGTTACAAAAGCTTTTTATCTCAGATAAATGCTGTTTTTATATGTTTAATGTTTTTTTACTTTATATTCATCAAAGAATCCTGAAATAAAAGTGTAAATAGCCGTTTTCAACATTGATAATAATGAGAAATGTTTCTTGAGCATCAAATCATTATATTAGAATGAGTTCTGAAGAATCTGAAGATGATGCTGAAAATTCAGCTTTGATATAAGGGAACAAATCACACTTTACTATCTATTCACATAGAAAACAGCTGTGTTAAATTGTAATATATTTTCACTTTTTTTAATCAAATAAATGCAGCCTTGGTGAGACAGAATAGACTTATTTTAAAAACATTAAAAAATCTTACCCATCTAAAACATTGGACTGGTAGTGTATATATTTTCCATATGGTTTGCACCAATCTAGTGAGTCGTTCTATTTGGAGCTGGTACTGTCCTGACTCTGTTGTCCTCTTTCTGCCTGGTTACACACTTGCACTCATGCACAGGAGTGGAATAAATTATTCACCAAGAATCCATCCCTCCCTTTCTTTTTCCGTCTGTGGGATGGGCGAGAGCGGGTGGAGAAGGTGGGCACGAGGGGGTGGGAGTACACCAATCCCAGAGCCCACAACTCAGCAGGAGGCCAGTCCTCCAGACATCAGGGTTTTGGTTATGTGGCGGCCTTCTTTTACTGGCACTCAGGCTAATTCAAAACTGTTTTAACATTCACCTGTGCATGCATGTCAGAAGGACAAGTGGAATAAGGAGGATACATTTCCTCTTTCTTTCCTTATCCCTTTCTCACCCCCTCATTCTTAACTCTGGTGTCCCTAGTGGGGCCTCTGTCACTAGAAAAGCCCTGTTATTTTGTATCATGTCCCCTTAAGCGAGATTTCACAGACTGTCCCCGAGTATCAACAGCAGACTTGTGTCTATCCCAGACGCCATCCCGCAGGTAATCCCGCATTGTTTTTCTTCTGAGCTTGATGCACACAGATGCTATAAACCGCTTGAAGACTGTGCGTAATTAAAAGTGCATGTGATCGTGTGGTCCTGCTCTATGGTTGTTTTTTTACTTGCCTCTGGCCTTACTTCATCCCTCCAGATTTTCAGCTGCCGGATGGTCGCAGCCAATTCAGCATGTGTCTGCTTGGGGCCACAACAGGATTCCAGTAACACCACATCTAAGATCAATAGAGACATCCAGAAGACAGAAGCTGACAATAACATGACTGGTAACAGCACTGTGGGAAAGAAAAAAACAACAACAACTGGATGAGCATAAATAAAACAGAGGCTCCCTTCTGCACAGACTGATTTGTAATTATGTTGAAAACAAAGCATTTTCTGTGTGCTTCAGTCCCTTTTCTTTGTGTATTCATCAATAACAAATGGGAATGTGCTAATCACAACGTTTTTTTTCTATATTTGAATTGTTGGTCAGTAGAAAATTAACAAAAGCAATACAACCACTTTATAATTACACAGTGCTTTATTGAGCGGTGTTTGTATGCACAGTCTTATGGCGATTATGTTCAAATGTGTAAAATCATGTTAACCCGTTAAACGGTGTATTTTTTTATTGTGTAAAGGTCATAAACAATCTAAACTGAAAATTGTTGTTGATTATAGCTTTGTAATAGTGATTATTAATGTCAAATAATATAAAGTTTATTTGCAATTTAGAGACAATGCAAGCTAAGAACGGTTTATTGCTTTTTACAGATTGTAAACTGAAGGGAGCGTCTCAATCAGCTCCATAGTTCAGTAGTCAGGGTTCTGATCAGCAGAGGTGGACAAAGTACACAACTTCCTTACTTGAGTGAAAGTACATACTACATGTCAAAATATTACTCAGCATCAGTCGAGGATTCTGACGGGTCCGACTTTCATTTCCAACCAAAATCCAACGTCTGTCTGACGTTGGATAACATCAACTCCACGTCGTGGATTCTGACATCAACCTGATTTTCATTCTCAACTTTGGGTTTGGTCCAAAAGCAAATGCAAATTTTGTCATTGTCTTGGAGCACACTAGCTTATAGATAACAGTAACCCATACATTATGAGATGTTGCAGCTGTAATTCCTCACCATCAGCATTAACACGATTATGTCCATCAACAAACCAATGTGTATATTTTTAATTTATTGCGATACACAGGCGGGAACTGTATCAATAACAGCGCATCTTAGTCAAGCACTAATATGAATTACTGATGTAACATTAAAGTTTGCTAAAACAAATCTTGCTCCATCCTTTATCTTTACTAAAAGTAGCAAGAACGACAGACAATCTGCATTAATAAACATAATTTTAGGTAATAGTGGCCCACAGCTGATTATAGCAGAATTATTTCAGTAAGACAGTAATAACTTAGTAATAATTAGAGTTAGCCAGAAACATCCAAAATAGCCAATAAAACACCAAACTACGTATTTTGAACACCCGGTAGAAAAATATATGCATCAATAATGATTCATACTTGCAGGTTGTGATTCTGGTTAATATTGATCTGAGGAGCATGTTGAAAAAAAAACTCGTCAGTAAAATTTTGAAAAATGGTTCGGAGTCGATATTTCTTTTTAACCTATTTTTTTGTGTACTGACAACTTTGAAAAACATTTACATTTACAAACATCTAGTACAGCCTGATCTTACGGGAATTCGTACGAATTTTACGAGGTGGCTAATTCGTAACAAATTTTGCTAAATCGTACATATTTTTACGAATTGGCCAATTCGTATGAATACGTATGAATGACCTACCCCTTACCCCGCCCCTAAACCTACCCATCACGTGGGTTTAGACAAAATCGATACGAATTCGTACAAATGAGGTCGTACGAATTCGTACGAATTAGCCACTTTTTAATCATTCGTCCGATTCGTACGAATTGGTCCTGAGATAGGGTAATAGGGTAGTCCATTACACACTGCATGAAAGGGAATATTCGGAAAACCACAATAGGGGCACTTTAAGGGCTGTCTCAATTGCTCCCTAAAAAAGTCCCTCAATGCACAGTGAAGATCAGGGAGCATTGATGCTCATTTTGTTCCCTTAATGGAATTCTAAAGCGTAAAACTTAAAACATGTGTGCCAACTCACTACACATAACGACACGCGATAGATGTTTTTAAAAATACAAACCATTATTTGATTATATTTCAACATAAACATACTAGACAGGTAATGAAAATGATCTAGCTAACATTTATAATTTATTTACATATAGGCTATGTAACAAGCAAAACATTTTTCATAATGTTCTTTATATGACATTACTAGTAATATCAGAAAAATAAGCTCTGCTGTTGTTCATACCAGTGGTGAGTGTACAATGAGAATGTGGTCCTGTCACCAGAAATAGAGTCATCAGTGTCCCAATGATATTACCAGTGCCGAATTTGTGAAAATGATATACTGATTCAGAAGCTCAAGAGCAAGGGAGCTGATTGAGATGCACCCCAAGACTTTAGATTGCTCATTAACATAAAAAAAATGGTTATTCAAACTGGGAATATAAAGAAAGTGAGCAAAGAACACTGGAGTAGTGAATCAATCAATCAATCAATCTATCTATCCACTCACCTAAAGGATTATTAGGAACACCTGTTCAATTTCTCATTAATGCAATTATCTAATCAACTAATCACATGGCAGTTGCTTCAATGCAATTTAATTTAGGGGTGTGGTCCTGGTCAAGACAATATCCTGAACTCAAAACTGAATGTCAGAATAAGAAGGAAAGGTGATTTAAGCAATTTTGAGCGTGGCATGGTTGTTGGTGCCAGACGGGTCAGTCTGAGTATTTCACAATCTGCTCAGTTACTGGGATTTTCACACATAACCATTTCTAGGGTTTACAAAGAATGGTGTGAAAAGGGAAAAACATACAGTAAGTGGCAGTGGTGTGGGCGAAAATGCCTTGTTGATGCTAGAGGTCAGAGGAGAATGGGCCGACTGATTCAAGCTGATAGAAGAGCAACTTTGACTGAAATAACCACTCGTTTACAACCGAGGTGCAGCAAAGGATTTGTGAAGACACAACACACACAACCTTGAGGCGAATGGACTACAACAGCAGAAGACCCCACCGGGTAACACTCATCTCCTCTACAAATAAGAAAAAGAGGCTACAATTTGCAAGAGCTCACCAAAACTGAACAGCTGAAGACTTGAAAAATGTTGCCTGGTGTGATGAGTCTCGATTTCTGTTCGATTCCATTCAGAAGGTAGAGTCAGAATATGGCGTAAACAGAATGAGAACATGGATCCATCATGCCTTGTTACCACTGTGCAGGCTGGTGGTGGTGGTGTAATGGGGCGGGGGATGTTTTCTTGGCACACTTTAGGACCCTTAGTGCCAATTGGGCATCGTTTAAATGCCACAGCCTACCTGAGCATTGTTTCTGACCTTGTCCCTGTATGGTCACCATGTACCCCTCCTCTAATGGCTACTTCCAGCAGTATAATGCACCATAATTTTTTTTATGGAAACTGTTATTGATTTTTTTTTAATGAATAAAAATTAAAAAAGAACAACATTTATTTATTTATTTATTTTAATTATAAAAAGTCTTTAATGTCACTTTAGATCACATAGATCAATATATTTTATTAATATCAAACTTTTGAACGGTAGTGTATATTTCTTTCATGATATAATATTGAATATTCCTCCAAGAGTTTTCAAACAGTTGGAGAGCAACAGTTGACATCAAAAAGCAACATATATAAGAACATCTCTAAGCAGATCAAGCCACACCATATGCCCTTTACGCTCTCTTGTGCCTCACTATAAATTTCCAAGGAACAAATGGTTGCTAATGGTTAAATGGTCAGATGGTCAGATAATACAACAGGTCAGAGTGTCTTATGTGAGAGTGATAGATGAAATGAGAGGGGCTGTTCTTCAGCTTTAAGGGTCTTATCACGTTGTCACCTGGCAGGTAAACACTGACGGACTGGTGGATTGGGCCCTCCAACTCAGAGATAACATTTCTCGTTCTCTGGTCTAGCACCGGATCTCATTTTCCTCGACAGGGCTAAGGTTCAGTCATTCGCTCAAACAAGGAAAACAGGATGCGATAGAATCTAAGAGGTTGTAGCTTCCTGCCTGGATGTATATCACACAGAGGAGATAAGAGAAAATCCAAGAGAGTGAGGAAGATGTAGAGACTCGACTACATGTGGAGAATCCGTCAAAACAGAAGACGGTCTTGGTGGATGTGAATAGGGAGTGAATATATGATAGGAACTTTTTGTAACGATTTGTGAATGTTTAGATTCTACAATGAAACAATCCAACTGTTACAAAGCAGTAGCAAAGTCACCCGTCCATCCGTCCATTCACCTTTTTTGCCATTTCACAACCAGAACTTCTGAGCACCAACACCCATTGTGATCCACATTTAAGATTATTAGACTAATTATAGATTATTAGAATAATAATATGCTGTTTCAACAATGAAAACACTTAATTCCGAGTCACAGCATCTTTAGTCGGTGTTTGTTTTTTTATATTGTGTTTCATCTATCAGAATTAATGCTACACCCCTTAAAAATACACAGTATACCATAAAATACAAGGTATCACCACTTTTTTGTTGGATACTTCCGGATGCACAGACGATAGACAGATATAGAGATAGAGCAATAAGAATCTATAAATTATTCTAATAATCTTAAATATGCATCACTTTGGTTGTTGGTGCTCAAGAGAGTACTGGTTGTAAAGTTAAGAAATGGATGGACGGTTCGAATGGATGGACGGAGAAAGATACGGACGGATGGATTAATCCAGGATCAGGACTGGGTTTCCTGAAATACTAAGCAAATGTCAGTTACATAAAATGAATACTTAATCTCTACAGCATGTTACCCAAAAACACATAACAAGGTTGTAAATTAACAAGCCCCTCAATAACACTCATACATTTATTATGAGCAATTTCAACATATTTCTCAAACCTTTCATATATATCCCTCTCCCTCTTCCTCCTTTGTTTCATCTGCTCCAAGTAGCTCTGATCCAAGTAGAGTGTTTTTGCTTATTTCTAGTTTTCTTTGCTTATTTCCTAATATCAAAACTACACAACATTGAAAATAACCAATTTCAGAATGTAACGGCACTCATTTTAACACAACTCATTATCAAAAATAATTTTGTATAAGATTCACAAGATATTTCCTAAGGCTGTGAAGACAAAAACTGGTGCGGACTCACCCCAAATGACCGCTATGGTCTTATAGATGCCTCACTAATAATTTATCATGGATCCTCCTTATACACACAAAATGACTGAACCTACTTGCCCCTGCTTCCATTTCAAACGCAGTCCTGCTCTAGACTCGCACATCTGCTGATTGAATTTGATGGAGCTGTCTGTATAATAGCATTAGCATTACAGAGGAAAATGTTCATCATCATAATGCAATTTGTAACATATTTTCTTGAACGCGGCTGGATTTCCGGCGGGATCAATAGATAAGCTGCTCATAACAGTCGACCTCGGCCTCAGCATGAGTTAAGGGCACAGAAACGGACAAGGTGACACGGCCCAGGGGAAGCAGAGGCTAAAAGGGCTGTGTAATACACTGAGAAACAATGAGTTTGCAGTAGCAGCACAGACCTGGGGCTCTTTTTCTCAAGAAAATAAGACACTGTACGGTCAAGGCCCAATCCATAAGTGTAAGAAATGCTTCAAACGGCTTGCAGAGAGAAGTCAGTATTCTCCTGCTTGGCTCAGAAACACTTTTAGTCATAGTTTGAGCTCTCTTTTCTTGGCGTGTGGTGGAGCCGTTCCCTCTGGATGCCGACTGAACAAGAGCGTGAGAGGGGATGACACAAATTCATCTCGGCCTTGGATGGAGAACGTGGCTGCGACAGAGTTCTGTCAATTTGTGCTGCCAGCCACCGAGGGCAAAGCTATGCTTCTCTTCCTCTCTTTTCTTCCCTCACTCGCTCTCTACAACCCAGTTCTCTCCTCCCTTGCCCGAAAACCCTCTGCCAGCCCTCCGGGGAGCAGCTGAGCCCCTGCTCGACAGCTTCCTCAATCTCTGCCATCTCTCTTGCTCTCTCTCCTTCCTCTCAACAGGCTTCAAACATCTCTCTGCTCCCCTTTTGTTTGTCTCTTCCTTCTGCAAGGCCAATCGGAAGGTTTTCACAACTTCCATCTCCCAGAAGCCATGATGGAAACATCAGCGCTACACAGAGAAAGGGGAGGGGGGCTTGGGGAAGAGTGAGGAATCATGGGAAGATAGGCAGCGTGAAGAGACATGAGGTGTGGAGGCGGAATGCAGTTTGGAAACATTCTGCCAATGAACAGTAAAGAAAGTTGCAGTGGCTGTGGGTAGTTTGCCATGTGTGTTTTTATTTTTTTAACAGATTGCCTCTCATTACTGTCTGCGAGTGTGTGCGCGTGTGTGTGCGTGTGTGTGGGTGGATTCTTCAGAACAGGCAGGGGCCTCCAAGGTTCAATAAACTGAAAAGACAGAGGCAGCAACTGAGACACACAAGCAGATGTGAAGCCCAGAATAATTAGGCTACTCGGTGTCTTCAATGGAATCTGACTTAGATTTGGCCACTCGCCCTTGAGCCTGAGCAACTGCACTGATCTCTCACTGTCTCAATTAATTTGCCCTATCTCATTTACTTTCTATGCAGAGGATGATCCATCGATGTATAACATTCTGCTCTAAGGGTTATAAATACCCATGTTGCATGCATGCAGCTATGTTAACTAACCAAACTCTATCAGGAATCATTTCTTGAATATGTCTGACACATCATCAGTGTTGGGGTAAAGCGTTACAAGTAGAGCTGTCAATTAAACTCATTAATTACATTTATTTTATGATTAAAAAGATGTATGCAATTAATCATGCTCAATAAGTTCTGTGTTCAAAGACAGCTAGATGATATGCAGCAGAATGACACACTTGAGATCCATTTGAAAAACTTAAAAATTTGGCACACAACAGCCAAAGATGTCAATATGCTTGTGTAGGCTAAGGCCCTGTATATGCGAGAATGCTCGCGGGTGAAAACGTAAAGTATTTAGCGGATGTGCCTTTCGTTTTACACGTCGACGGCGTTTTGAGGCTTAAAAATGCAAAAAAAGTGAAACCACCCTCCAGAGTGGAAATCTTAAAAACGCTCCACCGCCGTGTTCCTGTGTAGACGGAAAAAACGCAAAAGTCTGCTTGACAGTGACGGTTGTACGCAGGTGCGTGGACTTGGTGTTGTTGTAGTATGCACTCCTAGCCACCTGGAGTGCATACTACATTGAATTTCACACACTTTTGCGACACCATTTGCACGCGAATTTCCCCACACAAAACGCTCGTCTAAACGCAGAATAAAAAGTGATGACGCAATGCCACTTTTGCGTTTTCTCTTCAGAATTGTTTCCGTGTAAACTTTATACAATTTTCTATGAAAAGCCCCAAGGCTACCTCTGACATATTGACAGACATGTCAAAACATGATATGGGAATGAAACAAATAATATATTGACTTATACAGTCACTTTGCGTAATGTCCATCCAATGGCTTACAGATCTGACACAATTTTATTCTTAATTATAATATTACAAATACTTTAAATATAATTAAAACTCTCGACCAAGAGCCCTATACAGTAGATGTAAAGTTACCATTTTATTTTATCCAAGCTATTTGAAAGTAATGTTACTTTTTGAATTTACTCCATTATCCAAGATGCAATTTCAAAATAAATGCTTGATAAATACTGATCAACTTAACTGAAAGCTGTACGCATATGCTTGAAACTGGTTCTACACTGAAACTAGATCTCTCCCGTTATAATCAAAGGTGTTTGCATGGTCGGCAAACCAGCTAAAATTCCACTTTGAATAAAACACGTATTAACTCAACACTGAACATCCCTCCTCTCATCTGATGCCAAACACACCTTGTCAGACCTTGACAGAGCCCAAATGTACTACATGCATTTGTGAGATCAGTACTATAAGAGACTGTGGCATGATAAACCTGCATATTCCAATTTTGTGGTCTCAGAAGGCAGGTGACACCGTTGCAGTTAAAATGGTGCCATGATGGCCATTATGTATGTAGCCAAATGACATGCTCCAGCAATCTGAGATCAATATGCCGTTAATATGAAAACAGTCAGACAATTGGAACGCATGGAATGAAAATCTCATCTCCATAATTGTTGTGTCGAAGAAAGTAATGTACACTGTAAAATATAGCAGCATTACCTTTTCTACTGTAGATCACACTGACCACACTGAAGCACTGCACTGCAACATAAAAATATTGCAATTATAGATTTACATGACAATTTTACACTGACTATAACAATGCAGAAATTAGTTCAGTTTATGCATGTGATATATATCCCATTGTTAGAGAAAACAGATTCAGCTTTGAACTAGAGCAGCATTATTCAACACACGACCCCTCAAGACATGTAGTCTATGTGATGTTTTCATTACTGTGGCAACCACAAGTAAAATAACTCATTACAATAATAGAATTTAAAAATTGATTTGAAGAGCACACAGGACATTGCATTGGAATTCTAAATGACAGGAAAATACATTTTCTATAACATAATCTGGGTAATGTCTGTAAAACTTTAGTGTAAAACTTTAGTTAAATGACAAGTTATATGAGATATATTTTTTCAGAAGCTGAAATGAGTTAATATAAAAGACATACTATAAAAATAAGGAGTTCAGCCCTTGATGCTGAAAAGATCTTGCTTTGTGGCCCCTAAGCCTTTCAAAGTAGTCTTGGTTAACACTATTATCATGTCAAAATAAGACTTTGTGTTCTCATATCCCAGCATGCTGAGTGCCCACATGGCTGTTGGATCTCTCTGCTTCAGTGTCCTATGTGTGTGTGAGTGGTTTAAAAAGCACTCATTAGCTAACAGAGGCGGGATGTTCCATGATGACAGATCTTTCAGAAAAAAATGACAGAGTTCCTCATGAGTAGCCTTTGAGCTGCAAACAGGGGTAAGATAAAAAAAAGCAGGGGGAAAAACTTGATTTCTTTCACTCTGTGATGCTTTTCTAAAGCCTCACGTATGCAAAAGACACAGACGTTTTAAATATGGATTTGAGGCCAAAAGAAATCTGACTTTGGCCAAGCTTCTGACCGCCCTGCTGAGGATATTATCTTTTCACTTGGATGTGTTTTTCTTTTACCCACCTTCACAGGTCATTAAATGCTCTTTTTTTCCAGAAAGCCTCAAAGCAAAGGACAGCACTTAACCACAGAAACATTCTTCTCACCATGGCCTGAAACCTTCCTCTCTGTGCTAGTATAGGTGGACATCCGAGAAGATAAAAATCTGACATTTTGAGGACACAGAGCAAAGACCAAAGAGTTCCGTACTGTCACAAAGTTGGTGCTTCAAATGATATCATGGCTTTGATTTCATACATGAATTAAGCTCAGTGTTATTAGGCTGAACCACTGACGGGTCTTGTAACAATGTGCTCTATAATAGACCTTTGCAGAAAGTTACAACTTAACCTGTGCACATACATGCACACACACTCTCATTGTATGCCGCTGACACAAAGGGCAGGTTTGAGAGATCTGACATTTAAAAACTAACAGCGCAAGGCTAAGACTGGATCGTTAACCTCTGAATCAATTAAACGACTCATGGTTTAGTCTGTGCACTTGCGTGTTCATCCGGAGATATATTTGGAAATGGGAGTTTAATGACAACTGGTTAATTTATATTAAAAAGAATATTAATTTAAAAAAGTCTAATTCTATTAGAAGTAAACATGTTGTCAAATTTGTTTCCAATTAAATGGATTTGGCTTAAAGGCAAAGTCACTTCAGCTTCAAACCTGTATACATTATTCTTCTGTTGAACACAAAAAGAAATGGCTATTAATATTAAATTGCGTTTTTTCCATTCAATGAATGTGAATTGGGGAAAAATGATGTAAAGCTCCAAAATGTTCAAATAAGCACCATATAGAGTCGCCCATGGCTCATGCATCTACTGAATAGTGTGTAGCCAGTCTCATGTTGTGTTCTACAAAATAAAGGTCATACAGGCTTGACTGAGATGGTGCCCTGTTATTTTTGATTGAACTATCCCTTTAAAAAAAGATTCTCCTCAAATGTGCCACATTTTTATGAAAAGTTCTTCAAGCTAATCTAAAAGGAATTGCACCCAATATCTGTTATCACTTACTCAACATCATTTTGTTCCAAACCCAGTATGACTTTCTTCTGTGAAACACAAGAATATATTTTGAACAGTTACAATAAACAGCTACTTCCAAGAAAACAAAAAACAAAAACACTGATACATTTCTCAGAATTATCTTCTTTTATATTCCACAGAAGAACGTAAGTCATTTAGGTTTAAAACCACATGAGTGTGAGTAAATGATTACATTACTTAGATTTTTGGGTAAACACTCCTTTTAAACCCAGTTTGCAGCCCCTATTTATCTGGATATGGACTCATCACTCATCTCCCTGTAATAATTTAAAGGCAGAACGTATGGTGGTTCCGGCCTCTGGAGACCACACTTATTCTTATTCCCGTGCCATCCCTGAAGTGTGCCTTGAGCAGGAAGTCACCGGATCCATCAGCCCAGCGTTAATTACAGCTGCCCCGCCACCCAACTCCCAACAGAACGGCAGCAAAATAATTACCACAGGCACCATGATTCCTCCAGTCCATCGCATTAAAGCGATACCTGAGACTCCATTGGTCTTCGAGCCATCCAATCACTCCTCTTCAAAACCTTCCCTTTGGATGGGAAAGAGGGACGTGACTTGGCAGAGCCTCAAGTGATGTTACCATGCTTGCGCCAAATGGTCGTGTAATTAAATTTCCCATTTTGCTCAAATAGCAAGGACAGCCTCCTCCCAGCTCCATTTGAGGCACTAATGTATGTTTTACTGAATATGCATCCCTGGCCCATTATTGTTGATGGACACACATTCCTTTGTTTTCTAAGTGGCTGTAGGCACATTCAGGCCCCTCTTATCAGCAGTGATTGCCATTTAATATCCACATGATGGATAGGGAACATTAGCATAGATCCACACCCTCCCTTTTAGCTTGAGCATGAGGTATGGATGCAATCAGAGAAACATATCACAGATCTAGGACAAAAAGGATCCATTGTGAAAAAGACAGTGGCATCATGCAGAGGCTCTTGACGCCAGTACCTCCATGAAAGTCCATGTGTGAAAGGAGCTCCAGTGGAACACTTGCTTAATCCAGCTTTGACTGAGCGGCATTTTACAGTCATTGTCTTTCGCCTGCCCCCGTTCACAGAGGTTGTCAAGTGTATTGGGTTTCATCATATGAATCGGGCAGATTACAGGGAACACCAATTCTGTGGCACACTTGAAAAGGATTACGGCTTGAGGAGCGTGTTGTAGGGGGCTCTGGTGGCTCCTTGGATTCAGTGGGACTTGCTAATCCCTTTAAATCAGTTCTGTTAATCCTTCTTCCACTCTCAGCCACTGCATCTGCACTAACACACATAGTCTTCCTTACCCCCAGTGGTTGTCTAAGTGCAGCATTATTTGGTTCCCTAATTATCTCATTTTAGCATCTTCCATTAGCTCCACACTGGGGGAAGCACCGCCAAACCTCAACGACAAGTGTTGAAAGCACTGCATTTGAGCTCATCAATATATGCACATGGCGGGACCCTCATGGACATTAAAAAGGGGAAAACACATCATCAATTATTAGATTCACTTGTTAATTTGCCAACAGCTTTTTTTCCGTATTGCATGCAAACTCACATCAGCTGTTATTATATTCCTCCCTATTTCAAGTAATTCTAACTTTCAACCTCAGTACGTTCCAGGGGGGTTAATTGGCTCCAACCAAGCCGTCAATGGCTGCCGTCTGATTCACAAACAAATGACTGTCCTATTAATAAATAGTTAAAAAACACAAGTAACTAATTGAATCAGCCTGAAATACAGCACTTCATAATGTATTGAATTATTAGATAATTCTTCAATATGTAAGCAAAATGGATATTAAATGAAACAACAAAATCAAATCGAATTAACTCAGAATCAAATTGATTCTTGGGAGTTGGAATTGAATTTGTAAATCTTGCATCAGTACCAAACCGTATACTGTGTATGTATTCATCACATAATGAATCCTGACATTTTGACAAAAAACATCAACTGTTTGTTCTTCATCAGCAAGAAAAAAATTACTGGATAAAGCAAGCCTAAATATTTTGACTCACAATCTGCATTGCTTCTTGGTTTTGAAGGCAGTTCTCAAACAGAAAGTCTGATGACCCTCAATTCATTTCCCAGAGGCATGCATTTCTGCAGTAAGTCAAATCCAGAAGCATCATGCTCTTCATGAGCCTGGACAACTTGATGAATACGCAAGAAAAAACATCTGTTTGCCGAGCTGTGAACTAAAAAGTTGAAACAGTCACACCATTTCCGTGCTAATGGAATCCCTTGGCCCAGCGGGCTTACTCAGTGGAGCTCTTCCTACTCATTACTCTGCTGGACTGAAGATAAACTGTGTACATGGCCGCAGATCATTAGGCCTCAGATGGCTTCTTGTGATGGATCCAGAAAATTCAATAGGCAAAAAATAAAATAAAAAATTAAGCACATTGAAGGTGAAGTAAAGGTCTACTGTAAGGTTCTTATTCTACAACAGTGACCCCAAAGTGCACTAAATATCCAGATGGTGTACTTTAACCAAAAAAAGTGTGAATATTGGACACTAAGCACTCAGCAGCAACAGCTAACAAGAGAGACATGTGGCAAAAGAGGATGGGCTAAAAGGTCTAGCGGTAATCAATCAAGAGTATTTCAATAATTTCTCTTCTGAAATGTGAACACTCTAGTCGGGGGGGGGGATGGGGGCTGTCTGTGGATAATATTTAACCAACACAGGCTCATTGGAAAAAACGTAGGCCTACCAGTGACAAAATTTTTGCAAACCGTAAAATGCATACATATCACTGCAGTTTCTCAAAAGAAATGAACAGTGTTTTCACACACAATTATGATTATAGTGGAATATTAAAGACCTGTTTTCACACACCTCCTTGGACAATTATGTTATGACTGCAAAACATGTTTTACCATTATAGTGCATGATTTGTCTACAAATATATTTTGGAGTTTCCATCTCTTAACCAGCTCTATATGTTCAGTGTTAAGGCGCGTGCAGTGCAAACACAGTCTCACGAAAATACATATCTATACCACGAATGTCATTTCTCGTGGCATTTATACGCCAAAAACTTTTTTTTTTGCGTGCATATGCTACGCACTAAAATACCCTGGGGTAGGTTTAGGGGGGAGGGGGGTGGGGAATTGTGCGTATTATACGGCAAAAAGTGTGCATCATATGCACGCGAAAACATGCGTTCCATATACACGCAAAAACTATTTTTGGCGTATAAATGCCACGAAAAATGACATTCGTGCTATAAATACGAACTTTTCATGAGATCGGGCTCGCAGTGCACACCGGGACGATTATCACACGTGATTTTCAACACTGTTAGCGTCTCATGACTAAACAAAAGGCGCCCAATATGAGTATGCACACCGACACGCAAAATGCCAGGAGTAAAAGCATAACCAAAAATTAAAAACAAGCATCTGGTTTGTTATTTTGGTTTGACACGCAGCTATAAAA
Source organism: Hybognathus amarus (assembly GCA_030378365.1). Lineage (NCBI taxonomy): Eukaryota > Metazoa > Chordata > Actinopteri > Cypriniformes > Leuciscidae > Hybognathus > Hybognathus amarus. The sequence goes on along the minus strand of JAQIUQ010003985.1, from coordinate 317,548 downwards.
ACTGTCCGACAAATGAGATTGGCCCTTTAGTTCACGTGCCTGGAGCTTCTGTGAAGCTGCACAAAATGGTCTTGCCGAGCACATATTGATGTAAGAAGACAATGAAGAGGAAGTAAGTAGATGAAGAAGAAGATGCAACAAGGCAAGAATATAGAGCTGGTCTCTTTGGTGTCTAAACACAAAGAAGTTTATGACAAACACCACAACGACTACAAAAATCTGTTCGAAAAGAGTGTGTGAAATGGTTTTGGCAAGCACATCATAGAGGGCTTCTTCTTCTGTGGGACAGGCGAGTGTCAGAAGCGGTAAAGTTCGGTGCATCGCCAGTGAAAATCGACTGGGTATAAACACAAATATACGCTTTTCGATGGTCAAAAAATGCTGGAGTTAAGCGCGATAGCTCATGATACAACTTGGAGAGCTGAGTATCGAATCCCATGAAAGTCTAGTCATGATAAAAGAGCTCAAAGTTTTTTGTTAACACCCATCGGGTTGGTTTAGGGTTTAGTGATCGTCATTTAAAACTTGATGAACTTGATTAATCTTTTCAGCGCCACTCATTCGGACGTTTCAATTAAGAACTGCAGTGATACACACAAACTAACTACAAATGACGTAATAAAATGTTGACATATACACGTTCATCTGTTCCGGGATAAAACTAAACACGTTTTTAGCGCTACTCACTGGAAAATTTACTTTTTGCGAAAACGTGCACAACGCAACGTATTTCACGGTTTGAAAATAATTGCCACACGCAGTTTTCTAATGAGCCTGGGCAGTACATAACAGTCTATCAGCATGATGTTAATGTATACATCTATCAATAAATAATCTAAACTACTCACACTATCCAAAATTCAGTATTCTGAGCATGGAATAAGCAACTACTTATTTATATGGGGTTGAATATAAAATAGGCTACCTGAAATTGAAAAACACCAAATCAATTTCATTAATATGGTACAATACATTCAGCTTCCTGCATACTGCGCAAAGAAAGAAAAATACTTGACAGTACAGGTCATGCACTGTATGTTTATATGCATCAGTATCATGTACGAGCAGCACAAGTGTTGAGTGTTGGGCATCTCAACATAAATGTTAAGCACTGTGCAAACAAAATTACCCACTGAGTTCAGTGCAGGTTACCAGCAGCATCAGCAGTACTTACTGTTCACCTTTTTCACTGTCATGATTAACCTCCGGCAAATAGGTCTAATTTCCACAAATTTCCATGGCTACACGGAGACACTTTTAATTTAAGACTGGGTCAGATGGGACAGTGAAGTGGCTCAAAGCACAACTCTTGCTCTCAGTGTTAGCAGTAAAATCTCACAGTATAAGTCTAAAGAAAATGTATTATAGTCAATGGCTTGTGCAACCCATCTTTTCATTGACAGATTCTGTTTTGCATTCTCTGATGACATATCTTTGCCTTTGGGAGCAAAATGACATGCGGAGGAGAGGAAATGCAGAGATTAGGCCAATAAATAATTCACATTGTATTATTAAAAAACAGAAATCCCTCCAAATTGAAGAATAAATAACAGAGAGGCTAATCACATATTAGATTGCAATCTCAAAGATCCCGTAAATAGTGAGGAGAGGAGCAACGCGTCCTCCCGTGTGTTCCTCTTGCACACAGTTATTCATTATAAACCTGTCACCTAATCATTTCTCATCAAGCCCTAAATCACTGCAAACACTGTGTATGGAAATCAGTGAGGCCACTTTATTACTAGGCCACAATACTACAGCATTAGAGCCACAGTTCAAGCCCCCACAGTAACACATACATTAGCACTATTCAGACAATAATTCTCAGGGAGACATCTCTAAAAGAAAATTTGCAAGGCTCAACTGTGATAAAACACAATCAGATGACAATTAATCCACAGGGTCAAATGAGTTTTGTCCTTTAAACTGGAAATTTGTTTCTGATAGTCAAATGTTCAACATGCCAGTAGCTATCTTTCCATCCACTTGTTTTTATCTGAATTAAGTGATATCTGGAATGAAAAATGCCTATGGAAAGGGTAAAATTCGATTAAATTTCATGAATATCTGACTCAAATGAAATGCCTTCGGTCTCCTCAGATTTTATCTTGATCAGTAAATAGATTATGCGATAAACAGGAAATGTTATTTGCCGAATAAATAATGAATTGTGATTAAAGGGCACCTATTATGCCCCTTTTTACAAGATGTAATATTGGTCTTGGGTGTCCCCAGAATGTATTTGTGAAGTTTCAGCTCAAAATACCCCATAGTTAATTTATTATAACCATTTGAAAATGTCATTTTGGGGCCTGATTAAAAATGAGCTGTTTTGGGTGTATACCACCTTAAATGCAAATGAGCTGCATATCCCCGCCCTGCCTTTGGATGTTTGGATGTTGGAACATGATAACTTGAGCAGTCGGTCTAAGCAGAAGGGGAGAGTGAGAGAAGCGCTGTTTTGTCTGTCATTCAGCGTGACGTTGAATCGGAATATATAAATAGTACGAAGAGACTCCGGCAGAATAAACACAAATGAGAATGGACCAGTACGTCTCGGTATGGTTATTTGATACATGTATGTACTTATAGAGTTTTAATTCGTGTCTTTTTGCAATTATGGATGTGCAACACACACACAGAGACTCACACAAACACTAACGCTGGCGCAATTTTTTGAAACTACATACACATACTGTGATAAAGTTTGCTTCAGTACGTACAAGCGAAATTACATTTATGCGAGGGACCTGTGGTGTCCTGTTTACTTGTCATACAGATGCTTCTGTGGCAAATGTTAAAAGATGGCTAACTTACAGAACAACAACATATATGCAGCTTTTAATACAATATCTTTAAATATATATTTATAAACGTGTGGTTACACACTATACAAACAATGTTTCAATTATATACACAGACATCCTACGCCGACAACTTTAGACGCATTTGTTGTTGAATTGGATGACAGACTGAAATGACTATTTGCTCAAAAATTATAAAATACACTTACTGAGAGGTGACGTTGGATCGCAAACAATAGACGACGATCCACACTTGAGGATTAACATAATAAGCCACAACAACAGGATTAACCCACGAGTCCACGGCATAACACTTACTGTTTCCAAGAGACATTACCGGCTGTCGTTGAAACAATGGAGGATGGTGTGTACAGATCACCGAGGGCAGGGTCTATGCCACAACCAAATCAATCAAACCCCTTGCTCAATTCTACGTCACAAAGAGCTGAATCTTAGAACAGCTCGTTCTGAGACAGTGCATATGATTTATTGAGATTGTAAAAAAAACACTGGGTGGATTTTTATCATTCTAGGGTGGTTTTACTCACACACTGCTAACGTACATTTATGTTCAAACACCATGTAAAAGTGAATTTTCCATAATAGGTGCCCTTTAAGTTTTAGGTCATAGTTGCAACACTCCACAACAGAGAAGTTTTAGTTCATTTTCGCTGTTAGCTTACACATGGCGGGTGTCGACAAAGACAGATGTAAGTGGAAAAAGCAAAAAAATTGATCAAAAACTATTCTTTTGTCAAATTATTCTTGATTTAGGTAGCCATGTAATAAGCGGGATAATGTGTAGCGAGGCAGTTGTTGTATAGACCAGGCTAACAACCTCCTCACATTACATTATCTATTACCAGGGGTGGACTTAACCATTAGGCAAAGGTCGGCAACTGCCTTGGGCCCCGAGCTACCTAGGGGCCCCCAAAATGTCCCATTAAATTATGCTTAAGTTGTTTTTTTGTTTGTTTTGTTTGTTTTTTTTGTGTGTTTTTTTTTTCCTTTTTGCAAATTATCTATTTCTAAAAAACGCATAAAATCATTAGTGTCGCAGACAGAAGGACTATTCCATTTTCTCATTTGACTTTCTGCGTGCGAAAGTTACAAGGCTGTAATGCGCCAAAAAAAAACTGACGGAGAAAAAGAAGTGACAGGCAGAGTGTAGCCTACAGAGTAGTAGACTAGACAGAGTAAAAATGAAGCAAATCTACAGCTAACTTACCCAAGCGGTGCTGAAAAAGCAGGACGCGGCAGGAAAGCAAAACGTTTTCAGCAATATTGCAGAAGGTAAACTTTTTTGTGATGCCCGCTGACAATGACAACAATGTCAATGGCAATATGTTAGAAGTCCATGGCCGTAGCCAGCTATGAAGTCACCGAAGTTCCGGACCTCTGTCATTTTTTTTACATTCAAAAATAAAACGTCAAGCTCTCTAAATGATTGATCAGTCGTTTAAACCACCTCATAATGAGAGCGCGTTGTGAGCGCGCGGTCTCTGTGTTGCCAGATCCACCTTATGGAAAGGTGCAGTAGTCTTCTGGACCTGTTTTTCTGGTTTAATGCGACACTTTAGGAAGTTATAAAGTGGAAAGTTATAAGTTAGGCTTAGTGATATATTAATCTTATTTTCAAAACGCAAGCTTTGGACTTATTTCGGACTATTAATATTAATTTGTTTTGTTTTTCGTAGCAATATCTGGCAACATTTTACTGTCGGCATTAATATAAAAAAAGCTTATGGACAAACTGTAATTGCATAAAGTTACCACATTCGGTAAGACAAACGCAATGATCATCGTGATTATCTGGAAGAAATGTATAACACCATCAAAAACTACAGCATAATGTACAGATCTGTTTGAATGAAATTTGCCAAATAACTTACTGACCAGCTGGAAGACGTCTCATGCTGTTTAGTTAACCTTTCACAAAGTCATCATAAAAAACATTAATTAAAGCAGTGTTTCTCAAATAGCAATCTATTCAGTCAGCATTGTGCTTTGATCTGTGCGAATTACCGAATTATAAGACTTGTTAGACCGATTTTTTTTTTCTATATTTCTTTGCACAAAACTCTCCAGAAAGTGCCATTTAATGGTTTATTTTTCAAAATGTTTTTTTTTTTTTTTTACTTTTTTCGTTTTCTTTTATAAGATCGGATGGGGGGCCCATACTACCTTTGCCTCGGGCCCCCAATTTGCTAAATCTGCCACTGTCCCTTATATACTGTATGTCGCGATTAGCTGGCACATAAGCACTATTAGGCTACAACTTGTGCAATATTGATCATTTGTTGGTAGATGGCACAATCCATTTTGTCTAGAAAAGCTTTGTTCACAAATGTTTGCTTGAATGTTGTGCGATTCAGTGCGAAAATGAATGGAAACCCCTTTAAATGTCTCAGGTTAATTTAATATACCAATTTGATCGCAAAACAGCATGTGATGTCAATATGCACAGGTTTTTATTTGCTTTAAAGCCGTTGGATAGAAACACACTTTCACCAGCTTTATTTGCATGAGGTTTTTTTCATGTTGTTTTGTTTAGTTTTTTCAGATAATTAGATTGACAAGTGGATGGAAACTTGGCTAATGAGTCAAACATTTACAATTTGGAGAGCAATAAAATCACAGACTTATTCATCTAAATGCTAAAATTACCTTATGTCCTATACAAAAATTCCCATTCAAAGCTTAAAATTCACTTTCAACCTTTCTCAAACACATGCATACAGATAAATACAGCCCAACATATAAATACGATCTGATGTCTTCATCCATCGATATGGATTTAGCATAATTTAAACAACATGGAACAAAATTGGGACTCCTAATAGAAAACGAAGGCCCAGATGTACCATATTCAGCAGGGGGCTTTATCTAAATGAAACTCTCTGTTGGGGGGAGAGTGTAAAGGAGGTGAACGCAGAGCAAGGAGCCACTAAATGATCAGAACGAATGGCAACCCTTCCACGCAAGAACTTCGATGATCTTTTTTCCTTTCTTCCCCTCTCTCTCTTTTTCCAGGGGATCTGTTTATCCAGGCAGGGTGGCTTTGAACCCTAGAGCCTTTGTAGTTCTAAAGCTTGCGGTGGCATCTGCTAATGTCAATGCTAATGAAATGAGCACCGTTCCCCTGCCAGTCGACACACTTAAAAAGAACAGCACAAAAAGAAAAAAAAAGATTTTCGGGGGTTGGGGGCACACAGGGAGCACAATTTTATTTTGGGGAAGGATCTGTGCATTTATTTATGAATGCATCCATGCACAAGAGAAAAAAATAACCAAAAAACACGCAAAAAATTACCACAAGAGTTGCCAAGTCTGGGACTGGTGCAGAAACCACTTCAATTGACAACACCACATTAGCACAGAAGCTAGGAGATGTGCGTCCCATGGGAGCGTACTGGAAAGCCTTTTTTTTTCCTGAACAAGGCTGTAAGGAACAAAATGATGAAATAAAGAATTAAAGAAATAAGCCTGGCTTTTGCTTTCATCCAAGAGCTGCTCAGAAGAGGGCCACATGTGACGTACATTTGCTAGGCCGCCAGGCTCTGAGGTGAAGTCCACTAAATGATTTTGTGGACCACTGAGAACAAAGGTACAAGAGAGTCAAGCAGTGTCAGCAAGGCTTGTCAGATGATCTCCTGCAGAATAGAGAGACAACAGTTCCCACTTGAGAATCATTATTTTTGTCATGCATTTGAAGCACTTTTTTTGTATTGGAACAAAGCAAGTGCCAGCTGAGGGCAACGAAACCCCCTCCCCTCACCTCACCCCCAGGAGAACCATGGCTTTTGATTAAGCCTCCATTCTCCCAATCACACCTAGTTTCAGTTCTCGAGCAAATCCGCTCTGCGTTACTCTGAATTAGCAGCTGCCGCTAACTGGCTCTCATTTATCAATTAGCACCAGTTTGCACAATGAAACTAACGGCAGGTCTCCCTCCCTAAAAATATAAACACATCAAAAGTGAATTCAATTAGCTTGCCCACAAAACACAAATGGGAGATCAAAGCATTAGGCAAATTAGAACACGATGAAGGAGCAAAACAACACGCTGGAACATGTTAATTGGAAACTTTCAGGCATAACAGACACGGAGGGAGATGGAATTGACCTGAAAGGGGAGGATAATACCAGGCGATTAGATGGTATCTCCAATGCAAACACCAATAAGGCCACGTTTACACAAAGCTGGGTATTTAGCAAAACAAATATTTTTCCCTCTCTCCGTTTTCAAAAATAACATCATTTACACACCCGCATAAATACGCCGTCGAGCGCCATCATAACTATGCCAAACCTATTGGCGACAGTGTAGGGGTTAAGGATAAAGCCATGCGAGCCAATCAGAATCCTGGAATCGACAAGAGAGAACCTAAAACGCCGTTTCTCACAGTTTTCAGAAATCTCCACTTTGGCCGGAGTTTTTAGAAGTAATCGTTTTCAGTGATAAAAACTGCGTTTTCGTGTAAATGAGAGGGCAAAACTCAGAGAAATATCTGCGTTTTCCCATCGTGTAAACGGGGCCTAAGTCTACCCATTCTAGTGACTTACTGAGGTTTGGCAAATTGATTGTTCCATATGATGTGCATGTGCTAATCATTAAAAAACAAGAGAACTTGGTGTTGAGAAATGAAAATTAAAACCACAAGACATCTGACATGGTCCTATTTTCCTACAATACAACTTGCTTAACCTTTTCTACAAATCTATGTGAAAATAGCATGGCATGTATGGAACAACACTTCAGACAACTAATATGATTTTATGGTTACAGTATGGGTTAGTATATTAATTAATAATTTTCCTTTAACTTAAGACAGATGTGTCCTTTCCTGCTCTTAGAGGGTCATTGTTCTGCAGAACTGAGCTCCAATCTGCCCCAACACACCAGCCTGAGGTTTTTTAGTAATCTGGAAGACCTGGGTTAGCTAGTTCAGGGGTGTGTGTAATTGGCGCTAGATTTGTTAGAAAGATTGCCCTCCAGGAGCAGGATTGGTCTTGGTTTAAGGGTTAGGTTATTGTTAGAGTTTGTGTTATAGGTTATGGGTGTACAGATTGCGTTTGATCATATTTCTGCGTATATTTTTACAGGACTGCTGTTCCAGGACTTACAAAACATGCTTACATGCTTTACTCTGCAAAATCGGGGCATGCTGAAGTGTTTATTTGGATGGTTTGCATCAGCCTATCCTTCAGCAATGTAATGAGTCAACCTTACTTTAATCTTGTCCACATAGTAAACCACCTTAAACCACAATGTAAGAGCATTTTTTCAGAGAAGCAGCAGTAATGCATGAGATCTGTTGTGCATGGAAGGAAACAAGCTCAGATGAGCATGGATGAGCAAAAGCGGATCTTTATCTGCCTCGTTTGTGTTGCTCTAGAGGCACTCAGCTGGACTGCAGTGGTTATCGAATGTGGGCAGCAGTATTTGGTCGATATCTGAACAGTGCTCCGGCTGAGATCTCTACCGACTCGTGTAACACCTATGTTCTGGGTGGTTGCAGGTCATGGTAGTGATTAAACAACAAGAGCTTTAAATCTAGTCTTGTCTGTATTAGTTGAACTGACCTTTATTTTTATAATTTGACCAGAAGTAATTTGATCTTAGTGTTGAGAAATGTAAATCAAATGCAAAGTCAAAATTCTTAATCATTACATGAAAGTAGCATTCTTTAGTTTAATCTGCGAACATGTTAAGTTTTCCAAGATCTTTACTCACTCTTTCCTTCTCCATTTCTTTGGTCCACCTGGCTCTAAGTACATCGGTGCTCTAGGGTGAAAAACAAGTGTATGGTGACAAATTAAATTTGAATTCAATCCAAACTGACAGTGTTTTTGTCTCAGATCAACGGGTGAGATTGGGTGTGATGGTGAAGAGTTACCTGTAGGCTGACAGTCAAAGATTATATTGATGGACTGCTCCTTTGATCTGGGCTGTTTCTGGGCCAGGGCTCCAGCAGCTTTTAAAGGTTTTCTACCAGTTATTGAGGTCGATACCGGGCAGCTAACATGCTGTGTTGTTGTCATGGCTCCCATATTGAAAGACCAATACCTACGCCATTGACCCAAGTAACCCCAGAAGAGTCACAAAGTTGCCCATATTAGAATTGGAAAATGCTATCTTATTTGAATGAACCAGAAAGAAAAAAAATCACAAATATCACTCTGTCAGCAATTTTCAGGGAAACATCTGAGACAGCGTTGAAATCTAAAAGAAACGTAACTGAGCGATTGGTTAATTCGCCTGAACAACCAACTAACAAAACCTTCCTCTGGGGAATAATGTCATATGTACAAGTTAGAAATGACGAAACGAGATACTTTGTTTATGCTTTAAAATCAAAATCTTTTTATTAACCTTCAAATGGTCTTTGTTTCCAGTTTACACTTCTGGGCTTCGGTGTCTATATGACCCCAACAATTGATTGAGTAATTGTACAAAAAAGTATACATTTTTAATCATACAAATAATAAATCTTTTTTTTTTTTTTTTACTTCTCATCTATTCATTAATGCTGTGTTTTTATAGATATAAAGTACTTTTTGTATCCATATACCACACAATTCCTCAACTACACCATTAGCTTTAGCATTAGCATATGAAATGTAATTTTTTTATGATATATTGCATTTATGCTCTAGTACTAGGCCTTCATTTCTGTGTAAAATTTTTTAATTTATGCTAGATTATTTTTTTCTAGAAAATATATTTAGGTTTTTTTTTTTTCACATTTCCCATTCCCATGTGGGGTCATATTGACCCCGAAGACCAGACGTGTACACATTTTTTTTTTCACATTTCCCATTCCCATGTGGGGTCATATTGACCCCGAAGACCAGAAGTGTACAAAAGTTTTTTAACATACCTTCAGAAAAAACTAATCAAGCCCAGTTTTTATGTGTGTGTATAGATAGATAATGAAAAGTCACAAAATTGTATTCCACTGAGATGAAGGGAACCTTTTTTTTTTTTTGTTAAGTTATAGCCGATTGGGGTCGTATAGACCCGATTGAGGGCTACGGCACTTATTTCATATCATAACTCAGAACATGAAAGCACAGGTGTTTGTTTTCCTTCTTCATGATTACTCTTACATAACAGGTCACGTGAGCATCAAATTCACATTCAAATGAAAAGCTGAGGTTAGAGGAGAAATTGTCAAAATTCCAAACTGGTCTATCTCTAATTGTCCTTCCTCCCTCCGTTCCTGTTTAATGCACTGTCAATGTATGCCCTTCTTGGCCCCCTGTGTGCACTCTATTGCCGTTTTTTCCACATTCTTTCCTCTCTTTTTTTGCTGTTTATTCTTTTTCTTGGCACAAGAAACACCAACACAGCAATAATACTGACCCCGCTGAGAACGCACTTTCTGACTGTCTCTCTCTCACACTTTCTCCATTTCTCTCTTCTTCTCTCAACTTCACCCTAAACCAGCCGGCGTTTTGCGATCTCGTCTAGGTTGGAGCCTGTGACCTTCGCTCTTACCCCTGGGGAGCAGTGAAAATGACTGGCTCCCAAATCCCTCCAGCTGAGAATCAGTGAGTGTATCTATAATGCTCTGATGAACTCCTCCTATGAATGATTTGTAGCCCTCTCTCCATCAGTAAATATAGGTCTTATCGACCACGCACACCCCGTCTGAACTGCTATTTGCTCAAAGACTCCCCCGCTCATCTCACATCAGAAATACATTTGAGTTTCTGGTTTCTGATGAAGAACAAGAGTGATCAGATTGGCCACTCCCATGCAGCCTGATCTCATTAGTATTCATTATGTTTGCACATTTTTGTACAATACCGACAGCATCTAAATTAACTAAAACGCATTTATATATCCCCATAGGAAAACTAATGTAAATCACTTTAAAAACAAAGTACAAAGACAATAATTTAAATTACAACATTGCATGGATAAGCTTTAAAATTAAAAGACAGAAATTATTTAACTGATAAAAGTTTAATCTAAGGAAAAGTAATAAAACATTTGATATAATATAGATTAAATACTATAAAATCAACCTGTTAATTCTATTAAAGCTGCAATACCTAAGATTGCATGTCGCTAGAGGGCGTTACATTCAAAACAACAACAACAACGGCTTTGCTTGATGATGACATGGAGGAACGCGGAATGATGGGAACTGTTGTTTTCAACTCCACCGTGGATAAATCAGTCAGACGGGAATTGAAAATTAGTTGCCATGGATGAGGTAAAGTTTGATTTCTATAAATGTTGCGTTTAATGACATGCTTGTGTTTCATTAAACTGAAATAGCCGCAAGAAAAGTCAGGTTTAAAAGTAAATTAGTTATCACAGATGTTACTGTACGAGTCACTGGTTTGAAGAGTTTGAAGTCAAATCGTTGCTAATGGATCCTGAATTCGCCCTATGCTGCAATATGCATTTAGTTTTGCATTCATTTACAGAAATCAGCTGCTTGAATGACAATCGCTGATGTTATTAGATTTTTCAGGTGATATTCTCAATTCATTCAGTTAACGGATGTTCTGAGGTAAAATTTTCAGACTGCAGACTCAGCAACGATTGTATTTAATTGTACAGTACAATCATAACATAGAACAGACATTATCTTCCTTTCATGTGTCATTAAACATAACAATATTGCTGGCCATATACTGATGAGAAAGTGCGCGTCCGGTGTGCGATACTGGACTTTGTCCTAGACGTGGCGCGGCTCTTCTCGATCCGGTGTGCGACCCCCTTTACAGCAAACAGTTCACATTCCGAGAATAATTGAAAAGAATAATGCACCAGAATGTGCTCCATTCCATTACAAATGCGCGAAACAAGCTGACGTTTGTTGCTTGATAGACGCTAACGCACAACTACAATTTCCGCATTTGTCCAGGACTACACGTAGTACGAGCGGAAACCAAGGTAACGCCGATATGACGTGACTACCCTATCTCACGACCAATTCGTACGAATTCGTACGAGTGATTAAAAAGTGGCTAATTCGTACTAATTCGTACGAACCTCAGCTCGTACAAATTCATACGATTTGTCTAAACCCACGTGACGGTTAAGTTTAGGGGCGGGGTTAGGGGTAGGTCATTCGTACGAATTCATACGAATTGGCCAATTCGTAAAATATGTGCGATTTAGCAAAATCGTACTAATTTGTACGAGTGAGGTCGTATGAATTGTTACGAATTAGCCACCTCGTAAAATTCGTACGAATTCCCGTGAGATCGGGTTGAACGTGATTGTCTGGCGACTCCCAGCTCACCCCTGCTCACACGCCCCGTTTCCTTGGTTAAAATATCAATTTGCTCGCGATTTAAACATTGCTTGAAACATTTGGAATATTGTAAGTTATCATCTTAACTAAATATACAACACTGGCCTTGTGATTTTGGGATATTTTAATGCAAAAATCTTAGGTATTCCACCTTTAATTAAGTCTTCTACAAACCTACAAGGATTCTTATGCATATCTGTCCCTCAAGTTCATTATGTTGTTTACATTATAAATAGTCAAAAAGCTAGTAATGCCATTTTTGTATAAATGTCTATGATTATGAATGAGATTTTGGGCTTTATACTAAAGAAAGGTGCACTATAGTCTGCCATGCCTCAAGGTAATACATTAAAATTGTGGTTCTCCAATGCTCAATGATAAAGAAAATGGCAATCCAGCCATTTGTTTTGCAAGTACAATTATCGACAGAGTAATCCATTTAGGTTTAGGGTTTGTCATTGTCAGGCAATATTTGGAAAACCTTTCTAGACAATGAACAACATAGTTAAAATGTCAAATTGATGTGTCGATGTCTCATTTGGCATCTGTAATCAGTATTTAGAAGTGGTTGAACACATCCCTATCCTCTCTTAGATTAGTGATCACTGCAGAAACCCTGTGAGTCTTCGCAGCCTTGGACATATCAGACATCACCCCTGCTGTTATACACCAAAAACCCACAGAAAGAAAAATTCTAGAGCCAAATATACAGCCTAGAAGCTAAAGCAAACAACCACACGGGCTCAGTTACTAATGAGAGACGAGTGTGCTAGAGCTACATACTATGTTTTCCCAAGGCAATTGGGACTTCCTACTGGAACACTTCAGCATCAAAAAATAAAACGCAGGGCACAGTATAGCATAGCCACCACAAAGCGACAAATCCACAACACTAGATTTAATCATCGGCACAGCGCTCGTTTCCCAGCGTGAGCCCCGCGTCCAATTACAAATTCATTTATTTGCGATTTATTTAATGACAAACACGCACAGCGCTCTGAACGTAATGGTGCACGAGTCTGTCATGTGGAGAACGCCTTGCTGAGTGACTGAAAAGAAGCAAAGCGTGATGGGGTTGCTCCAACCTCTAATGGGAATTTGGGGATGCTGGGTGAGTGTAATGCTGCGGGCTAATCCTGGAAAAATCGCAAAAAAAAAAGTCAAAAGAAACAAAAAATGGCTTTACAGCAATGAGATTTCAAGGCTGAAAATAGACTGAATAACCATGACTAATAAGGGCCTGGTTAATGCTTCGTATAATCTTGCCAAATTAATACGTTAGACACAATTGGCACGTAATTAATTCCTGTGAGTACACCCAACAAGAAGATTTATTTTCAAATGTCAATCATGCTGTAAAACCCAACCCACCAGAGGGATTACACTTCATAGCCACATAATTCTAATTATATGGTTATGTGGAATTACATAGTTATATTGACCATAGACACCATGTATGTATAAACAGCCATTACCTGAGCAGTAAAAATCACAGCTGACAAGGGCCGATCATCAAAAGGAAGGTCATTCTAATGGATGAACAGTCTGCCTGTATCTTACGTTTTTATGACTTCATAAAGAACGTGTCTCAATGGGACCATCAGCATCCCGCCTATCTCACTGTACGATCTCTCGCCCTTTCTCCGAAGTGCCAGGCCGTGTGTCTGTGGTGGTGCATTGGCCCAGCGTCTGGCTTGGAGTCAAGAGTCAAGGTTGAGGAGAGGAGAGAGAAGGGGAGGGAGGGGACGAATGACCGGCACTGAGGGGAGAGAGCTTTGATCAGGGAACAGATTTAAGCTGGAGTGACAGTCCACCAGTGCACAGCTTTGTTCTGGCCTCAGCTCAAACGCCATCCGACTGCAAGCACAGGGTGCCAACGCAGGGCATGTGTGTGTGTGTATCAGTGTACCCAGATGACATGCTCCCACACGCTATAGCTGACACACACACACACACAAACATCTGTTGGTAAACAAGCACAAACACATACACAGGCAAACAGAAACAGACTGAAAAATCTATGCATGCAATTATGATCATTCAATATTTCTTCATACACAATGATACCTACTTAGAAATTGTATCTTTACAAGCTTCAAGCTACTCATTTAACTACAGTCAAGCTAAAGGCAAGGGTAGTTTGATGTAACTGAAAAGGGAGAACCATTATCTGTATGACTGTTATCTGTATGACTTTCTTTCTTCTGCAAATCACAGAAGATAACACATAACACATGGACATTGTCCAATAATGTTTTAGGCCCCAACTTTCAACGTACTCCTTTGGTCATGAGAGAGAAAGTGTCTTGCTCACAATGAATCTCTGAGGGGTGTATTAAGAGGTCCACTAACACAAAGCGGTGAGGAGACAGTCCCAGGACATTAGCCCTTCCTTTTAATTCGACATAAATACCAGTCATAACAGCTACCATTATTATCACTATTCAGCCAAAAGCGCCTCCCCGTATGCTATTTGCACTCCAGTGCCTCTATGACACTGGCTTATGCATCTTTTCTTTATTAAAATCTCAACGTAGAATTAGCAAGAGAATATGCTTAACCTCATATAACTTCCACCGCATGAAGGATATATTGCCTCTTCTCTGTTATTAATAAAATCGGTACAGGGGGGCTGGGGTGTAATATCAGTGGCTGTAGGCTGGATGAGCACTATATTGCTTTAAAGAATGTTTATGTGTGTATTTGAGGCAAGTGCCAGGTCTCATATCTCCAGGCTCTGTAACAGCACAGAAGCGGAGGGGGTAGTTATGACTGCTTTGAACACCCCAAATCCCAACTCATTCGCCTTGAATATAACAAATGATGACCATGGCAAGACTGGGGGTTCTCCATAGGTGCAAATCAGTGGGGGGGGGGTTACAATATTATAAATATTGTAATAAATAACAATACACTTTTACACACCCTTGCCACTAACAACAATAATACAAACAACTATTATATATTAAAAAATTGTGGAGAAGTGGTAGGCGGAGTTTCCTTTGCAGCACCTCGTACGCATTTAACGGTTCTGGTACTCAGCAGTTCGCACAGAGTCGAGAAGCAGATAACGTTTAAGCTAATACAAGTTCTATAATAAATGTATAACTCGATTTCAGACGCATTCTGAGAAACAATGTCATTCGTTTTTATCCAAGCCATAGCAAGTGTCATTAGATTGGGGAAAAACATCTAGTTAAATGAAATCTTAAGTCCATGTCCAACTCTAAATTGTAAGGAATTTATAGGGGAGAGCGGGGCACAACCTAACGCATTTTGTTGTTGGCTCAATTAATTAAAAAATAATTAGGCTAGATTAATACTTTTTTTACACAAGCAACATACACATCTCTGCTACTAATTACCACTTAAAGTGTTTTTCTAGGACCTACCATTTTCGTACATTTACACTGAAAGTGACAGAAGTGCAAATGTTACAACTTACCCCATATGCGGGGTTAATTGTAACAGACAGAGGGGTTAGTTGTAACACTTGTGTGTAACACACATAATTCAGTACTATTTTATTTGTATAGTTTGATATTGTTTGTGCATCTGTATAGACCGATATCCATACATCCATCCCTCATCCAATCATGCTTCTATTATGGATCAATATCATGGTTAGAGACATAGAAAAGGGCTGCATAGTTTTGCAATAAATAATAATAAATAAAATTATAAATATTGTAATTGCAATTAAATTAGATTTGTGTGTGGCAGCTGCATGTACAATTATTAATAATAATAATAATAATAATAACAGTAATAATAATACAAATGAGCTTTAAAAATTTAAAGGGTTTATTGCATTAATAACAGGCCATATTTTTAATAAATAAACACGTTATCATTCATAGTACACTAAATTTTAAACATTTTAAATTTCAACATTGTTTGTGAAAGTCTAACAAAGTTAAATGTATAAATAAATACTCAAACCTGAAAAGTTGTGTGGCTCCGTTTTCATTTGATTATCATTGTACACTTGGCGGCTTAGTTGTAACACTCTGTTACATGAACCCCGCTGTATATTACATATTTTAAGCCTAGCTAACAGTCGCTAGGAATTGATGACATGTTTCAAAACGATGCAAAGTTTGAGCCAACAAGACAGTGATTAAGGCAATATAAAGTTAGATTTGGAAACGTATACACCCAACTCAGAAACCGAAAAAAAAACCTATGATGAAAAAAATTACTTTCATGGTGTCAAAACACTCTTTGTCCAGTATCTTCACGAAATATGATCAAAACTTTCAGCAAATTACGGGAGACCGTCTTCTGGCAGAAAAATAGCGGAAAGACAACCTGCTTGATCCTGACGAACTATGTAAACGGTCCGTGTTACATTTAACCCTGCGTTAGGTTGTGCCCCGCGCTCCCCTATCTTTGATTTCATAGTTACACTTTACAATAAGGTTAATTTGTTCATTGTTTATGTATGTACCACATATACAGCAACACAATTGTTACTTTATTTGTTAATTTTAGTTAATAATACAACTGTTATTTGTTTATTCATGTTACTATGTGTCACAGTCAGTGAATTAACTAATGATAACAAGTACTTTTGATTTTAATGTTTTAGTAAATGCTGAAATGAATATGAACTAAGATTAATGAATGCTGTAGACGTGCACTTTATTAGTTAATGTTAACTTATTTAACTAATGAAACCATATATATTAAAGTGTTACTGATTCGTGATTGCTGACACTTTCATATATATAATACATACGTTCAATTTACCTATATCAACAAAACAAAAAATGGATTTTCCATAATTATCTTCTTGATTCTCACTGTTTTGTTTGGTAAAGCAAATAGCATTTAGTAATATTTTCATCATTTCCCTATTTTCATTTGATGTGTTATGCATTGTATCAACATATTTTCTTAGAATGCCAAGGAAAGTAAGAATAAAAACAACAAAAAATGTTTAGTGCCCTTTTTGGTCCTTCCGCCCATGCCCCTGAGGAGGTCTGTGCGCGCTATTGGTGCAAATTACAAGGTCTGACCCTGCTAATTAAAAGATTGACCGTTAGCTAACGTAGGAGACGATTCCAGCAAGCCTAAATGAAAAATTAACATTTTCACACAGGGCTCTCCATCATATCGCCTATGGACAATGTGGGCAGTTGGGATGTGTGGGTCTGCAGAGATGCTACCAGCGCTTCTCCTGGAGCCTTCTTTAAATATTTACACTGAGCAGGGCAGAGATAAGGCATTGAGACGATGCAATGGAGAACGCAGCCAACTCCACATACAAAGCATACATGCATTGGGAGGCAATTCGCTGGCGGAGTGTTACTGTGTTTTTATCTTGATTCTCACACGCTGAGATTGAGTCAGAGAGACTGATCAGGATAAAAGGTGTGAGATAGAAAGTGCGAGAAAGAGGAGAGGTGAGAGACAGAGAGAGAAAGACAGCATAGGCGCATTCAGTGACAAAGATGGAGGCAGTAGCAATACAGGGGATAAAAGAGGGAGAGATAAAAGTGAGATTAGATGCAAAAGAACAAACACCAAAAAAAGCTACTAGATGAGCAGTCTGAACATGTGATTAAGGACTTGATATAAAAGGAAAAAGGAGGAGAATGTTTGAGGGGACAGTGTGAGGGAGTTCTAAATGTGTCAAATGGATGGATGTGATGCCCACTCTCCTCTCCCCCATAATGCCGTGAGCATGGCGAAGCACTGCCGGGTCAGCCTCATAGCATACTAATGAGATTACAGCCCAGTGTGCCACATCAATAGAGCTACACTGAATCCCCCTCACTCCATACATGCTAAACCAGAACACAGCTACATGCTCCAGTGTGCTCTTTCTCTCTGTGTCGGATCCATTTGGAGGGATTCCAGACTGAATTTGTACAATCCCATTTTTGTAGTTTAAGAAAAAATGACAGTAATGTTCAGCAGCAATGTTTGGCCAACAATTCAGGTACTGAACACAAGTTTCTGGAAGACGCACTTGTAATTTGCAACTGAATTTTCGCAATACCTCAAGGTTTCTCCCGCACGCAGTCAGAGGCGACGGGATGAAAGCGAAGAGATACATTTATTCCCTTTATCATCCAAAGTATTATTCCTTGTGCTAAATTAATCATTCTGTCCTCAAGAGGTTCAAATCTGAAAACCTTCTTTTCAAAGAGGACCTTTTATTTTTTGTGCCATAGCAGACCCCCTTCAAAAACCCAGATAATAATAGTAAGGGAGGGAGCCATTCTCTTCATTTCTCATTTCTCCTCTAGCTCCTTCCATCCAAAGCCACATAAAAGGTGTTCTCTCATGCAAGAGCAAAGGTGCAAGAGGTCAGGGTCATTTTGGTGTACACGCCTAGATGGAAAGAGAAGTGAGGCTGAATGAGACAAAACAACACAGGCTGAGAGAAGGGGAATCTCGGCACGTCTTCAAGAGGGCCAGTCTAATGCGAGTGGACTTTTTCATCTCCGTGGCAGCGCTCCAGTCCAACCTAATTGGGACAATTCCCACTAGTGATATAATTTCATTCCTACCTCAGTATGACTCCTATGATCTCAGAATACAACCTCTTACTTCTCCTCTCATTCCCCTTCCCACACTCTGCCACATAGGCAACCACTGCACTGCCCATCGGAGGCTATAGGAGGATCTTTGTTGACATCATTGTACGCGAGTCGTCCACAAAATCCACAATATATAAGCACTTTAATATCTGACGACTGGAGGAGGTTTGGAGAGAAGCTCAAAATTTGTATTGGTGACAAAATTGAAGTTATTCAATTCAAAGCCCATATGTGATTTGGGATGTCAAAAAACGTTGGTCCGACTCACCCGTGTCTTGGCCACTATAATCTACTGGGGAGACATTTATTCTTATTTAGGACCATTCACTCATGAAATATTAAAGGCTTTCAAAAGCCTGGAGGGATATGATTATTTTGTTTCTCGAAAAGTTGGGCCGATCTTTTCTGCCAAACAGAAAGCAGTGATGATGCTAAAAGCAACATGACATCATGATTTTTGCTTAAACATACACGCCACTTTCAAATCAAGTGGCGTGTTATCTTAATGCATTTTGAGCTATGCGTGTATGTCTCTGCCGTTAAAGGAAGCGAAACGAAGCAAAATGTAGATCTACATCTGGGGAGCGATATTTTTTTCCTAGGATGGTAGGGGAAGACTCATAAATGCTATTAACCACAGTGACGGGTCAGTGCAGTCTCATCCCCATTCCTCATATAACTGACGTTTTGGGATTTCTTTTGACCATTCGTCAATATAAGCCTTTTTAGGGCCCCCTTAAACGTCAGTAGATGACGTTATCGGATCCTAACTCTACCCCAGACCTAAACCTAACCCTAAACCCAACTCGTCACCTAACTGACGTTAAAGGTAAAGCGTCAGTTGTATGACGACCCGGGATCGTCATCTACTGACGTTTAAGGGGGCCCTGAAAAAGGCATATATTGACGAATGGTCAAAAGACGTCCCAAAACGTCAGTTATATGACGAATTGGGATGAGACTGTGTTAGACGGGTAGGTTTAGGTACGGGGTTGGGGTGGGTCATATATTCATATACAGTAATGTAACGTTAAGTCAATGGCGTTTATAAACATGCTGAAAAGCGATTATGCATGTTGGAAATACGAACTGGCGTGTTATACATGCGCCATTTCATGAGATCAGACTGTTAAAGCAGAGGTTAGACCTGGCCAAGCAAAGTCGCAGCGTGATTCGCAATTTCGCATCTCTCCGTGGGTGATGGCAGAACGGAGAAATAATCACTGCTCACTGCAAAGCCGGGTAAGTCTTCATTGATCAATGTTCGTATTTATTTAAAATGAAATGAAAAACTTTATCAAGCCCCCAACAAGCCATACAATCGACCACATAGCAATAGTGAACCATCCTCTTCTCTAAATCCTCCTCCAAACGTGCAAAACAATCAAATTACAGGTGTCTCAGCGGTGTTTCTTGCCACACGATTCCCATGATGCAACGTGACGAACGTAAACAATGACGTTACAAAAGATCCTCCTATACCTAAAAAAATCCAACTCTGAATATCGTCTTATCTTCGTAAACTTGTGTTGTCACAACGGAGCAAACAGGACTCATTATAACTAAAAAAGAGTCTGTGTTTGCCTTCCTGTTTCATCTCACTAACATTTATGTTATACAGGGAGCGACTCCACTGTGTTGCGAGCTCACAGCCGTAAGCGCCCCGCTGTGCAAGAACACTTAAAAAGATGTCAGAAAGTCGAGTGTGATCACAGGTCACAGATGAGAGTATGAAGGGCTGTGATGTAAGTGCTAGAGGCTGGGTGGGATGCCGTTGATGAGGGGTATTGGGTGAAGAGCGCCCCAGGGTCGGCTGGTAGGGGTCGCTCTGGGAGTCGGAATGACTGAACAGACAGGAAGTGGCGCCAGGCTCTCCCCTGTGTGTGAGAAGCAGCGGGGTGCTGTAATGGTACAACCCTGTAGCTGCTAGGATCTGTGAGAATCCCAGTGACACGAGGGACCGCAGGGGAGGAGAGTCGCACCATGTGTTTATGCAAACAGATCAGTTGCCATGACTATCCAAGTAGGGGCAAATTCACATGATGTCACCTTGGTGGCGAGGGAAAAACCAAAACACAGAAACATCTAATTTAGGACAATGCAAAGCAGGACTATCAACATAACACCCACAAATCAGAGATACTGGTAATGTCTTGGTTAAACACACTATTTTAAAGAACAGTTCAATTTAAAATACAATTCTAATATTTTTTCACCCTTGTCACATGACTTTTTCTTTCTTTCCTTCTCTCTTTCTTTAAACTGTCTCCTTTTATGTTCCAAGAACGTTCATGCTACTCTTTTCCATTCACCGAAAGCATGACCAGGGGCTGCCTAGATACACCATAAAAGCACCATAAAAGTAATCCATACAACTAGTGTGTAGCATTCCAAGTCTTCTGAAGCCATAAGATAGCTCTTAAATTATTTAAGACTTAGCAATAACATTGTTCATTGATCTCGTAAATCCATTTCAATGCTTTGCAACATTAAACATTCAAGTTTTCTAAGATGTTGTCTGCATTGTTGTTGCAGATTCTGCCTGAAAATGTCACAGAGATAATGCAGATGGCCAGCTTTAAATTAGGTTTTGCCAAAATCGCTAAAACAACTCATAATAATCTTGAGATATGCGTTTGACTGTGATGAAAATACAAACCAATCAGTGATTTTTTCCATGATATGCCATTTCCCAACATTTCTGTAACTATGCAGTTAGGCTACATAATAGCTGTGTAATTTTAGCTTGTTGAAAATTTTCTTTTTTTAAATAAATACATTTGTGAAGAAAAAATAACACAGCATGGGCCAGTAAAAAAAAGTTGCCAATGCAAGTAAATATTCTGGGAAAAAAATTGAGTATATTTTGGGAATTGTTCAAGAGCAGTGTGAGCATTCTTCTTTTGTGTAAAAAGTACTTAAAAGATTAAGTAATGTTTCTTTTATTATTATTATTTTTTTTTATTCCCATTTTGGGTGAACTGACCTTATTATTTCTGTGTACAGAGTCTGGAAGAGTCATTTCTTATGCTTAGACACAACTACATGTAAGATTCATGATATTACATGCAGTTGTGTCTAAGCAGTAACAAATTATTCCCCTTTTGACGTCATACAGCCTTTAAAATTCAACACTTCAGCCTCACAGTAAATGTGTGAGGTAGGAACTGGGGCACCCTGAGTGTGTTTTATTCTGTGTCCATGGCCCAGTTTGGAAGTTGCAGGGTTTGCCCCAGGTCAGGGCTAGGCTCAGTGGGAACCAGCTGTTTCAGACTTGGTGAGACAGCGGGTTAGCCAGGAGGGAGTGATGAGCCAGTCATCAGGGCTTACCCTGCCCAGCTGTGCCACCGAGCCTGGCAGACTCGCACCTGCCCTTAACCTGCCATGCAATAACACCAATGCATTGCACACACCTGCTTTTTCTTTCCAGCATCCCTGTCCCCAGGTAGCACGCTCTGGCCAATGAGGAAGAGGCAGGACTAAGCCATGTCCCCCGGATCTGATCTGCTGTGTGTGTCTGTAGCTCAGGAAATCACATGGACTTCGACATTCAGCTGCAAATCTTTCAGTGTATATTTTTGATAGAGTCAGGCTAGAGTGTCTAGTAGAGCAGCTTTCACCCCTCCATCCAACCCCCACTCAGGCTAATTCTCTCTGGCAGGGAGACCTGTAAAAATCAATTGGGAAAATGTCCTGAAACAGTCAATCTAGCAACCATCTGCCCCGGTACTCCACTGAGACAAAAACCAATGTCCCCTGGGAAAGTGACGGAAGACACAGACAGCAGAACGCACATTCAAACTCAATTACTTGCTGCAACTAAAACACTCTTTCGCATTGCAAAATCAGGCTTACACTTTTCTACTGCCTGTCACTAATTGCAAGGTAGTGTACAATTATCTAAACATTTGATTTGGTGTTTGTGACAACAAGGTTGGTGTGTTTGCAATTTCAAATTTCAAGCAATCATTCTAACTATAGCGCAGAACTAATTTAAAATGTTTTTATTTTAAGTGAACAATAAACCTGTGTTTTGGCAGGTTGTTATGCTATCAAAACTTTATAACTGATTGAATGTAGCATTTGCTTTGTTCATCAAACGTAATTAAATTATTGTTTATCAAGGCATTTTCTCAGTCCACAAATTAATGTAATTGCCATATGTTACTAATTCATTTTAAAATGAAACTGTTCAATTTCCAATGTGATGGTGGCTGATCTTATAAAACAAAGAAGCAAACTCAGTTCTGTTGATTAGTCCCCTTTAAAACACACCAAAAATGCAAGACCCACAACAAAGAAAATATGGTTTCTAGATGACTACTACTAAAAGAAAATTAGGTGAGTTTTCAGTGGGACACATCTCTTTGTGTATGTGTAAAATTAAATGTATATATGCATACATACACACACTAAAACAAATGGCTAAACACTGGCCTTTAAATTGTCTTAACCATAAAGTATTGATCAGGAAATTGGCTAAATTTAATCAAATTTACTACATAAAAAGCCATTGCTGTCTCAGAAGAACATGAAAGACAGAATTAAGTTTTTGGCATAATTTGGGAAGTTAGTGATGAATCAAAAATGAAACATTGCAGAAATATTGCAGAATGGCTTGCTCTCAAAGGAAAAGTGATCAAAAAATGATCAGATGTTATTTCACAACAAGACAATTGCTCCTGCTCAAACTGCAAAGCCAACCAAGAAGTGGCTTGAGAAGAAGTCCATCAGGCTCATGTTTTGGCCTGTTCCAAGTCCAGATTAGAACCATAGTGAATATTTGGCCTCACATTAAACTCAAACGAACTGGGAGACATTTTCAACTACTCATGAACTGAAGCTATTAATATCGTTTGGAACAGTACTGACTTTTCTTCCAGTAATAAGCTGTACACAAATTTGCCCACACGGTTTAAACATTTAAGAAAACAAAATGGAAGGCTAAGCCATTCTACATTGCTCAACATTATTTGTAAAATTCTTGCTAATTGACCAGTGATTTGTAATCAAAATGGTAAACACCATTAAAAAAACACTATTTTGTCTATTTTTTGCCCAGGAGTGTGCATATATTTATATAAATGAGGTATATATTTTTATTTTATTTTATTTTTTTTGCCTCATTATACATAGTTGAGTTGTATATCGTCATGTGTAAAGCTAAAAAACAAACATACAAACAAAAAACATCTAACTTGTGAAGAATGTAATCCCACACTTGTATGTTCTGTCAAAATTTAACATCACAAGTATGTTTAGTTTTAAGGCACAAAAAATAATTGTCAAAATCTATTCATTTGTGTAAATGAGACTTCAGAGAGCAAAATAAATTTTACAAAACAACAAAAAAGGAGATCTAATCTCCATGCTCAATATTGTCAATTTAAGATGGTTTATCCATATTTCTAAATTATGAAAGGATAGTACACAGTCAGCCATAGAGAGAGAGAGGAGAGAGAGAGAGAGAGAGAGAGAGAGAGAGAGAGAGAGAGAGAGAGAGAGAGAGAGAGAGAGAGAGAGAGAGAGAGAGAGAGAGAGAGGAGAGAGAGAGATGGATGGATGGATGGATGGATGGATGGATGTTTAGTCACTTATACAGGTTTGCCAGGGGCAACGGTCATTATTCAGAAACATTATTCTATTTTAGGTTTCTGTTATATGTTTTTCAGAAATTAACATCTTTTAGAAGTGTTTTGGCTTGCGAAAAACATCCTGAAGAGTCAATTACCCTTTACACAACAATAGCCAGATCAGTATAGCCTACTGCAAATCAATGCCATCAATTGCTGTAATAGTTGCAATTATAGATGCTCTTTGTGGTAATTTTGTGTCATTAGAAAAGCTAAGCTCTCATTTCAAAATTTTAATATTTAAAGTATCCCTCATCCTGTCTGTGAACCACTCAGTCCTAGTGATTGTGGAACATCTGAGAGGATCTTCACAGATGTTCTTTTCAGCATCTTGCCTGTGCCTCAATATTAGCCTAGTACAGCACAACATCAAATTTTCTGAACAACTGTTTCCAACTTTATCGACAGTTCTGTGGTTACCCATGTGCAATTTCCAAATGATATGACTTCATAAAGAGGTAGAATTGCCGCACGTTTTGAACGGCAACTTCTACTTCTGTTTGTTGCGTTCTCTCTGGCCGTATGAGGGACGGCAGCGAGCTGCCGCTGCTATATAGCTCTCTAAAAACAGCTCACCTTTCACTGCCTTCTACGTCCCGATTGACAAGCGTCCTGAGCCAATCAAGCTATATTATTCAAATTGCACTCCTCCTATTTGTCCATTTTAGCACCGCCTTACTTAGACGCCTGTGATATCATCAACCCTATTTACCGTATATGGTCACGCACGGAATTGATTGACAGCAAACCACGCCCCCTCTAGTTCCCTTGGCTTCCTCTCGCTCGCGAGACAGCGAGCCCAGCAACTTGCCTTGGTGATCCACGGCATTCAAGATAAAGGCTACCTGGAATTTATAGCGCAAAAGAGACAGAGGCAATGCGGAAATAGGTGGACAGTCCATGTCACCGATTTTGCATCCCACTCCCAGGCTGAGGATCTGAGAGGTCGCGGGGATTGCAATTAAGTGACAAGAATTATTTTTATTTTTTCCTTCCTTTTCCTCATCATAGCGCTTAAATTACCAGCTTTAAACTACACTACACTGAGGATTTGAAACATTCTTTTTGCGTTTTGCAGTGGGGTGAGAAGAAAAATTATACCAGAGGATCAAGCAACACTTTTTTTTTCTTCTTGTGAGCATCAACATGGACGTGTTGGCAAATTACAGTATTTTTCAGGAACTTCAGCTGGTGCACGACACGGGCTACTTCTCGGCGATGCCATCGCTGGAGGAGAATTGGCAGCAGGTGAGAGTTTGCGCGTAACTATTGGACTGTTAGTTCACATAAATAAGCCGTGCGTATTTGCGCACATGGATCTAATGCAAACATTCACAACTTCACAGTGCGCGCGTGTCTAAACGCCGTTTCCTTGTACACATTATTACGTGTAGTGGTTTATATTGATGCCGAAAGTGCTGTTTTGCTGCTTTCAACTAAAGCATGGCTAGAACCCCGGTCTTTTTATTTGTCAAAGCGAAAGTGATTATTATTATTTAGAAGAATAATCTAGAATAGCTTTAAAGAATGAGACGCATATTTACTACACTTCTCTGTTATATAGCCTTCTCAAAGCAAAACAGATGTCAATGACAGAATAAGACACGAGATGATTCATGTGCACTATAGTCTACTTCAGACTGGAACTGACTGAATGGCGTTTTGTTAAGGCGCACGTTATGTGGCCAGAGAAAATAAGGGCTTGGCTAACAATAAGCGAATTGTTATTAAATAATGCATTCGTCTGTCATATAACTTAGTGTTTTTCAGCCCTACGATATCAAGAGCAGTTCCCGATCGTCATGTATTATGTATTACCTCCGCCGCGAGGGTGCGCGCTTGAGTGGATGTGAGGAGAATGCATCCAAATCACCCACTCCTGAGAGCTGGTGTGCATCTGTATGACAATTTGCTGACTCTTGAAGGGGAGAGGTAATCAATGATAATAGTGGTGTTTTACATTTTTAGGATATCCCACTTAAGCTTTCTGGAAAAGCTGGAGATGACGCACAGACGTGCCATTGGAACAGTCATGTTTTTAAGTGATGAGTTCGTAATGTGATCAATGCAAATCAATTGCTTTGTGTTCTTGGGCAATAATTGTTTTAGTAGCAAATAAAGTAACCATAGCACCAGGATTTGGAAGTTTTATAAATTAAACTGCAGCAATTTAATGAGAAGATTTATGATTTGAGGTTAGAAGGACTTCTGGTAATCGATGTGGCGATGGACGCCTTTGCACGCATGCACTGGCTGTCTTCAGCTCATTGCAATTCCATGTACTCAACTGCAGGGAAATGCTGTGAGTGGTTATTTATTGCTGGTGTGTGAACTTGAAACATATCTACCCCCACCAGCAATTCAACCCGCACGTCCAATACAAATACAAATATTATCTGGTAGCAAATGCAAATATACAGACGTATTGGCATGAGTATAGAAGGAAAATACAGGTCTGGCACTCTCATCTCGAAGATCAGAAAAGAGAAAAAATATATTGTGCATGAAGGCAGACAGGTCTGGTTCATCTGCTAATTCTGGCATTCAGTAACTAAAAGCATCATGGTCAAATCAAATGATAGCATGCATGTGTACACATATATATATATATTCTTGCCATTGGCAAAGGCATCAGAAGAGAAGGGGAACAACCATATGGAATCAGAAAAAAATAAAGTCTGATTGCAAGAAAATAAGCATGAAGAGAAAAAGGCCCATCTCTGTAGACAGGCTTTTCTTTTGAGTAACATCATAGTTAAAGTTTGATTCTTTTACCAGTTGGGATAGTTTTAAAGTGTAGCCCTAGATCTGCCAGAGCAAGGTAAACAGCACCCTTTGAGAAGGAGACAAGATGGATAGCTGTGCTCGGTCCCTTGCGAGTGGAGCATGAATCAGACCTTAATGGATGTGATACGGGTGAATTGAGTTTCAGAGCTCAGGCTTCGACCAGGGATGGGGCGAAAGGGTCATGGAGGGGAGAGTGACAGAGGCGATGTGCTCGGGGATGACGAGAGGTTGTCCACCGAACGTGATGAAGTCCTGACGTGCACTGCATCTATTCCTCATGAGGAACGCAGACTGCTGGCACTGTCTCCCCTAACTTGAACAAAGACGCTATCTCTCACTGTCAAGAAGAGACACAGAAGAGAGAGAAAAAAAACGAGAAAGAGGGCGGCTTGCTGTAATCACAACTCGCCAACCTTTCTAAGGGTAGAGAAGGGAGTGATTATTTTGGCGATGACCCGCAAGCAAGGTTAATTCAAAGAGCGGCTGTTTGTGCAACAAGAGAGCCCCTGTTGGCTCTAACCCCCCTCCCAAGCAGTTCCACCCAGTATGACTCTCAGAGCTCATCACTGGAGGCTGCATGAGCAGGTGGAGTGGCCTGGGGAATGAAGCAGAGGCAGTAAACACCACCATTAGAGGCAGTCAAGGCAGCCTGGCCAATTAGTAAGGATCACCTAAGAGACGATTGGGGGGCTGAGTCTGTTTGTCTGCATCCATCCATCCGTCCATCTGTCCTCCATCAGCTAGCACACCACGTGGGCCTTTGTTGGTGTGCCCTCCTCTGACAAGAAGGCCTTTTTGTGGGTCACAGCAAAAATGGGTCACTCTCTGTCTCTTTGTCTACACAGTCTGGCAGACCTGTCCTTACAGCACTTTTCTTCTCGTCGTCGAGTGTTTAGTTCCGAAAGTTTCCATTGCCATCAGAAACTCCAAATGACTTTATTCAAATTTCTGAAGCAGGGTCTTATTGTTGCGCACCCATCCCAAACTACTCTAGGTATTGCACTATTACTCTAAGTGTCTGAACTCATGATACTTGGCTCTCCTGATAATCCCAGAAAAACCTAAGAGCTACTCTTTTTCCCCTGTTCTATCAATAGCTTTCATGGTAAAGGTTGAGAAAAGAATCTGAGAAGTGGTGAACTTCTCAAAGCTCACTGGCAGCTGGAGGGCAGACGACTGACCCATACAGACACATCACAGTCAGTAGAACTGGAATACGTCTGAGCAGGGTCATGTAAACCCCTGAGAGAAGCTGCAGGAAGCAGTCTGAGATGACCGCGGTCCAGCACTCAAATGTTGACACTGGTCTGTCCCAGAGAACCCCAGTTTGAAAAGATGATGAATATCACTGCATGCATATTCTGTGCTGTGAGGTTTTGCATTTCACAGCCCAGTAATTTTTCGAAACAAAGGGCTGGATAGTTAGGTCGGTGGATGGGGGTTGAGAAGAGTCTACAAGATAACATTAAAAATGTATTTCAATTCAGTCAGGCTACGTCAGTGTTCCAGTGGAGGCTCCACACCTGACAGCAGGATCCTAACATACTCTTTCTTGCTAATTCTCCCCTGCAGCCCTTTAGCTTCCATCCATGCTTTTATCACATTCCTTCTCTATCTACATTGAGCTTGCTCCAGCTGAAGGCATTCAAACTTTCTCTGGGCAGTGAACACTGAAATGTGCATTATGTAATACCCCGAGGAACACAGCTGCTTTCTCACAGTGTATCTTCTGACAGCACAGACCTTTTTTGCTCTTTTTCTGCAATTGGTAAAGCTCCAGGACACCAAAGTAATGGGCAAACGCATTACCTTGTTGACAACACCAGAGAAAGCTCCCCTGAAGCTCTAGAGTGAGTGGTAACATTGCAATGTCTTCAGAGACTGAGATAATGTACTAAGATCCTACTTATCTACTGGGAGACTTGCCCGTTTAGGCAAAGAAGGATCCTTATACACCCTCAAAGCTTTGTGCTGCATTTAAGATTCAACAACCTGAGTTTTGCCAGTGGTGATGTCCTCACTTTACTCTGGAGGGAAACACCTTGGCATTCAACATCAAACCTGTTCTACCGGCCTCTCTTTGAAGTGTTAACAGGTCTATCAGTCCATGCTAATGCTCAGGCATGCGTTGAAATATCCCACATCAAGATAAATAAGCTGTCAAAAAGTTATCTTATGATATGCAGTGTGTCTGTGGAGGCTTGGCTATTCTGACACATTCCTTCCCCTTCAACAGTTTTGACCTCAGTGGCCCTTGCTGAACCAGTCAACAAGCTCCATTAATCACTATGTTGGTGGTACATGCTTTTGACCCACAATAGAAAATGCCCATCCCTCTGTGTGATCCTTTCATAAAGTTTTATAACTTAATTGATCTTCGTCAGCTGTTTTGTTTCCACTGGATTATCGACCGGCCCGTATAATAGTGGGGATCGGCGAGCAGACTGCATTCATAAGTCACCACTGTGTTGGTATTAGTATGACATCATAAACCAACCCATTGTTCTGGGCATTTCCTGTATGCTGCCTCTGCCGGTGACTAGACAGGCCAAAATCAAGCACTGTCTGGGTTTAGTATAGACTTTGAATCACTGTCAAGTCATCATCCGAGATTGCAAAAGAGTTCCCGCCTACCTATATCTCTCTAATGATTCAGATTTTATGGTGTGCAGTCAAAATGCACTTTCAAATTCTGTGTCAGACTTTTAATAAGTGTTTAAAAAGTGTTATGTCAGTCTTTAGTCAGGTTAAAATCATAGCTACGCTTGGTTCCAGCATATATACAAGTTAATCTGACTATAATTTACATCGGCTTTGTGCACTTGCTCCAAAGTACCCTTCAAATAGTAGGTTACACAATTTGCCATGTAGACTTAGATAGAAACGACTACTATTCGACTTCACAAAAACCCACTGCTCAAATATAACTGTAAACAATCTTAGCGACTACTGCAAAGCGTAGATCCCAGACACAGCAGATCACTTAGCCCCCAAACAGCTGACAGTAATTAGGCAGTAGTGAGGTGCAGCAGGGGTCTTTCATGTATAGGACTGAACCAGGTTTCCCTTTGAAGTGGGGACCTTTCAGTCACATTCTCCTTTTACGTTTGAGTAAAGTTCATACTAAGCTTTAGCACAGGCAACTTCTGATGCAACCTAGCAATTTCATGTTGAATTCCATCTCTTTGTTAAAAAAGCTGTAACCACGAGCATGCATGACAGGCCTGGGCAAACTAATAAATAACAAGCTGTGGAAATGATAGAGAGAAAAAAGCAATCCCCGACTCAACTATTATTCTGTGATTTTGAGTTACTACATTAAAGTGAAACAGCTTTCACAAGATAATTAGCATTTGAAGCGCAGCACTAGCTCACCTTCATACACTGTGTGCTCTGTTTACCAAATATCGTTCACCATGAAATTTGGCAATTCTCTATAATTTATTCTCAGCGCTAGAGGTAGATCAAAGACGGCATCAAACTGGCAGTTGGTAGGTTTTTGAACAGTCAAACATAGGTTTGCTGATTGGGGGATAATTAGCATCTCCAGAGAACACAACCTTCAACAAACTCAAGGGCTGAAAAATTATATATATATAAAATAATGTCATAACTTAAACAATATTCCAGGATGTTGTTCAATTACAACGACTTGAAATGGACAAACAACTATAAAATGGCATGATATAAAACCACAGTAGTGTTTAGAAGGTACATACTGTAGTACACAAACACAATCAGGAATATAAAATAGCTGAGGAAATAAGTATGAAAACAACAGTGCAAAAGTGATAAAAGAAAGGAAATATACTGCTATTATAAAGCTGGGGTAGTTGAATATTAAGCTTTTGACTACATTTCAAGGAAGTATTGTAGTTTTCCTCAAGTTGAAGCTAAATATATCCCTTAGCGGCCCAAACCAGTGCATTAATGATGAGATCGTGTAAATGTTATGAGAAACAATGAGCAATACTGATTATGTTAAACAGCATATCCATTTCCAGTAACCACTGGAAGTGATCTCACTCTCGATCTGGCCACGCAATCTCTGAGGCGCTAATGGTCCATGCTTATCTTCACTGAGGGTGTCTGTTGTTTGTCTAACAGTGTGTCACCTACAATACGTAGCTTAGGGCAAAAGGAAATGTGTGTTCGCATATGCTGCCTAAGGAACTGCAGATGATTCACGGCATGCAGTTGATTCACAGATTCCACAGATGCATTCCAGATCTTTCTCCAGGAAACGGATACGTGTATACGTAATCTATAGTTTCTGGGGGAAATGTTTATGATTTTTGATCCAATAGCAGTGCATGTTAAACTGAATACACCTACCCTCATCCATGCATTCAACATGCTAATTATCCCCATGCTCAGCGAGTGATTGCTGATGGAGGTGGTATTGTTATGTAGGGATCAAGAGCTTTTCAGGGGGCATGATTGAGTAGCTATTGGATGGTGCAGACGGTGTGGGTCATTTGTCTGCCGTCTCTCGAGGGTCTATCAGCCCATGGAGACGAGAAGCAGTACTAGGATGGACAGAGAGAGAAAAAGACAGAGAAAGATGAGTGTTTGGGATGCATCTTTATGCATGAGGCCTGTCGTTCCCCTTGGTCTCGATGGAGAGGCAGTTTAGCCACTCAAGGATTTGATTAACAGTCTGAGAGGAACCAGCCATTTTTCTCTAAGTGCAAGTGCACACACAGGCATACAAACTCCGACTAACAGCCTGATGATATCTCTCACACCACCCTGATAAAAAAAAAAAACAAGGAGATTGGAAATCAATACTTTCCCTTTGCAAATGATACCTCAATGCTGTTTAAGGCGACAGCAATCCCTTTTCTGCAAAAAAATAGTTTTGCATAAACCAGGAGGGCATTTGGTATGAATAATAGAAATATGATATTTTTTGTATTCCAACCCAGCTATAAGTAGCCCTGCAGAATGTCAATGTAAAAATAAAGAAATAAAGATAGAAAAGAGCAGAGGAGGAAGTAAAAGATGTCTCATGTTTATTCAAGTGCTCCTGATGCGAGATTCATCTCTGAAGGTCCTGTACTCGTTCTAGCCTCTTGGCCTTCTGGAATTTCCCTGCACTGATATTGTCCAGATGGGAATGCGCAATAAGGCCAACTGGACTGCTACCAGACTGTCTAATGTTCATGTTCGTCAGCTAGCCAATGACAAATTTAAGCCACATCATCTTTTCTTTTATTATTAAAGAAATTTGCCCTAAACAATACAAACATACAGTTTGAACCTAAAAACCACATTATACCCCAAAACAACTGACAATAATTGAGAAGTCAGTCAGTGCAAACAATTGCATGTCACCTTGTCTGACCTTGCAGCACTAAAACGTACAACCTACTCTATCATGTACACATCACAGATCTTTGTATCCAGATGTAAAATTCTATTTAAATCACATTTATTTGTATAGTGCTTTACACAATACACATCGTTTGAAAGTAGCTTTACAGAAAATCCATGTGTCTTTATTACAATTTAAAGTGGTCTGTTATCAGAGGTGACTGTGTCTTTCCATCGATATCAAATTGTAATTTGTTTTAGCATGCAGATGTTGTAGCAACATTACTGGTCAATCTAAATCATAAAATGCATTTCCTCTAGAGGAATTCGGAGTCTTCTGTCTAGTGGAGATAGTGATTTCATATTGGGTTTCAGAGTGGCAGGAAGCTCAGGTCTGAATCACCAAACACCTGTTGTCAAGCTGCCAAACAGGAGTGGTGAGCTCATTGTTTGTTTTGGTGGTGGTGACATGGACACAATTAGGGCACAGGTCACAACACCCATTAAAACACAATGACCAACTACAGGTACTTTTCCACTGGGTATAACGTGCCATTAGGTTGTGTTTTGTGACCTTGAAACAACTTGAAGTAAAAATTTGTGAATTAATACACTGGCTGGGCTTGTTGATAATTTGATGTAAGTTTAAGTGCAAAGGGATGAATTTGGGGTTTGTTTTGTTGTAATGTCACAGATTTTAATAATATTATATTTTGATTAATAATAATACTCCTGAAGTTCCAAATAAATCATACTGCACACTTACCAACTGATGTATCCTTGACTGGCCTCTAGCAGATCTGTGGAAGCAGCATCTAAAACAACACAATAATAATAATATTTTAGAAGTTTTACAATCCAACTTAATCACACAGATACCTTTAAATAAAATATGTATTAATTTGGAACATCTCTCATCTTGAGGAAACAACACATTCATGAGGAAACTGAGGGTTAAACATAGTTTGAGAACCACTGTAGCCTATCATACCCAGCTTGCCATATTTGCATATCGTCTCTCTCTGATGGTCACATGATCTGGCATCACTCCAGCCTCCTGTTGTGCCAGTCCAGTTTCACTATACTTGCTCATTTTCACTAGCTCATCCTTTTCCTGCTCTCGTTCATTCTCCCTTGCTCTCTTACCCATTTTGACCCTGTCTGCCATTGACCTTTTAAAGCACAGCCACTGATTACTGGACATTTTGCATTAAGTGGGCTGTTCAAATTTGAAAAATCAAACAAGTTCCTTTGCATATCTGGATACATGTATGTCCAAAATAGAAGGCATGTCAATTTAGAGAACCTCATGTAATGCACTTGAGATATTTTATGCAAAACAATGAATTAAAATAGGAAAGTGGTACAACCACATCTCTGTAATGCTATCTGTTCATGTGGAGGTCAAAGCAGGTGGATGTCTCTTATGTTGAGAGGTGTGCAGGGAGGATTGGCGTACATCACCCTCACAGAGCCCTTCACCTAACTAACAGCTCTGCTCAGTAATTACATGGGGAGAAAATAAAAAGGGCAGATGCCCCCCTGGCACCGGGCACACAACCGGTGTGTGTTCAACCTGGCGGTGTGAAAGAGCATACTGCTAATTCACTAGAGAGCACAGTTCAGAAGGCAGGACCGCCCCATCAAGCACACACAAAGTATGCTTGCGGTTCTGCTCTTCGAAAGCGAGTTTCGAAGTGTGCCGTTACCACTTCCTCCCCATTCGTTGCCAATTCAGTGGAGGAAACCAAACCCTTGTTTACTTTCGGGATTCTCCACTATCACCCACACCCCACCCGCAGGCCTCCCTTTCCTTCCCCCTGCCCCAAAAGTCGTTCTCTCCACATGGACAACTGCCAACATCCTCTCCATTCATCAACCCAACAGCCGTACTCTTACAGTTATACTGGTTACAGCCCCTTGTGATGGCTGCTAAGCTGGTGCAAGTGCCATATTGTGTAAGCTTTATTTTAAGCTTTTTATTTTAGGCAGGCCAGACCTTCTGTAAATTGTGCCAGGTGCCATACTGTATACCTGATATAGCTCTGGCTAAGGATCTGCATTGCTCTACTTGTTTCTCCTTGAGGCGGCTCTGAGCTGCTCTGCTGTGAGACCCACCTGTTCACATTTGCTGGCATGCATTCCTTTTCCACCATACTCAAAAGCTGAATAAGCTGAATAATTTAAACGGGTAGTTGTTGATAAAGTTAATAAGAAATAAAGTCAAATGGTGAGATTATAAAATTGTTATTGTGAAACCTAAAATCACAGTGTGAGAAATTAAGTCAGGTTATAAATAAGTCCCAATTAGTATAAACAATACCAAACATCCCAGAGTGCCTGGATTTTGTCCAATTCTTTTTACAAAACCAAATACCTTTGTTCAAAGAATTTCTTTCTTAAAATTCACAAATAATAATAATAATAATAATGAGATATATATATATATCTTTTTAATTGATATATATGTATATGTAGATACATACACACACATTACATAGCTTCTCATTGTTCTTCTTATTCCTCTTGTTTTAAATATTTAAAAATTGTAATGTGTTTAGAAATCTTTCTTAAAATGGAACTGCCCTAACAAACAATATTCCCCACTACGTCCACACTAAACTCAAATGCGCTTTAGTCCTGAACGTTGTGTAATGTGAGTCCTACTGAGTGGTTTTGGGAAGGAGACAGAACAAACATGCCGCTCTTAGTCCTTCCAGTTTGTTATGGCTCAGTTAAATGGGTCATGTGCTGAGGACCAGCGACCTTGGAGTATTTGTCCTGCTCATTGAGACATTCAGCCTTCTCCCTTTGTTTTGCACAGACAAGACCCACTTTCAACCATTTGCTCCATAATTTATCACAACTTATAAATAATTTATAAGTTATTTATAACAATTGATACAAATAACCATTCTTTTTAGTG
Source organism: Hybognathus amarus (assembly GCA_030378365.1). Lineage (NCBI taxonomy): Eukaryota > Metazoa > Chordata > Actinopteri > Cypriniformes > Leuciscidae > Hybognathus > Hybognathus amarus. The sequence goes on along the minus strand of JAQIUQ010003985.1, from coordinate 282,250 downwards.
TTTTTGGTGGAGTTACCAGGCTCGCACCATTTTTAAAAGCACCTGGATGCTATGAGAGCGCAGTGGGTGCGAAGCATTGGAATAGAAGTGCAAAAATGACTGCGATGGTAAGGTGTTTGCAGTCAAGAACGTAAAGTCTGCCTTCTCTAAAGGCGAGGCTGAGCCAGTGTACAGCTATGTGGGTCGGCTGCTATTTTAATCTGTAATGTTGTCGGGAATACCTGAGGGAACAGCCTGGCTCTGTTGGAATCGGGGCTTGTCTGTGTGGAAGTTCCAGTTATTATGTGTATGTATAGGTATGGCGGGTTGCAGCGTGCAGATCAGAAAGGTTGTTTAAAGATTTGCGTTCAGTAGGAGAGATGCCTACTGGGCACCTCTCTTAGGTTCAGTGGAGCAGGCGGCATATAAGTGGGCTTTTAAGCATGGGCCACTGCACTAGGCAAACCCAGCAGAGACTAGCCAGCATCTGCGTGCACGTGAACGCATCACGCTGGCACTCCTGCTCTTACGGTACCCTCCCCCCTCAGGCGATCCTCAAACAGGCCAACAGCTCAATTGTACATTTTGAGTGCCTGTGACTCATCTCTTGCGCTACAATATTCAGGATGAGATCACCCACTTTGTCAAATGCAAAGTGCTAAATGTGCCCAACTGCACTGTAGATTCCAGTAAAATGATGAGGTAATGCCTGAGATCCATCATGGAGTCACTACCTCGTCCTAGTCATTGCGTTTGTGACCTTGTGATAATCAGCAATGGTTTGGGGAATTTTGGCAAGGTGGTGCCAGAGCTCCCATACTGGGCACCCTGCAGTGCAGACAGGTGTGGCGGCAGCAGGAGCACCTGCCATTCAGCCGTCCCACCACGTCTACAAGCCCGGTGGCTTCAAAGCGTGGCTGTCCCAGAGAGAAAAACTGGGCACAGTCAAGTGCAACTTTGCATGCCCACATACGCCATGCACACTTGGCAAAGGTCTTTCTCTCTGCAGCTTCCATTGTAGTGAGGAATTAATAGACTGCAAAGGCATTCATCAAGTCCCAGTTAGGTTTCCTTTTATGTCACTGTTGCGGTCCTGTCAGATGCTGGTAATTGGGTTCAAAGTGCCATCACAGTAAAAGGCTGTGTGGGAGTGAGTCAGAAGGGGCGGGCCCTCGCCGTCTCAGGTGACCTCACTCTCGGCCCAGCTGCTCCAGAGTGCAGAGAGTAGGGAGGGAGGAGGTGGGGGATGAGGTCATTCTTTTGCTGGGAGTGTGTGGGCTGGATTTGCGTAGGTGTCTTTGTGTGCGTGTCTGCATGCATGAACGATAGACATTGGAAGAGATAAGGCTGGAGATTTAGGAGCGAACTGAAAAAAAATGAAATGCTAAATTAAAAGCTATCGGTCAGCGACAAATAAAGAATACAAAATCTATTTAAAAATCTAATTAAGTCTTTGTATTCATGTTGGTTTAATATTTTTTTGAAATCTCAAGAAAAGCACAGAGTGTGTGTGTCAATTGAATATATCATGAATAATTGATTCATAAATATCATTACATTTTGGCTAAGTCACACCTAATTATATTTTACAACATGAACTAAACGCCTAAATTATCTGATATTTAAATTTTTAATTGTGTTAATTTTTTATTGATGCAGAAAATATACCGAAGTCCATTTAACAATAAAATAATAGATAAAGACATTTCATCGGACATTGTTTCATCGCAAAAATGTGCTGCTGTCCTCTGCTCCTACAAAAAAAGCCCTTATGCATCAGTTCATGATCAAATGCTCCCTCCCTCCTCACTTCATTTATGGCTGACTGGCAGAGTGGCAGGGCTTTGTGTCTGTTGTTAGAGAGATGAGCTGGGCTGATAGCCACGTGGAGACAACAGGACACCCAAGGATTGAGACGTCACAACACAGGGGAAGCTTGCCGTATTCCAAGCGTGCACGAGATCGCTATCAGATCGGTGAAACAGACATCTGATTTGAGGTGTCTATATCAATGCCAGTATTTTAATAGCTAAGAGAGGCTATTGTTTCATTGTAAATCCTCCCGTACACGTCGGTAATGAGACATCTAGATGGAAAGGACAATTTCTCTGCTAGCATGTAACAAAGTCATAGAAGGTTCTCTGAGAGATTGCTTTTGCGTTTTTTATTGCAGTCGTCAAAGCTCTAACTCTCCTCTCATGACAGACGACAACCTCATCACTCCAGCTTACATACTTAGGAAGCATCCAGCAAATAGCAATACTGTGATTTTCGTAAACATCCCCAGAGATGGGCTTTCAAAGACAGGCTTTGTGTAGTTGAAAGCAGGTGAAAGAGACCAGAAAAGAGCAAAGGAGTTTGTTGTCCCATAAAATACCAAATACCAGTTGTGCAGAGTCTGTGTAATTACCACACTGCAGGATAATTATAAAGAGGACAGATTCAGGGATGAAAAGGCCATTTACGTGCACTTAAGTGAGGGATGGCAATTAACTGGGATGCCTATCCTGGTACTGAGAAATTGGGCTGGAAATCCTCGCAGTCAGTTATCACACAAACCAGAAATGACCGGCCTTCCCCTATCTCTTGGAGGTGAGGAGCCTCGCAAACAGGCTCGAGCAAGTTGTTTAATTTTTTAAGCGGCTTTTCTAATCTGCATTCTTCATTTTGTTTTGGACCCTTTCGTGCGTGAAAAATCCCCACTGCACAAAGACTGGTGGGGGCAGCTGTCGGGTTGGGAGGGGTCTTGAATTCCTGTTATCATAACTGCCTTTGTCCATCACAGCGGCCAGATCCAGGGGCTAAGTTGGAGATTGGACAGGTTACCATATCCATTCCCCTCAGGGTAGCGTGCCCGCACTTGTCCACACAGATTCCAGCCAGAAAATGTTGGTGTGCTTATCAGCAGGATTGCAGCCAGAGCATGGAGGCCCAGTGGGGTTACATAACTTCTCTCTGCTCCAGTCATTGCATCTGCAGTAAGGCATGGACCCCTGCATCCCATCTATGCAATTTCCTTTTCCATTTCCTTTCAGCTGGCTGGTCAAGCCGTTGTGCGTGCTTCTCGCATGGGACAGGAAGCTCAGATAGATGTAGTGTTTCCTCTCCACGAGAGCTCCTAGTAGAGCCTGACACTCACATCCTGTGGTTTATTACAAAGAATCACCCAGGGTTATATATAGCATGAGGTTACACTGTTAAACCCATATGTTTGGTTGTCATGCTGTCATGCTGTCATGCTTGGTTGTCAAAGTGATGCACCGAAATGAACATTCTGGATACATTGGGCGGAAACTAGAAACCGAAAATGGCAAAAATAAATGAAGCTCTTAAACTTGCAAATAGTCAATATACTGTAATTAAATATTTTATTTTATTTAATATATATTATTATATTATATTATATTATATTATATTATATTATATTATATTATATTATATTATATTATATTATATTATATTATATATATATATATTATATTATATTATATATATATTATATTGTAAAAAATATATTATATATAATTATTATAAAAATTAATATATATAAAAATATACTGTTTTTACAAAATATTAAGCAGAACAACTGTTTTTAATATTGATAACAATAATTGCTGCTGTCAAAATTAGTGTGTTAATGCAATCAGAAATATTTATGTGAAGATTGTTTTAAGTTCACTTAAATTAAAGTTGTTATTTTTTAAAGCCTAATAAATGTTGAAATTGATAGCTTGCAATTATATGGTAATGTTAAATGTCTATAATGTTTAAAAATATGTATTTCATAGAGACATCAGTAACAGTTTTAGTATCAGTGATACTGGCCTTCATTCATAAAAAAGATGCTATTACAACAAATATTTTAAAATATAGCTACTGTCTTTTACGTTGTTCATCAGTGGTTTCTAAACCAATATTTTGACCCAAAATTCCTTGTTACAAACATTAAATATGCTTATACAAGGGCAATGCAACCCACCATTGATTAAGCTTGTTAGCAGCATTTTTTTTTACTTACCAAAGACATTTATCAGTCCATTTATCAGACAGTCCCCTTTACTGAGTGGTCGATGAATAAAACTGGGCTTTTCACTTCTCCCCTGCTGTTCCTTGACTAGATGTGAATTTCCCATGGTTTTATGCCACACTGCAGGGCATAGAATGCAGAGAGGTCTGACTGAGAGTCCCTACAGTGGGATAGAGGTAATGAGAGCACCTGCTGGGTCCCTGGCTGAGGCTCCGTCCTGCAGACACAGACAGACAATGTTAGAGAGCTGACACAGTGAACCTGAAGTCCTTGCAATCCAAAGTCATGTGAGCTATTGCCTGGCAGTGACATAACTGAGAATGAGAAGAAACAACCCTTTCACACCAGTGCCAGAGCTGTCACGCCAGGGTAATTTTAATCTTCTCTCCATGTGGCATCCTGCTTATAATGCACAGAAGTGCTGATGTATGAGGTAGATCCAAAAGACAGATCTCAAGACAAGAATATGTAAATCCAATAATACCCTTCAATTAAAACAGCTTCCTTCAAGAAGTTTCATTTTAAATACGAGGTCGCCAGGAGCTAAGTTGCAAGGAATTTGTGTTAAATATCATCAATTTAATGGGGACAATCATTTATAGTGCTTAAAATATGTTCCTTTGTTTGTCGCCACAACCGAGATAGGAGACATTCTTGGTGAAATACAGAGAACTCTTTATGTCTCCCAGGGGTATAGACCTTTACAAGTGCCTGATAATGGGACTGTAGCTGAAATTGACTCCCTTGGAGAACTTGGCCTATTAGTCATGTCTGTTGCCTGTTACAGTATGGTATGTAACCAGAGATCTCTATACAATACCCAGAGGGCCATGCATCTTATGATACAAAACGCCCTCCAAATCAGCCCCCACTTCCAGCTCGGTCCTTGACGGCCAGCTCTCTTTTGTTTCCTCTTGTTCTCTTTTGTTCTCCACGTGTTGTATCCCCCACCCATGTGGCATTCTCTTTGCATTGAGTAATGAAGATTAGCCTGGCATCAGTCACAATAGAACCCCCCATCACTAGTATCCCTTACTCAGACTCCCCAATCTTATAACAAGCTGTTAACCCCATTTAAAAATGTCCCCTTTCAATCGGCTTGTGACGGGGAATAATCCAGCCCAAGCGATTTAATGAAAATTGCTGTATCCTGATTAGATTACCCCAGTGCCGCCAGCCAGTGGCCATTAGCCGACCCTGTACACAGATAAACAGCAGCCCCGCTCCACAAATCCAGTTAAAGGAAGACGGAGAGAGGTTTTCTGAGGCTCAGCTCGCCTCTTACCAGCCTGCAGTCTTACTGCCTTTGTCAGTGGGATTATCCCCCATTTGGCACATCTATGGTAAGGACTCATTCATGTCCTCCTGTACCCACTCGATCCATTATTGCGCTTGCTCATTTCTCTATCATTGCGCTGAAGCGTGTTCTTCTATGGCATATCTGTAAGAAAGATTTAAGTTTTATGTGATTTTCAAAGAGCATTCTTACATATTGGGAAATCATAAGGACGCATTGATGTTGAAATTGTTACCAATGGCGGATGTTTATTTATTATTTTCTGTTAATTATGACCTAATCACTTAATAACAATCACCAACAATCACCAGTGACAACAGATTCACCCGCTGTAAAACGCAAAAGACTTTGTTCAGACTTCGGAGTGACTACAGAAAAAAAGAGTGCAACCGATCTCATGCGGAAACAAGGATACATATCGGAAGGACATTACATGTAGTCACGCAATCCTGACGTTGTTAACATTAACAGTTTGAGAACAAAGTATAATTGGCACGGTTTTGCGTGATATGATGACTTATAAGCGATTGTTAGATTTACTGCAATGCCAGAACCAGAAAAAAAGTGTATGTTTCTTACTAGTTCAGGGGACATTTTCCGTTGAAAATTATGTTGGTCATACTTCCAAAAAGAATAATCTGGGATTCTGAATGCCAGCATCCACACCGGCACCGCGACTGACAGCCTCACACTATCCTCAAACATTGTGTTCATCCACACTGTGCTGTGTCGAGGGTGTTGATGTACAACTCATGTAAAGTTGATAATTCCGCGAATAACTGCAATTGCAGATTTCTAACAAAGATGAGAGATGGTGACAGAGGAAAACCTGCGGGCTGCAGCTTTAAACAAAAAAACAAGTATACCATGATCAACATACAGTCTGGCTATGATTAAACATGAATCCAGAATCGGACTTTGTCATCTCACAGACTTTACATTGTAGCACATAGTAAAAAAAAACTTCCTCATGTGCCCCCTCTCCAATGGAATTTCACCAGGTGTTCTTCACTGAGTTTATGAAGAGTTAATAGTGACTTTGTTCATTTGGGAACACGATCAAGGTCGTATTATGTCCTCTACAATCATGTGCTGATGAAGCCATAGTGCCTTTTCAATTCCCTCACAGCTTCTTTGTCCCTTTTGTGACCTCTGTTACTGAAGTCCTACAATACTTTAAAAGCAAAACCAGTGTTTGTGTACACAGAAATAGCTCTCAACAGCCCCATACAAGCACACCCAAAGGCTGATTGGCAACCAAGCCGCCTCTTCCATCTGTAAATGAAGGTATTCATTAGCTGCAGCTGCACCATGTCAGACTTAAAGTCTCCTTGTGTGGATGGATGCCAGATGGAGAAGACAGCAGACACTGTCTTTCACTGTCAATCCTAAATTATTGAAAGTCTCAGATCAAGTAAAAGCTTTGATGAGACGTGGCACTGAAGGCTGGCATGGAAGAATCTAGCCCAAAAGGGTTTCAGAACAACTAAAATAGAGAAGTATCCCAATAGCGAATAACAAGTTTAATTTACAACCATTTAATTTTGGCTAGCCTAGTGCCCATGTTCTGGCCCCTAGCTAGAATGCAGTATCAAATGCAATTATTTAGCAAGCTGGTGCTCAAAGCAGGTATGCACTAGACAACATGCTAGCCTGCTAATCTTTGTTGCCAAATGCGTCATAATGCTCTCAATAACACGTCTTTGCTTGTAGTAGCATCCATCTGTGAAGTAATCCTGCCTCTAAGGGTACAGTGCACAGATAAGTCTTGGTTGTTATCTTGCATGATTAGCATTGCTCTTTGTTCCGCATTACATGCATGCTCACTCAACGTATTGTGGAGAAATGAGCCATGTGTCTGTAGAGAAAAGACTCAGTGATATTTCCAGTTGCTTTAATGGAGTGAATGGCCACAGATGCATATTTCCTGTTCCTGACCTCAAGAGTGTTGTTGTCTTAATAAAGCTGTCTCAGTGATGTCATGAACCTGATCAGGGCACTAATGTTCCGCCAAGTGCTGTCAACAAGGATAAACTCGTCCACAACAATGGTGATTGAATACTTTTCTATTCCTGTGCTCCCTCACTAGGTGAAGAATCTGCCAAACATTTGTATTAGCTTGTGTTTTCTCACCAAACATGGTTAGGTGACTTCCAGCGACAATCTAAGATTACTAAAACCTATTCAGTGCAAAGACATGTACCTAAATATTTGGCCAGCAGCAGACTGATCTCATGAAATGGCGTATGTATGACACGCCAATTCGTATTTCCATTTTTGCGGTGCTATCAAAACGCATAATCGCGTTTCAGACGTGTTTATGAATGCCGTTGACTTAACGTTACATGACTGTATATATAAATCTATGACCTACGCCCGACCCTGTCCCTAAACCTACCCGTCACTGGGGTTAATACCATTTATGAGTCTTCCCCTACAATCCTAGGAAAAAAAAATATCGCTCCCCAGATCAACTAGATCTACATTTTGCTTCATTTCGCTCGGAGATTTAATGCCGTGTACATACATGCAAAACTCTCTGACATTTAATGCGTAGACATACACGTGGATAGCTTAAAATGCATATAGAGAAATGTTTACGCAAAAGTCATGATGTCATGTTGCCAGCAGATACATTTACAAGTCCACTCTCAAGTATTTTGTCACAAGTCCAAGTCGAATCTCAAGCATTAACTTGGGATTTTTGAGAAACATATGCCATTCAAAAGTATCAGTAAGAGTTTATATATAAAAAATAAATAAATACATAAAAAGTGTTCAGCGAGAACACATTAAATTGATCAAAAGTTAGAAAAGACATTTATAATGTTACAAAAAAGATATATTTCAGACAAATGCTGATCTGTTGCACTGCTGTTGTGCTGTGAACTGTTTTAAGCATTAATAATAGTGAGAAATGTTTCATGAGCATCAAATCAGCATCTCGTATAATGATTTGTGAAGAATGTGACACTGAAGACTACTGCTGAAAATTCAGCATTTACATCAGTGGAAAAAAAACGAACACTTTAAAATATATTAATATAGAAAACAGTTATTTTAAACTGTAATGGTATTTGGCATATATGTCTGTTTTTACTGTATTTATGATCAAATAAATGCAGCCTTGAGGAGCATAGAGACTTTAAAAGATTAAACTTCGAACTTTTAATGGTAGTGTGTGTATTATATTGTATATTATTTATGAATCATGATTTTTTGATTATCAGTATCGCTCCTTGATTTGTGTTGTTTACTAGTCTCTAATTCAAGTCGAATCTAAAATCACATTTTTGGCAATTTGTGTCCGAGTTGCCATCTCTGTTGTCCAGTTACTCAGACATTCTATACTCCGATGCTTCACCAGACTCTGGTCTCACTGTTCTGTTCCTCACTTTATAATGGAAACAGGAAAATGTGTCTTTCCGATACAGGCAGCACACACAATAACGTCCCAAACCAGTGTCCTGCTGTCTTTTCACATTTCAAAACCCAACAATGTGGCTGCTATGGAAACAGCTGCCAAGCCTGTTATGCTCATCTCTGGCCGAGTTCCTGTCTGTCTGTTTCCTCTCATTTCCCAGAGGAGCTGGTCTATGTTTACAAGCCAAAGAGAAACGCTGGAGCAGGAACAGCACTGGAGAGGCCCTCTCGGTCACAAGGTGCAGCTGCAAAAGCAAGAAGCAAAGCTAGGAAGAAAATGGAGGGCAGGGAAAGGGATGAGGATTTCAAAACAAATTTGCAAATCGCATTACACGGTCAACATGTAATTAGCTTTGTGTGCGAGTGTAAATATTGATACACAGTAATGAGTACATGGAGTTTACACTAATCTGAAACCCAAAGCCAAGCTTAGCCTTTCTACAGAGCTCTCTGTACAACCGTTATGCTTGACGGGATCATCCTTACATTGTATTTTTATGGTGCCTTTTATGGTCTTCGAGAAGAAGGACATTACTAACACTTAGAAGCAGTCTTGTGTCAAGTATCTGATTTCTCAGTGGAGTCACGTAACATCGTTTCTGAACAGATGCGAACATGCTGAGACAAGAAGAAGAAGAAAAAAAGACTTCGAACAGAAGCCACATCAGGAGAACAGCTCCAGAGATTACCTTCATCAATATATAATAATCCAAGATTGGAAACATGATAGAAATGAGCCAGACAGATGAACAGATCATTGAGTAGCACAGATACCACATGTTTTGTTCTGGGTCAAAGAACTATAAAGCGATAATCTAGATACTCACGGTTCCAGATGACAGTATTATTGCAAGTATGTTTTGACAAGTCAGATATGTTTAGATCTAAAATAGAACTTTGGCCTAGCTAATCCTGAGCACTGGGACCGGGCCAGGGATTCAATTACTCTAAGTACACATTTGAGCAAGGTCAAGTTCGGCACATGGATATTCAAGACTTAAACTGCGGCCAATGTCTTCATATTAAGCAGTTGCAGTTATTACTTAACATAGCACTCACATTTTCACAGGTTTGGCAGACAGACAGGCCACTACACATAAAGAAAAGAAATATGGAGCATCTGTTCATAGCAGTGAACCCAGCAGCTAATGCATACACACACAGGGCAGGTTTCCACCCAAGCTACAAATTTCAATTATGAGAAAATTCTAAATATAGTGCAAAAAGTAATTTGGAACATGCAGCATTTTTATTGCTTGTGCTAAGTGGGGACAAAAAGTCAATTTGATCATTAGAAATATTGATCGTTCTATAAATTATTTAAAAATACAATACTAAAAACATTAGTAAATTTAGGCATCATAACATTATGATGCACAGTATGGAAATAGATATTCATTTTGAGATTTGCTAAAGATTATATTTAACCATTTAGATTAACTTCAAATGAGTTTTAGATGTCTTTAAATGTCATGCACAAAATTGGGCAAAAGAACATCCACAATTAAATAACCTGTATGGAGAGAAACAGATCAATTTAAAAAAAAAAAAAATCAGTTGATATGGTACTGACACATCATGCATCCATATGCTCTGACAAGCTTCATGTTTGCTAGCAATCTGTTACAGGTGCCTTTACGTCTGGAAGCAACAGCATCCCAGACAGTTCTGGGAAGTAATAATAGTCAATCTCAATGACTTTTCTTATGCACATTTAAGCATTTATTCAGTAAATGTGCTTATTGCATTGTTTATGTGCGTCATGTCTTATCAAATACCCAATGTATCTATCCACCTCAAGTGAGCATATGCATATTTATTTTTATCTATTTATTAGGGCCGGGACTCAATCAAAAAAAAAATCTAATTAATTAGAGGCTTTGTAATTAATTCATCGAAATTAATCGCATTTTAATTGCATAAATATTTGAACTGAGAACAGTGAGAATTTTTTTTTCACATGGATTTTTAGTACAGCTTAAGCAACAAAATATTGTTTATTTTTGTTCAACCAAGTCTAGCAGACAAGTGCAATTGTATATGTTTTGCATTGAGGTGAAACTTGAGGGTCGATGTGATATGCGAATTCCTTGTTGCATAGCCTGCACACAACCATGCTCTTAATGAGGCTTCCATCCATTTGTTTTTATAACAAAATTTCACATCCACGGGGCCAACCAAAGCGGTCTCGTCAGCTTCTTCGTTCATGTTCACTGTGGTTTGTTGTTTAGTTTTCTAAAGCATAGACTGTAAAAAAGAAAGTCATGAACGCTAGTTGGTGCTCCAGTATAATCGGTTCGCGAAACTAATCCAGTGAGAAATGTTCCGCGGTGCAAAAATAAGTGTGAATAAAATGCGTTAATTTTTTTGTGTAATTAATTAATGCGTTCAAATCTGTAATTAATTAATCTTAATTAACGTGTTAAAGTCCCAACTCCACTATTTATTTATGTATGTATTATTTATCTTGGTGATTCCATCCAGCATTTTAATGAATATTCATGGATGAAAAGCCAGCTACCAAAGCCAGGTTTTACTCAGCAAACCAACTTGAAATATTCACTTTAAGGTATCATTTACAATTAGGATGTACAATTTGAAATGCCATAATGAAGAACTACACTGCTATTATATAAATGCCACTTGTTTGTAATCAAGTTGTGTTGTTTCTAAAAGAGTGACCCTGTAGTGCAGAGGTGGTTTTGAGCAACTTGATGACAAGCCTGTGTAGATTTGCAGCATAAGCCTACGGAATCTGGCTTTTTTTTGTGCAGAATGGCTCCCTGATAAGCCATGCAAGTTACATTTGCAAATGTACACAAGGGATTTAAATATCATCTGGTTCCCAGGCAACCACAACAATAATGAAACCTATATGTAAATGCGTGACACAAAACCAAGTCTTTTTTTTTTCAGAGATCTGGAACAGAGGTTCTTCTGCTAAAGAGCTGCTCAGTAAATCTGGCCCTGAAAATGTTCAGGCAGTTGGCTTGCCAGAGCCTCAGGCTTATTTGCAATGGCCCATTGTTCACCGAGTGTCCAGTTTTGCCAACTCGCTAATAGGACACCATCCTCAGTGAATAATTGGCCCTTTTTTATTTTTTCGCCATTATACCGCAGCTCTGCACATTTTAAATTCACCACGGCACGACCTGCATTGTTTTCTCTTGGGGTTTTGATGTCTCTTTTGGTAGAAGCAGGATATTAGAGATCTTTAAAATGGATCATTTTTAACATGTTACCAGCGTTCTCCCAATGACAGATAGTCAGCACCAATCCATATAACCCATCTCAGCCTACTCTTCAGCTATGCAGCAAAAGCAGCAGTGGAGAAATCACTGGCAGGTGGTCATTAGCACGTCACTGAAGAATGACAAATGGTTTAGCCAAGGCATTGAAGCATTATACTTTTCACTAAAATTACACAATTTTCAAGATCGTCTCTGCTGCTCAAACACACAGATAAGTATCTGATCTTACACGTGTAAACACACCCTCAAACTGCAGGTTGACTGGCGCAAATTCACAGCTTGCTGTAAGTAAAACGTTTCTCTTGTGTCCTTCTATCTTACATCTTCTTTTCCTCAGCAAACAAATGCTGCACATTAGAGGACAGGGACCTTGACTTGACAAACGACCTGCGACGAGCCTCCATCCACTGCAACAGTGGCCAAGGGCCAAGGGAAACGGGATTAAATTATCCACCCAAATTAAAAGAGCATATCTGCTCTTGTCCCTGCTAACAGCTGTTAGCATTTATCTCCCACATGTGTCTGTGCCATTCATTCATTTTATAATCTGTGTTTATCAGACTGGCTAGGCCGAAGTGGGGCAGAGGGAACCAAGAGAGGCGCCCGGGTGCTAATTGCCTTGCCATGCTCGAGAACGTCTGTGTGTGTGTTCCAGAGGACTCCACTGTTTTGGCAAAAGGGGGAGATGGGAAGTGTAAGAGGGGTAGGGAGGATGACACAGGTGCAGAAAACAGGAAAAAAGGAGGGCTATTACACAGCGGGAGAGTCTGCAAAAAGTCACTCCATCACAGACCGCTGATTAAAATTTCATAGGAAGGGGCCAGAAGGACTAGTCTGCTGTAGGTAGTAGTTAAACAGTAGAAGTGGATTTCATTTATTTGAGTAGGGTTATGGGTCAATGACGTATAAGTAATCACAATTTTTAAAAATGTAGTTTAAAACAAATGTGGCAAGTTTTAGAAATGTACTCTTTGAATTATGTTGGTTTCATATGGTTTAAAATAATTATCTTATATTCATTGTAGTTGAAATTTTATGTTTCTAAAAATGCCATGTTGTGTAACCAAGTAAAATGGTAACGCTTCCTTTTACAGTACAGTACTTGCAGTGTACTTACAGTGTACTTACCTAGAAAGTACTGCTAATATAAGGTAAGTACATGGAACAGGGGTAGGTTTAGGGGTAGGTTCAGGGTTAGTACTAGTTATTACCCAGTAATTGTAGTTACTTAAATAAGTACATAGTATTTACATGGGTAACTGGACTGTAAAAGGAAGCGTTACCGTATAAGTAACATTTTCCCGTATTATTCCCACAAGTATTCCCGCACAAGTATTTCTCTGTAATACTGTGTACGTTCATATATATATATATATATATATATATATATATATATATATATATATAAACATGTATGAAAAATATGAATATAAATTCATTGTGGTAAAAACTTTACAAATATCACTAATTAATGATATAAGTTTACTCAAAAATGAAAATTCTGTCATTAATTACTTACCAACGTCGTCACAAACCCGTAACACTTTTGTTCATCTTCAGAACACAAATAAATCTATTTTTGATTAAATTCGAGAGCTTTTTGTCCCTCCATACATGGCTACACAACAACTACTTTGACGCTTTCAAAAAGTTAGTGAAAGAGATTGTAAAACTAATCCATATGAATTGAGCAGTTTAGTCAAAATTTTCTGAAGAGACTTTACAGATATAATTTAGGCTTAATACGGTCCTATAAATTAATTTATATTTGAATAAATTAATATATAGCACAGGAAAAACAATTTGACCAACAGTATATCCCAATGTTTCCCGTCCTTATGCTTCTTGGTGAGCAGCATGCAACCATTTTCTGCAGTTGTCGAATGAAAAACAAATTGTTTGTTGTCCAAATGTTGCAGTTTAGTGAGAGTGACGGGTTGTGGAAAGGATGGGGCTACATTTTCAGATGCAGTCGTGTCTCTGTAGACTCCTGAACAAGTTGCTGACATCTTTTTTGTGAGAGTGAGGTTGGCAGTGGAAGCGAACGTTCATCGACTGCGCTGCTTTGATGGGGAGAATCACAAGAGAGATCAAAAGGAGGTTCGGCAGCCGTTCGGGATCGTACCACACTGATGTTTACTTTCACATAAGTGCTCTTCTATTGGTTATTAACTGCTTTACTGAGTTTCTTTTCATGTTTTTTTTTTAGTCCTTTTGTTAGGATATCTGCTTGTAAGAGATTGTAGTCATTGGCTTTATGGCCACTTGTCAATTGGCCATCCGCACACAGAGGTCTGCAGTAAATCACAAACTGTGATCAGCCCCATGCTGTAACTGTATTGTCTACATGTCGGGATACCCAGAGTGGGGGTACAGGGGCATGGGACGATGACAGTAGATAAAGCGAAGAGATTCAAGCTTCACTCTTAGTGTGTGTGTGTTTGACAGCTGTTTTCTTCCACACTCACTTCCCCCTCCCCAGACCCCTGTCAGCCTCCCCTCCATTACTCAACCCAACACTCCAGCACCAGGACAGCAGTGACAGCTCCCCTCCCTGAGCTCAGCCAGCGAGGTGCAGGAACCAAACTGAGAGAGCAGTTGAAAAGGCACGCAAGATCCGTGAAATCCTATCCATGACGGTGAGGGCCTCAGATGACTCTGATGTCCACCCTGCTGTGATGATGGTTTATATGTCATCAGGGACAGATAGGATATTCCTCCAACTGTAAATTTGCTGGCGGCTTGGTATCTCTCTTGTGCATGGATAGACATATCCTGGAGGGAGGTCCTTATGGGCTATAGAGTTTCGAAACACTTCCTAAGGTTGATGGCGAGTGTGTGTCCCTTGGCACAAGTCATCTATTAGGGTTTCTGGGTAATTGTTGTGTCATTACAGAGGTAATCGTGCAGCAGCTATCCCTAAAAAAATACTTGAAATAATATAGATAAATGCACATGGCGTGCAAACAGCCCAAAAGCCCTTCAATACATGAAGGATGCATATCAATCTTGCTAGGTCATAAAAGTGTTAATGGGCATGTGGAATCACAGCACCCTGGGAAATTGTTATGAACACTGCAGGGTACGAAATTATGTCATATAGACCGATTTCATTGCAAGATCATTGACACTGCTTGTGCTTCATGGAACAAAACATTGCCAGAGCTTAGTATACATTTTGCAGGAAGGAACACCTGTTCAGCTCATATTTCTGCATGACAGCCAATAATCTTTAAATTGTTAGGTGCATCAAAGAACCATTTTCTTGGGCTCCAATTGACTATGCATGGTTCTTGAGCTGACTGGAACTGACTGTTTCCTTATAGGTCCTTCAGATCAGCATATTGGTGGAAAAGAGAAAAAAAACTCTTCTGGGTTCTCTGAAGCACCAGTAGAACCATAGACTGCGACTCCAGACTGCGACCATTTATTGAGAATATGCAAGTTAATATTTTATGTGGTTGCATTTGTGCGAGTGCATGGTCATGTACTCTTAAATTCACGCATGCGCAACAGAACGCCGTTGTATCAGCAGCTGTTGTAGTCCGTATGTTCAAAATGAAGAGTACATCATGAATTCATTTTCCAAAATGTGTTTTTGACTTATACTGAATAACTACGTACCCCTACTGTAAAATAAGTATTTATATTCTAACAATTTTATTCCTGGGTTGGCTCTGGCTCTGGCTGCGGAGATGCCCAGTGCCTGCTTGACTCAGCATAAACATTGAGGGAGAGCTACAATGTTCTTCCGCAAAAGTTTATTTATTAACGAACGTACACGCCACATGCATTGCACACTGAAACAAATGCACCAATTAGGAATTAAATCATAATAAGTGTAAGTTAAATGTACAGTGTACGACATGTAAAAAAAAAACAACAAGACGCCAACAATGTCAAGATCAATATATTGCGGTGTGTAGCAGTGCAGAGAACGTTTACACACTGAGTCTATTTTTGCACACGCTGAATTAACAGTGCATAGTTTGTGGTCAAAATGAGCACAAATTTACATAACTCGTGAAATGCATTTATGATGAAATTCATCGTCCACATGTACATGAAATCTATAGGAGTACTTGGAGTACCCTGGGTTCGGGCAAAATATCCCTATACTGGGGTAGACCTGGTCGAAGTGTGAGATTATGGGTTGGTGGAGGGATCATGAGACAGGAGGTCAGGAAAGCTTTATTCTATACTTCATCTTGAGCTGATTAGGTTACCTGAACGTGCTCCTGAACTTGAACGAGGTCCTTCCGAACTTTGTTACATAAAACTTAATTTAATTAAATAAAATGTAGTAATCTCACCACAAATGCATTTAATTAAATACTACTATTTTTCACAGTCATCGTTTTACCTTGAACTTTTTAATCGTTTTTTTTTTTTTTTTTGAGAATATTGTGATTTGATAGTTAAAAAATTACAAAAAATTTGCTAACATGAGGTCTTGTGTCATTGTCAGTCTTTTTACATCAATGCAAATCTATGGTGTGCAGATTAAGACAACTATCAACATGCATTGATTAATCCCATGACATGTAGCAAAAGAAAAAAAGTGCAACTAAATCAATGTTGGTGCGAACCAACTGAGAAAGTTGGTTGCACCAGTGCGAACCAGTGGAAAAGTTAGTATGGAGCCCGTGTATGTTCTCCTGTTCCTACTGAAAAGCATCTCAAAACAGCCTAAGGTGGTTTGCTGGTCTTATAACCTGGTCAAACCACCCTAATGGCTGTTTTAAAGGGATTTGGGGCACTTTTCAGCTGCCTGGAAGACCATGCAGCTTGGGACTTGCTAAACTAGAATTGTGAACCAAATTTAAAAACAAATTGTGCTGACTGTAAAATCAGCTGAACATGCTTGGGCTGGTTTAAGATGGCTTTTCCAGCAGGCATGAAAAACTAAAATGTTCTTCTATTGCATTACACTCTAAAACCCCTTTTTGAAATGTTTAGCTGCAGCGCTTGCTATGGACCTAAGTCTTTTTTAAATAAATATATAAATACAGCACTTTTAACTCAAGTGTTGTTCTTAGTGACTACATCTTACACACATACAAGCACACAGACGCACACATACACACTTAGGCTTCCCATCAGCAAATTAACTGAATAAAGAGCCTCTCTCTTGCTGGGTCGTTCGAGTGGCTAATTAGTCATCAGCGCATGCTGTGTGGAGAGAGAGAGGAGCGCAGAAGAGAGATCGGTTTTGCATCAAGAGGTAGAACTTCAAACGACATCTGATGAAAGCCAAAATGCTTAATTAAAATCTATTTGTATGAGCGAAAAATCATCATAATTTCAACCTCAAAAAAATAGAGAGGGTTAGAAAAAAAACTGTTTTGTTAAAGAAGTGGAGACGCGGGTGGAGATATAAACACATTAGTTTAGATAATGTGCCGACTTTATTATCCAAGCAGGGAGCGGAGACAGCGAGAGGAACTGACTCTGAGATTGGCGATAATTTCCCCTTTGTGTCTAACTTGGACTGCATCCACATTTGCTAATAACAGTTTTGCGATTCTCCCCTTCGCCTCTCTTTGCCCGCTCTTTGTCTGACATTGGCTCTTAGCGCTGCATGCAAACCCCCTGGCACTGTATTTATAATAGATGGAGCTCAGTGTGCACAATATAAGCAGGGTATAAAGGGGCTTTTGACATCAGCAGCCAGTCCAGAAGCGTCAAATCACCTCATCTACATTTTCCTTTCGTTTTTGTTCATGTAGTTTCTCAGATGTGTGTAAAAAATATAGTGCTTATTACAAGTTCTTTCAACCCTCTGCCATCTCTCAATGGCATATTGCTTTAAGCTGCATTATATGGAGAATTTATACATATGCTGCACTGTGCTGATCAAAGCACGTTGGGTATGTCCACAGACCATCTACTGAAAGTAATAAGGCCTACAAAATGCACAATAATGGAATAGGTGCATGGTCTCTCTTGGCTGCTTAAATTCCTGCATGCTAAAACATGGCTAAAAAGCTTCAGTGCATGGATAATTCATGCACTCTCAGGTAGTGCTCAGAATCATAAATGAATGGAGAGCTGAAGGGGAGAGCTTGCAGTGGTGAATTGTAGCTGCTGCAGTGGACTGTGTTTCAGTTATTTTAGTCTTCGTTGAAGGCTCTACTTTATTGCATAACATGAGTCAAATTGTAGCTACTTCTTTAGTATTAGTGCCTTTTCTTTCAGTGTCGCCAGTGAGGTCAGAGAAAGTACACAGGAACCATTTGGCTTCAAGTAAATACAAGTCAATGTTTATGTAGCAAAATGCCAATGTCAGTAGCTGGGATTGCATGGCATTAGAAATGTATCTCATAATTTTCTGTGTTTAGTCTGAAATTGTAACCTCAAAGAAATCCCTGCATGCACAAGGGTTTATGTAATTCTAAGGGACCTAATATATTTTCTTGTATTCATTTTGGGATACATGGACAATTTGACAATTTATTTTGGTCTGTGCTAAAGGAGATGTACAGAAAGTGTAATTTACAGCTGACATGAAATAAAGAGCTGCAAGGTTTACTGCCATTTGACTGCCAAAGTGCTTTTACCGCAACACACTGAACAGAACTCTCTAATATCCAAACTGGCCACTGTGACTGGGGAACAATATTGTTAAACCACTGAAAAAGAAACTGCTGAGTGAGCAGTCAGTGAGCCATGATAGTGCTGTCTTTCTTTTCCGTCCTCCCTCTGTCTGCCAAAGTATTCATCAGAGGAAAAACAGAGTGAGGGAAAAGGTATCTTAAGTAATAAGACAGTAATTTCTCGCTCAATAAGCACCGTACAAAATAGCCTACGCTACATAGATAAATACTATTCCCTCAACCGCAGCAAGTGTAATAAAAATTCCACGGATGTTCAACTTCTTTCCCAGAACATTTTGCCCATCAGCTGCACTCGAAAAAATGTTCTGTGCAAAAGTCTCTATGTAGCAGATGCAGTCATTTACACAATCAACAGTGCAACCAACCAACACCAACTAGAAAAGTGTTGATGCACCACGTGTTTCACTGTTGTTTTTTTAGACGGTTACCTTTCCCTTTATAAACATCCCTGGACTTAAGAGTATTCGAAGGCGTACTCATGTTTATACATTTCTGTTTCTCCTGCAGACATGTCTCGAACTGGAGAGGTACCTACAGACGGAGCCCAAAAGGCTTTCGGAGCTCTTCGGACGAGGAGCTCTGACTGCCTCCTTACGCCAGCCTTCATGAGGGGAGACAGTGACGAGGACCTGCTTGACCCTCTGCTGCCCAATTTATCCGACGAGCCCAGACCCCCACCTCTTCTGGTATCCCTTCCCAAAAACCTCCATGCCCCAGCCAACGCCAAGAGTACCGACGCAGGGCTAAAAGAAGTCAATGGAGGGGTTAATCCCGCCCAGCTAAACGCAGTCACATCCCTCACACCACCTTCCTCCCCGGAGTTGGGACGCCATCTTGTAAAGCCAACGCAGACTCTTACCGCCACAGCTGATGGCACGCTCACGCTGAAACTGGTGGCCAAGAAAGTGGGACTTGGGGCAGCAAAGTTAGTGGCGACACATTCGCTACCTTCACCACCAAATCGCGGGGCACAGAGCGATGGTGAAGGAAGCCTGGGAACAGTAGGCGGAGGGGACATCCCGGAAAACAAAAAGAGGGTCCATCGTTGCCAGTTTAATGGCTGTAGGAAGGTTTACACAAAAAGCTCCCATCTAAAGGCACACCAGAGGACACATACAGGTGATTAAAGGCTCCTATAACATATGTTTTAACATTTAGCAACATGTATAGCATTTAGCTTTCCTGGAGAAAGGCTTCTGGTATTACAAGTCTAAAGGCCCTTTCACACCAAGCACGATAACTGTAAAGATAACTATAAAGATATAATTCTAAAAATTGTTCTCATATTAAAGAATAACAGAGTTCACACCACAGCTATAACGATAAAAATATGAGGAACGATATCGTTGGGATCACTTTCAGAACGATTTTTTTCAGCTGTCCAACGATAAAACACTGACAACCAATCAGAATTGTGCATTTAAAATGGCAGATGACATTGCAGAGAAGTTAATCGTCGAGGTAAAAAAAAAAAATCCCACTGTTCTGACAAGTCAAACACACTTTTCAATGATACACTAAAAAGATGGATATATGGAAAGCATCCTGGAAATAAACGGTGATTCACAATGAGATTATGCAGTTTAGCATAGTGTTACAAAATTACCTCAGGTAGGCTATCCAGTGCTAGTTGATTGCTGAAATATTAGGTGATGTTTTTATCCCATAATTGAATTCGCCAGCTAAATACAGATATTACACTAGACATGCTAGATTCACTGTTTAGATGCGCTCCCAACACTCTCGTCTTTTAAGGATCTCAATCGTGTACCCAAAACAAAAAGCCCCCGTTTTCCTTTTGATATTTGTTTGTAACGTAAATCAGCAGCAGCAGGTCATTTGCGCGCGCGTACGCTACTCTGAAACCGCAGTGCGCGCGCGTGCTTAGAATAATAAGAACGTTATCTGTCATTGGTGTGGACGCATATATAGTTATCTTTATCGTTATCGTGCTTAGTGTGAACGGGCCTTTACTCTGCATGTGATAAGATGAAGTTTTCAGAGGGTCACAAGAGATCATGTGAAGCTAACTCAATTTTTGCTACACAGCCCCAAAGCAAAATATCTGTTTCTCTCTACTGCACCTTAATCTCAAACTAAAATGAGCCCAGCCACGCCATTCAAAACCTGCCAGTGCAGTCAGTAATTGCAAGAAGATTGATAGACTGACTGGGCTGAATCTCGTTTCCCAGCTAATTTGAGCTCACACGCTCTGGTGCCGTAGTTGCTGCCCTCTCGCTGAACCTGAGAGCGTGTTGCACTCTGCCATGGCCCCGAAACCTACTGCGACAGTGGCCTCAATACAGCGTATCTGTCCCCTGTGGCCAGCTGTTGACTCGGCAGGTTTCTATGAGAGCTGGTGGTGCTAATCGCTTTTAAGCTGATTCTAACGTATATATGGTGCTTTTGAAGATTGGGGGAAATAAGCAATTGCAGGGAAAATGGGTAAATAAAAACCCTGAAGGAACATTTTCGCTTGCTAGCTCATCAAATAATGTGTTCATTACAAGACAGATTATTCTTTTAATTAGCTTAATCCTGCTCTTTCAGTTATCATTTCAGTAGATTACTAAAACAGGGAAATTAAAATTACTACAGGAATTAATATAAGCCTACTTGCTACAGTACTCTATGATAATATTTTTGTTTTAGGAGCACTCATGGCCCTGGAAGGTGAATTAAGCATTTCTACAAAATTCAGGGGGAAATATAGGGGGGTTTGTTTTGTTTTGTTTTTTCAGAATATTTTAAGAAAACCTGAGAGATGACATAAAACAGTTACAGGGTTGGCTGATGCCCTTATATATAATATATAAACATTATTAAATGTTGAATAGTAGGCTTATCTTATTAGCTGAAAGACAGATGTTGTTAAGCATGTATTAGTCAGTTGGTAAGAGTCCAGCAAAGCTCATTAATGGATTTGACTGGACACCTAAAGGGCTACCTAGGAACATCGACATGACCAAATTACAAATCAGAAATAATTTCACATTTTGATTCACATTATTCTGGTGAGAAAGGGATCTCTGTTGATTTGGATTTAAGGTTAGTTGCGTTGGGGAGCTTTTATTTTGTTTTAATTGCATTAGGTAGTTGTATTGTATTAATATACACCAATACATCTTGGGTGTCAGAAGTCACTTAAGTATTTTTTCACTTTCATTGACACTCATAAATGCAGACGTGGAGCCGTGTGGTAATGACATGGTCCTACTTTGCTTTGTCAACAATGTTTACTAAAGTTAATAGCACATCCCTAAATGGGATTTGGAGGTTAAAATGGGTTAGAATCAGAGAGCTCATTTTGAAATGCAACATGAGCCACTGGAGAAGCCGAAATGAATGGATGAAAATTGGGCCGTACCTCTGAAATCTAAACTTCAGAGACAATAATAGCTTACCAGCACTCTGTCTTGAGGAAATGTAATTTAACCACACCATTGTACACACCTGAGGACAGCTGGTGCGAAGGGAAGGAGCTTGCCGTTTTGGAGGGGATCTGTTGCTAGGAAACCACATCAAAGACTGTAATAGGTTGATTATTTGCAGCTCTATACCAATTGAAGCTCCAATATGCCAAATCAATCCCACCTTTCCCTTACCTCTCTTTGGGTACAGTTGGCGTTGCCAGGCAACTACATCATCCATATCTAAAGCAAGCAATAATTGGTTGGTATTGAGTGTCCATAGGTTGCATACCGACTGAATGGCTCTTTCTCTGTCTCTTCTCTCCTTCTAACACTTCTCTCTCTCCCTCTCTTGGCTGGTTGCTAGGCGACTCCATCATGCATCCGTGACTTCTCCAAGTTAGTCAATTGGCCTGCGTTATGGTTGCCGTGGTCTGCAGGTCCAAGCCTGCCTCGCTGCTGTCAGACAGCAAGAGAGGGAACGAAGATAAGAGATGGAGGAAGGGGCTCCAGGCATAAGGAGGAGAGCGGAGCGCGAGGGGTCTTTGGCCAATTATTGTGAGTGTAGTGCGAAACGGTTTGCCGTCTCACACCTGCGGCCAGCCACTCTCCAAATGACACAGAGATGCTCTTCCTGCGCACTTGTAGCAGTCACAGACACAGAGCAGACCGTGGCAATATTTTCTCCAACTGATTTTATAAATTGAAAAGCTCAAGGACAGGCAAACATAATAAAATAAACCTCAAGGCACTTTGACCTACTGTTTGTCTGTGTGCATCTTGCCTGGGCAAAGAAAGATGAGAGATGTCAAAGAAGGCCCGCTTCTTGTTTGTAATATTTCCAGAGGTGCACTAGTGAAAAAAAAGGCCAAGTACATTGTATTATATTTAAAAATCCTCTTCTATTTGTCATTCGGAAGTCAAGAAATATTTGTATGGGGAATGGAAAGAGGAACTGGTCAGGCCTTTTACTGATTTGTTTCCTCTTTGCCATTGCATGTGTCATCTTTATGTTGCATCATAACAGACTTTCAGGCACAGACTGAGCAACTGACGGGTAAACCCCACGTTATGTCATCCGTTACATCATCTTGCATCATAAAGCTAAAAAACGAGACAGGATAAATAGATGAACATACTTTGATTTCATAACAGTAACAGTGTGCTCATTTCAATGGCATACATTTTTGGGGCTATGAATATTGCGAAGCGAATACCTTCCACTTTTCCCCACGTCTAACTGGATCATATTTTCCTTACAAAAGGAAAAAAAGAAAATAGCAGCCTGTAGTCATTTCCATTCCCTCTATGATTTTATTCATCAGTTTCCAGAGTCAATCGTGGAGGTCCACAGGCACATCCTTGCTGAAAGACTAACATAAAACAGCATGAAAATTCCTATGTTTCGCCCAGATGCTAGCTTAAACTTGTTAGCACAGTCTTCAAGTAAGGCAGGTTCAGTAGGATTGTTAATGACTAATCATTTATTGATTAACCATCAATAATCAAAAATCAATAACCTGCCAACTGCATCTGTCTGGCCCTCCATCATTCCATCTGTCTATCTGTTAATCTGTCCATCAATTTATCGGTCTATCTATTCTAGTCTGCCTATCTAATCTACCTTTAACTACCTTTTTTAAATTACATTGACATTGTGATCCTACAATCAACTACGAAAATCACCATCCTGATTTAATGAGTTTACGAACATGGTCTGGAACCTTTTTTCCAATGGAGAAACAGACACTTTATTCCGTTTCAGGAAGATTGGTGCACACAGCATTTGCTGGAGTAGCTGGCAGCTCTTGTACTGTGAATATGGCATTGTTTCCCATTAAGCGTCATTAAGACCCCAATTATCATTACCACCTCCAAATTCGAATCCATGCCATCAACACCCTCCCCATTCCCACCCAGGCCCCAGGCTGAATCCAGTTCTGTTCCCCAAGAACACTGTCACTGTGTACTGGGACCTTTTTTTCGGGTGTTGAAACCCCCTTCCTCCCTCACTCAAGGCCATATTTTGAATTTGAGGCATAAAAGTACAGCATGTGGAACAATTGGTATCTCCTTTCCCATCTGTTTAACTTCATTTGAATTTCAGAGCTCAATGGGAGGGTGAAGAACATTTAGCACAAATGGCTTCATTTTGGATATTTGACTTTGGGTTATGAATTCATTCTGTTATGGTGACTGAGCACATTTAAGCAGCCCCACTTTAATTTAAAAACAGGTGGAAAATCGACTCTGATCAGAATCAATTTTTGTGTCTGAAAACGATCACCTCTATATATAGCCTGAGAAACAACGCTTTTCACTATTGGGAATACAGGAGGTTTGGGCTACGGACATGTGATTGGTCCAACTGTAGAAAACAGCAATTTATTGGCTGCTGGGTTGGTGTATCCAGAAAACAGAATGAATGATGTTGATAATGGAACTGCTGACGTGCTACAGTGGCAGAGTTGGCTGCCTCGCTGCAGAGTGCACCATCTGTGTAGGGTGTGCTGTGAATGGTAGAGCATGGATTAAATGATGTGGTTTGTGCATGCAGGTGCAGAAGCCTTACAAATGCTCCTGGGAATGCTGTGAATGGCCGTTCCACATCAAGCGTCGAACTGAATACAAGGCACTACGCAGCACACTGGTGCTAAACCTTTCAAGTGCAACCACTGCGACAGGTAGACAGCACTGCAAATGCTGCAAAAGCTAGCTCTCAATAAATGCATGTGCTCATTTAAACACTTTTTCATTTCTTTAAAACTCCTAACACATCCACTAGTCCACAGTCCTCAAGTGTCCATAAACAAATTCCTTTAGCTATGAGACTAGAAGACCAAACTCTCTCCCTCAAACAGAACCCTCCCTTCGCTGCTTGTTCTTTAAATTCTCTCTAATGGCATGCACATACCAAAACTCAAAACTGCATCAGGCTCATTGGAAGTTAGTACAGGCCCAGTTCCCTGCTGAATAACTCATTCACAGTCTGGTCCTGCTAGACCCATTACTGAATTACTGTGAATATCTCATGCTCGCATCCTGTTCTACTTTCCTCCATCTTCCCTTCGGTACAGCATATTCACACACTGTGGCTCTGAGTGCAGGGAGAGAGAGAAGTTAAAGGCATGGTTGTGCATTCCAAGGTAGAGAAGTTATACAACAGTAATATAAAAGAGCTGGGTAGAGACACAGGGAGAAATGGTAATGCACGTAGAGCTACAAAGGCAAAGACACAGCATATTTGATGAGTTTGGTGAATATAATGAACTACATGCAAATTTTCCCAACTAAAACATCGACGTGTCAGTTTGTGGTTTATTGGTACCTTAATTTTATTTCATCGTCGCCGCATTTTGCGCATACTAATTAACAACATAACAACATTGACGTATATTGTGAAGTCCGTGTAAATAAAAAGTAAAGTACCAATAAACCACGTAACTAGCACGTTGTGTGTTTTAGTTGGAAGGATTTGCATGCAGTTCATTCTATTAATCAGGAGCAGTTTCCATATGTTTTATTAACAGTTCAAGTATTGGTATTTACCATAGTAACTGTATATATATAAATGGGTCATGGCTTAATTACCATGGGACCCACAAGTTGAAGAACCACTATTTTAAAGTATGCACAATTAAAATTGATGTGTCCGAAAAAATTATGTTTTTGCCTGGATGGTTGCCCAGGTTGACTGAAACGGTTTAGGGCAGCGATCACTTTTTTTGACCAATGGCAGACAACAGAGTGTCCACAAAACCTGCTTAAAATAGTAAATTTTGTAATTTTGTTTCAGTTATGCTAGTGGCACTAGTGTTTAAATCTTACACCTTCATTTATATAGCTTTTTTTTACAATTACAGGTTGTTTGCAAGAAGTTTTTCAATGATAATTGTAAATTAATGGAACAAACAGTAGCGGAGTGGCAATCGGGAGAGTTCGGGAGTTTTCCCGGTGGTCGGTAGTGTTTCAAGGCAGCGAGGGCCGGTCTGATAAAATGTGTTTATTGCAAGTTCGCCATGTCACCTGGGGCCCAATTAAGCGAATGGAAGAAAACATTTTTAACATTTTCTATAATGGAGCATATATTTGCACTAAGTGCCTCTTTATAGCAAAAAGAATAGCTACAGTGGCGTAGGTGGTAGGAAAGCCTATGAAAGCAGCTTTTGATGTGCTCGACGCGAGTTCGAATCCGGCTTTTGCCGAATCTCTCTTCTCCCTTTTCCCAACACATATGGAAAGATGTAAAATGTATAAGGTCTCTAGCATTATATTTTGCCAACAAACTAAAATTGAAACCATGATATGGCTTTGTGAATTAATAAAATAGCCAATAAAAATAAACCAATAAAATTGGTTTATCGAATAGCATCCTGTTTGTGCTGCATGATTACTTTGCTACACGTGATCATGGTCATCCAACAGTCATCTGGTGTTCTTCTCGAAATAAAAGCTGAAGGTTTTTTTTTCTTGCAAAGTAAGCAAATTTAGGAACAAAAGTATTTTAATTTTTCTATATTATAGTGTAGGCTAAATATATACTTTCTGAAATACTCATTTTCATTTCTATAGTACATTTATAGGCTAAATGGATTTTACGTCATAGGAATAATTATATAATAAATTACATTATAATAATTGTTTGGCATCCTAAAACACCATTGATAATGTAATGTAGACTGAGAACGCTCATAACTAAAAAAGATGCTTGAGCCCTCTTTATTGTCCTGGTACAAGTGCTTTTTCTTTGTTCAACGAGCAGTTTATGGGTTGAAACTCCTAATTTTGATCTTCAGAGAGCATGAGATTTATGCATTTAACCTTAAAATCTACAAAATTTTCTTGCGGGGAGCATGCCCCTGAACCCCGGCACAGAGGTGCACCCAACATAGTTTTAACAAAGTCCTATAGGAAAGAGCGACCATTTATGAACTTTACTCCAGCATAGTACAACAAAGTTCCTTTTTAATCAGTAAACCTGTAAATGCTAAAATAAATCCCTCGTCGACGAAGGCCGTGGTCTATCGAATTTCCCGGTAGATTTTGGTTCCCACTCCGCTCCTGGGAACAAATATTTTGGCTGTACAACAGCTCTAGAAGAAGTCAAGCGCACATGCACACACACGTGATGCAGAGGCAGCATGGTGAATGTGTCTTGGCGTTGATGATAAAGAGGTGAAGAGACACAGAAACAGCAGAGAAAAAGGAGATTTGCATTAGCATGGAGAGAAAGAGTGATAGCCTGTCAGGTGACAGTATTAGGAAGCTGTCACTCGGGCCTGGCATGCGGTGCAGCAATTACACAGTGCAGGCCGCGTGCCCACTGAGCCAGCTCCAGGTGGAGGCACAATTAGACACGGCTCCCTGTCCGCCGTCGGCATCAAACCAACCTTGCTGCAGCCTTTTGAAAGTTGTCCATTGAACATTTCTCTGCTGCTCCATCACAATGAAGCTTCACCGATCCCAGCGGACAAGTTGCGGCTGGGAAGGCCTCTGTTCTGCAGACTGCTGCTGACACCTGAACAGTGCCGTTTTCCCTCAGGCTCAGCCAAGCACGTGAACTCTCTGGGGAAGGCATAGGGAAATCTGTGTCCCTACACTCATTACTCAGAGTTTGGCAGCTATTGCATGACAAAAGGAGGAGGAGCTGGCTTGGATAAGCAAATCTACATTGACAATTCTTTCTCCCTGATGTCAGTTATGAACAAGGGCATCTTCTGAAGTTGAACTCTAGCCTAAGCAATTTAGTTCCGCTGCAGAATCCCACTCACAGATCCCCGTCATTCCCTGGGAAGCATTTATAAACTGAGCCCTCCTGTTATTTACTTCCAATACTAAACCTTGAAGAACCTTTCAGGGAGGCACATCCATTTTTGTTTGTGCATTGAATTATGGGTGTATAAAGAATGAAAAAAAAACTATTACAAATGTGAACAGTATTGTTGCTGGAATGTGAAAGTGTCCTTCTGCAGCATTGTTACTTTTGACTGGGATAACAGAAGAATAATGTGTAGCAAGGGCAGAAGGAGACAGTATCTATTGTCTGATGCCAGAAAGGATGCCTAGTTGAATCTGGATGGAATAAGCCAGGGGCTAAAGGTGATTCTGAGTGTACACTGTTGAAAAGGTGTGCAAAACTGCCCATTACGGTCTTCAATTTTCCAACTGACCTCTTCTCTGGCACTGCCTCCAGTCAGTTCAGGACAAGTCTTATTACAGAGTTTCAATTGTTTTTGAATTGTCTTACAAACAAAGGCAGCTGCAGTCATGTGGCAACACCATTAGATATTAGAATAGAACGGTAAATGCATAATACAGCATTTCTTCCATGATTTTTGGCACAGTGCCAGACATGTGCATCCGTCTTAAGTTGCAGATAGTTACTCTGAGGCAACCTGAGAATAGGAGTCTTGCTCAAGTCCACAACAGTGTTTAAGAATTAAGTTTAAGAGTTAAATTAAAAACCAGTGCTGACTAAAATTACTGATATTAAACTTAGGTAACTTTTAGGATATATTTAACTTTTTTTAAAGGCTTAACATTTTTTCACATTATCTAGAAGTTTTGGAACAGCATGAGCCATGGTATTTCTCTCAGTTAGGTGTAATTACACTGAGTGTGTTACCATCACAATGGGTTATGAGAAGCTACAGTCAAGGGCAGTCTAACAGTAAATACAGTCAACCAACACACACTGTCTCACAGTCACACACACACACAAGTGTATTGGGCATCATTAATCCTGGCCTAATCAAGCACAGCCCCCTGTTGGGTGTTGAGAGGGGGTTGAGTGAGAGGTGGGGGAGGGGTTATGAGATCTAAGGGTGTGCCAGCTGGTGTAGCAGCCACTTACAGTGAGTCACAGGACCATCTGTCCAGTCGCTCTACCCTACCTCCACACACGCATATTTACACCTAGATCAATGCAAATCACAAACAAAAATTTAACTGAGTGTAATGTACAAGCCATCAGGCTCTGCAAAACAATTCACATACCTGAACAAAAGTGAAATGTATATATGTCGTTCACATAATGCAAATCCACAGATGATGATTGGTCAATACGGCAGTCTAGCTGTATTTTACTAAACAATAAAATCAAGAAAGAAAACTTGCTGCTACTAGGGTGCTGGAAATGGTCCATGTCAAGAAAGGTCAATGCAATGGAAAAGTATTTTCAGTTGCCCTCGTTCTGAAGTCTTTCCCCTATTAAAAAAACAAATCCTCAATAAAAACAAATAAAGAGACAAATCACAAAATTTACACATTTTAATTTGAAGTAAATAAATAAGCTTGGCGGGGGAAGGGGGTTAATGAGGAAATAAACTACAATCTCCCATGAAGCACTGTGTATGGCATAAATATTTTGATTTGTAATCATTGGTTTAAACATAATATACAGTATGTCGAATTAATTGCAATATTTGAGCTTCATGATCATGGTAGGTCTGTCTTGAAGGTTTCTGGAATCATTAAAATTCTCTATGGGGAAAAATGAATGGGATTGTTACTTCTAAAACCCAGCTGTTGCCTTCTGTAGACCTTAAAGCTACACTGTGCAACTCTTTTAGTTTATTCTTAGCTAAAAACACTTAGTTCTTTAAAAATATATGTGCTCATTAAAGGTGCCATATGTAATAATTGAGGTAAAAATATCCAGAAAATGAGCTACACGCATCAAAAGAATGAGAAGAAATAAGTGCAATGATGTCATTAAAAAACTGACAAGTTATAGTGCTGCCGAGATATAAACCTAAATTAGCATGTTAAATACTAGCCCGAGCCCGGCAGGTGTCGAGTACTCAGTTTCGGCCATGGGAGGTGGTATGCAGGCGGGCAACATAACCACCAGCCAAACTGCAGTACACGAGTAACTCGCACTGGCTTGTGTGTGCACTTGAACCTGATGTTAGTTGTCTGGAAATACAGCCCACTTACTACATTTCAGTTCAGGGAAGAGCTAAAAATTATTGGTCAACATTATGCATGAGGAATAACATTTTGGTAAGCTGTAGCATACTGTATCTTTCAACAGTGTTCATGTCTCTTTTACCATAAGCTAGTAGGGATGATCGGTTTATGTGCGTTAGGGATCTGTGGTGTAACATGTACAAGCGCCAAAAAAGTGTCAATTGCGTGTGTTCACGAGTGAATTCGTAAGAGTTGGCAGCTCTGAATTGTGCTAGCTTGATCAACATCAGCGAATGCTGTCTGTCAAATTAATTCAAACTAACAATTAAAGTGTAATATGAACAAAACGAATACCTGTAAACTTCAAATAATAGCTCAGGCTTTTATTTTCCCAAATCGTCGAAATGCATCAGCTTGTTTTTGAGACAGGCGTCTATGAGACGGTCTTCCATCATTTAGTGTTGAGATGTTGTTCATAGAGTCTGATCTTCTCAAAAATCTCCAAATGTCTCCATGTGAAACTGCGGTCTTCAACCTTTTACAATCGTGTCAAATGATTTGAATAATATGCGGAGAAAGAGAGAGCAAAACAGAGCTCGCTGTGTTGTTCCGAAGATGTGAAAAGTGCACGCAGCCTTGGCACAACTCACTTTCTGGAGGTATACTACTGCCCCCATCTGTTATGGAAAATGGAATATGTTTTGATTTTCAGTTCCAGATGGCACCTTTAATGTAGATTTATTTTGTTCAAGTAAAGTATTCTCGTGAGTGTATAATATACCATTGAAAATACATGGGGTAAGGGGTTCTAATGTTGCGTTGCCATGTTGCCCCTCCATCTTGAAAGTACATTAGCCAAAGAGGGACATACCCGTTAATTCGAAGCTTCGCCTTTCGCGTTTACGTTTGAGTTAACACTCATGGACGAGGTCAAACTGAAAGCCATGTTAATTTTGGACTACACTGGCCACTGTAGGAGTTAAAACGAAATTGGAATTGAGAGGAACAGAAACAAATATTCACTGGATGGTCATATACCTTTTCAACGCTAGATGGGGTAAATATCACACAGTGTAGCTTTAAGGCCTCATTGGGCATACAGGTATGACTGATCATTGGAAGTCCATTTGAAAGATTTTCCTTAAAAGGACCAAACAGAGAAAGATAGAAAATACAAAGAGAATGATTGTGCATTTGTTCAGTTGTTCAGAACAGAATTCTGCGAAGCAACTGGGGAAAGCCAGAAACTGTCAGACTGAGATATATTGTAGAAAAACCAACTGTGTCTACCTGTATACAAACCCTCCTCCCACCCCATTTTGCATCTTGGCTGCTTCCCATCCAAAAAGCAACAGCGGATTTAACACTGTGGCTCTCGACTAATTAATAATGGATACAGCCAGAGGCAAACTGAAATTATAATTCTCTACTTCTAAAACTCTACAAGTTTTTATTTATTCCAGTTAAGATTCACTTTCAACACTTGTTTGGCTGTAATACAGTAATCCTCATAGCCATATAAATGTAGAGTAGAAATGGCATCACAACACTGTATTTTCTAAGCATGGTTATGTATTGCTCCTACCAGCAGTGGTTACAAGTGAGCTTAATTGATGATGACACAAAAAAGCCCATGGCCCACTACGAGAAACCAACCGCTGATGACTCAAGTGCTACATAACTAATGCAGTCGCAGAGTTTAAACAATACCATTTCACCTCCAGCCGTGAAATAATTTCCTAATTCAAATGGTACTCCTGTGATTTGTGGTCGCACTTCCAAAATATATTTATTGCGCAAGGCTCAGAACAGACTTTACTGGTAACTGCATTGGCAAGCGATGCGTTCAAACTGATCTGTCACCAGTTTTAGAGCAAAAAGCTGGCTATCCTTAAAAATTCTTCTTTTTTTTTTCAAACGCCAAATGTTGTTTTCTCAGTTCCATCTGCAAAGCTGCCACACATCTTCCCAGAAACTTGTGGCCCTTGTGAAACTTGTGGATCGTGGCCCTCTTTAGCACAATCAAAAACAAGTTTCCTTAAGTGATTCCAAGCTAACTCTTTCTTTCTCTCTTTACAGATGTTTTTCCAGGTCTGATCACTTGGCTCTGCACATGAAGCGACATATCTGAGGCCGAGGGAGACGGGGAGAGAGAGAGTGAGAGAAAAAGAGAGAGAACGAAGAGAAGAACATGTGTGCACCGCCCATTCAGGAACATTTACAACAGACTTTGGGTGCACTCGAGGGGTCTGGCCGCAAACGTCACCAGGAGGAACATGCGAGGCAGCGTGGGCAAGCGTTGTTGGATTCTACACACTCTCAAGACAGTACAAAAGCCTTTTCATCAGCGATTAGCCATGCCTTACTGAGCGTTAGCTTGGAGGTCAGACACTGCCAAACACCACCTTTTTTTCCTCATTCTCTTTTTGTACAGTAACTTACCAATAGCATGGGACAGTAAACTGAACGCTACATGTACAAAACTGAAACGCACATGTCATTCATCACGTAACATAATACTAGAGAATCAACGTTCATTGTACATTCTGGAACTTCCCTTTCTTCACAATTACCAACCTGCAGCTATGTCGTATAAAGCAAGCAACCAAACACGGAAAACAACATTGCCAATACGTTCGGAGGAGTGACCAATGGAAGTAGCGGCCCCCGAAGCAGTCTCTGCACGGGAAAACGGAAAACAAAAAATACGGCAACGCTCAGGATGTGTGCTGATTTTCTTGTACTCTTTCGCTCAGGAGCGAACTCTTCTCTGCTCTTCACGCCCGTCACCCCACGGGCGACCGAAATGATGCGCAGCGACACTCTCTTGCCTTTTTTTTTTTTAAGACTGTTAAAAAGATGGTTTGTTTTCCTTCTGTGCTGAAATGTCTTAAACTTCTGAAAAGTGAAAACTAACTTTGTGAACAAGCATAAATGTGCACATACGGGCAACGGGAGGAGCTGTGAGCCCTTCTCAGTATGCACAAGGTTCAGTGGCTGCTATCTGGCACTGAAATGTAACATTGGAAGCATAAGACAGGAACAGAAACCCCCAGAAAAGTTTGAAACTGCTGGCTTGGTATGAAAGGACAGAAGTCTTCTATTTTTCATTTAGCTTTGCTCAGACTTGATCCGGGAAAAGTGAACCAGAGTGCGTTGGCACAGACCTTTTGTGATGCTCTTGACACTGGATAGAGTTCTTTTGCTTTGTGTTGATACTGGCACCCATGTAAGAACACAGTAGTAGTCCAGTGCACTGGAGGAGACCAACGGAGGAGACGTTATGGCGGGGAGGGACAGCTGGCAGGATGTTTGACTCTTAGATTGGAGCACCTGCTGGGATAAGAATCCAAGAGAACTCAGTGGGATCAGCCCAGACAAACTTTGCCTGTTTCGTATCCATTGTCTGCACTGATTTTTTCAATGTTCTCTGTGCTTTTTTCATACGGTCAAAAAAAAAGCTCAAAAACAAAACAAAAAAAGCATAAAAACAAAAAACAACTTGGAGGGAAAAAAGCAGAAAACAAAAAAAATACATTAAAAAAAAACAATTTCACACAGACACACACCACAATGTAGACAGAATGGTTTCATTGCTCTTGGCTTTTTCCTGAGAAAAACGCAAGAAAAAAAAAAAGCAGAACAATAATTACCAAGTTAATGAACAGCATTAAAACGAAACACTGCATGGCAGCCTCTTTCAGACAGACACATACACTCGCACACATACATGCGCAGCTTGCCTCTCAGCATTATTTGTTTTTGCACCCAAATCTTCACAGCAGGGTTTTAGCAATTGTTGTTTTGTAGGATTGCGTTCCATCCAGACTGTCGAGACGTTAAATCGAAGAACTTGTTGATAGACCCGAGTAAATTATGCTAAACCGGGCCTAGGTCTAGCTCTGTGTTAACAATCAGCTTCCAAATAGCAGGTAAAAAAATATATATATCATCGTTCCCAAGGTTGTGAAGCCTGTCATGGCGTCGGCAATCAGGGCGTGACCCTGCCGACCCCTCCTCTTCTGCATTGATTTAATGGCTGCAAGGGTGGAGGGGAGATTGAAAGCCATTATGATTCAGCGGTAACATGTTCGGAGTCATCACAGACTCTACTAAACAATCCCAGAGTATCCCTCAGGGGACTTACAGAGCTTAATGTTTGATACCGTAACTCTCAGTGCAGAACTGCCTAGACTGAAGGGTTGGTGCCTTTCTCTTGGTTTGAGTCCTGCTGAAGGCAGCTCTTCTATCACACACAGACTTACACACACACCATCACTTCGGTTTGACCACAACTACACGTTAGATTTCGGTTACCATTTACTTTTATTTCCAAGTCATTTTCTCCATTTAAATGCAGTCATGCCAAATTTGACAAAATAGGGGATGAATTGGTTCATCTCCATTTATGTACAATCAGTTGTGGTTCGTGGCACTTTTTCGCAAGAAGCGGCCCGTATATCTGACGATTGTATGTACGAGTTTCTGTAAAGCAAGCAAGCAGGATGTATTGTGTCATATAAACATTGTCCAATGTCCCACAATTCCACAAATGGGGCAACTATCGACGGTATACAGCATTCTACGTTACATCAACTAAAAAGTTCAATTTCCGTTTTACTCAAGTGGTGAAAAGCTACATTTGTTACACAATGCTGTGCTCTCCTGTTTTTGCTCCCTGATACAGCGACGATTCCACTTATTCCGTTAGTCACCATATGGGATATAACAGAAGGAATGCAGAGACCAAAAAACGTGTCATATCATTTTCTTTGACACTGACAGACAATGAAGCCAGTCTTCAAATTAACACTTAAGATATACATATAAATATTGTCAGTTTAAACACAGTGCAAAGCAACGTTAAATGCAAAATTACAAACAAAAATCCCTTCTTTTGCCAACATGCTCCAGACGTTACTAAATGAATATGTAATAGGCCAATCAGATTCATTAGCAGGCAACATGCCATACATATCCCCTCACATATCAAGTGCCATTTAAAACCCCGATTTCTTACTCTCAGAACTACAGCAGCGGTCCAGTCGATTGCACAGGCGTCTGATGAATACTTTGCCCAAAGAATTACGCATTTGCAAATAAACTGCTGGGTGTTGAAAGAGAGAAAGAAGAATTTTGTGTCTCACAGTATCTGCCCTTCACCAGCTTCCTATGATTTGTTCTTTAATGTCTAGGTGATCATTGGCTTGGTCTTGAGTGTGTGTGCTTGTAAAATATGGTGTGAATGCAAAGTTGAGGATGAGTTTAGAACCTAGCCTTGAAATTGAAGCAGCGAATTAGCTCGCATTCGGTTCTAGTGCAGGTCACGCATGTCTTTAGAAATCACCATCCAGGCGATCGTTTTAAAACTATCGTTTACGTAATTCGAACACGATTTTAGCTGTACAGAAGACCACCTTACCTACTGCGAGTTATCCGTACGGAGATAATGCTGTGGTTGAGTGTTTTACACTACAGTAAGAATGTTTGAAAACATTCTAAGGGAACACATTTTAAATGTACTAGATATGGGAACTCTTTCAGTGAAGCTCCTTTCCCAAGCCGTTCGCTTTGTTGCTTCAAAGAGGCTTTTGGCAGCTTAAATTTTATACAAAAAGATGCTGAAAACATCACAAGGGGATTTTATGCTAAATGGTCAGAGGTGACAACTTTTTCATTTTTATTGTCCGTATTGGAACATTTCACTGCATAACTAACACACGTCATTGTTACCGCTGAGCTTAGTCTGTTTAAATGACACTGCTGTCGATTGTTTACATAACATTTAGTGGCATTTCAAGATGCACTTATCACAAGATCATGGGAATGATTCATACTTCAGCTTATTAGATAAAGCTTGTAGGTTCCTGGCACAACATTAATTGTCTTTTACTGCGTATACACTCCAATACTCATCCATATAGTTCCCAGTCACTCGCAAACAGAGATGAGAACTCTAAAGGACTCGTTTGACTTGACAGTATACTGCATCTTGAAGTGCATCTGTATCCGTGTTTGTCCGAACTTGATATGTCAGTAAGGTTTTCTCCTGGTCTTTTCCCTTTGGCTTTTTGTGTTCCTCACCTCCCACCCCATCTATCCCACCCTGCACCTGCAGAACCACGGTCACTTCCTGAAAGCGCAGTCACTTCAGTTTCATCCTGCAGTTATGTTACCAGCTGTCAGCAATCTCTTACCTATGAATGTCCTTCGACATCACTAACCAGGGAGCTACCGGCCAACAACAGACCTCAAAGCTTTTACAGGTGCTCTCTCTCTTATCCAAACATGGATCTTTCAGACGGCCTCTGAGCTGGTAGAGTAGGTACAAGTCTGAAAAACGAAAAAACTGAACAGTTATGTGCCATCTTGATTTATCTGTATGGAAGTAGGACTACATTTTGCCATATGTAGGCTGAAGCATGTAGTTTCTCGCTGAGAGCAGGGACCCTCATATTCACTGTCCTCTCTTTCCCTCGCCACATCACTAACACTCCACCCTCACTCCCTGTAATCTTCACACTCTTCCTCTCCGTTTTTTTTTTTTTTTTTTTTTTCAATTCTGTTCTTTCCTTGTGTGTTTTTCTTTATTGGTTATTTTGCTGTACAAAGTGTTTAAAATATTATTATTTGTATGATATATTGTTAGTATGGTAATGTTCTTTATTAAGGAAGAAGATGAAATTTATTTTTGTTACTGGTCTGTTTCATAATTCTTTTTTAAATTGGTATTGTAAGATATCTATGCAAGAACTGTTCAGTGGAGCATTTTTATTTAAGAATGTAATAAGTGTAATAAATGGTAGAATCTGAACACCCTCAGACTGACGTTTTCTTTGACCAGACAGAAGAAATATTACTTTGACAGCGGGTGAGAGAGACGCTGTCTTTTCATAGCCTTTCATAACCTTTGGTGCAGTGCTTTCAAATAGTCAAGACTCATTAAGAGACAATTTAATTTTTGTCCAAGAAATCACCACTTTGTGACAATGGCTCTATGCATATTGGATTCAAATTACTTTTTTTGTGTGTCCACGGTTCATTGGAATTGGAAAGCCGAACACATCACCAACAGAAGCACTGAGAAGGTTAAAGACTATCAAGCTTTGAATGCAGATAGATATTGTTGTATATCTGAATTTAAACGAAAAGCAATTTTTCCATTGTTTACAGCAATAAATAAATCAAAATAATTAATTATAAATAAAATAAAAATAATAAATTGATTACACAATTAAATTAAAAAAAAAGAAAGAAAGAAAATAAAGGAATTCCATTGAGAAGGCAATTGCAATAATAAAAAATAATTGTGCATTCAGTGTTGGAAGTATATATGATCCCAATTCAATAATAAAAATGTATGTGCATTCAGTGTTGGAAGTATATGATCCCATGCATAAGTGCATGTATTCCTGAAATACAAGTAGTAAAAAAGCAAGTAAAGCTTCTTTTTACAGCAAGTAAAGAAGACCTGTATGCCCATCCTTTGAGGAGATGGCCCAACAAAGATCCTCAATTGTACACTGTAAAAAATATTGTTGGTTTAACTTAAAAAGTAAGTACCTGGTTGCCTTGAAATTTTGAAATTGAAAAAGTGAGTTAATACAATGGAGAATGATTTAATCATCAGAAACTCAAAATTATATGTTATCTGAACTAAATAATTATTTAAGTTGATTTCACAGAAGAAAAAATGTTGTGATTACTAATCATGAAAAGATTTTTTTACAGATATGTCCCACGGCCTGAGAATTTTGCCAACAGCCCTACAGATTTTCAAGCCAGTACTATGCCTTTTATACCTCGATTTTTATTACAAATGAATGGCCCTCCCTCCCAAACTTCTCTCTGCGGGCCACTCTGTGTGTAAAGCATCACATCCTTTAATTAGTCGTCACAGGGCTGCCAATGACTAAGCCACCATTTAGAAACTCGTACCCATGACTCAAGGATTAAAAGGGCTAATCGAAGTAACTAATGGTTAATTAGAGAGTAATTATGTGAAAGAAAAGGTACTTCTAGCGCACATTCTCGCAGCCTTGTAAATGTCTTCCAATGAGATTTCCTCCATCAGCTTCGCTCTATTATAGCTGATGCTGGTAATTGAAATTCACATTGTCATCGCCTCAAACCAAAAGCAAATGTGATATTTATGCGTCATCCACCTCCTGATGCAAGCCTTATTCCTGACACACACTCAAAGCCAGTGCGTTACATCTCACCCTGATACACGGCACATCTGGTGCCAATTGTGAGTAGACCTAAATCCAATTAATTGCATTGTTAATTTGTAGGAATAGACGTGTCAGTGACTGCTGAATAATCTCACCTAGGCTAATCACGAAAAAAAGGAATTCTGCAGGCTGCAAATTTCCAGCTTGGTCTCTCGGGATCTGTGTCAGTAGCTTAATGTGCATATCCAGCCCCCTCCATTCACCATCCCTGCTCTTGGCACAGGGGTCGAATTGTCTGGGTGGCGGAGAAGACATTCATCCATGCCAAGTTTATTAATGTAATACGTCCCCATGCCCTTGTGCGCCGAGACAATGGTGCTAAAATTAGTGTGTTGATTAAATGGAAATTATGCCACTGATGTGATTATTGCTTTAATAGGGCTAAACCACTGTAACTGATGCTAACTAACAAAAGGTCACTTAATTAAGGAAGTGATAGCAGAAGATAATCAGGAATTTACAGGACTCTCGATGTGGCTGGGGACAGGAAAACAATGTTTTGTTGTGCACAACATGCTCTTGCGAATCCCCTTGATGTGATAGTAAACAAGCTTGGATTTTCCCTTAAGACTACATTTTGGGATGTAAGCAAACATTATTGCAGAGGGCATGGGCACAAGGAATTTCCCATGATTCCATTTGCTACCCTTACACAAAACTACTGTGATTATAGTGTGTATCAAAGTATAATTTCATTGCACTTTGATATAGCCTGCTTTGGTATTGAATAATTAATATAATAATTTCCCATGATATTCACATGATACTAAAAAGGCATACAAATATAATATAGGCTAGCTATTAAATTATATAAATCACATAAAATACATAAAATAATGTAACTCTATATATATATATATATATATATATATATATATATATATATATATATATATATATATATATATATATATATATATATATATATATACATATATATATATATATGTATATATATATATATATTACATTATACAGTATATACATATATATTATATATATCAAAATTATATCAAAATTATTACAAAATTGTATCAAATAAATGATGAGCATAAGAAATATAAATATACGTACATGTATGTAGTGCACTGACACGAAATGAAGGGTGAAATGAATAGAAATTAAATGGGAAATATCACATTCAGTCTTGATTTCAGCTTTTTCCTTCACCAGCGATTTACACACACAAACATTTACTGCCATCAAAATGAAACATCAAACTTAATTAAAAATGGTGAAAATGACTCATAAAAATCGTCTCAAAAGCCCTTTAAAAAATCATTGTATTAGGCTATAATTTAATGTCTGAAGTGGGATGATCACATTTAGTTAAACCTTTAATCTTAAGATGGCAATAAATATGCTTTTGTTTCATTAGCTCACATATAAAATATCTGCTGTTAGGGCACAATGAGCGTTTTCCCATAAAAGCCAGCAATTTATTCCTAACCATGGAGGAGGGGAGTTATATTAACTGCCAGAGGAGATGGTATTTGAAGTGGGATGTGGCATAAATTGAAGGGTTTCATGGTTGTCTCCAGCACAGGAAATACTATATCCTGACAGGCTGGAAGCAGGAAATGATGGCAAAAAGTTTAACTAACACATGTTTGGAACAATACCTCCTCCGTGTTCGACAGATGCCGCTTCATACAAGCGTGAGCTTGTTTATGGGTACACAGATTGGGAGAGTGATCGAAAAATAGCTTTTATGTATTGCATTTGAGAGTAATTTGTTAAAACATTGACTACGTTTACATGTAGAAAATTTCGGGTTATGGTCGGGTTAAGGTCACTATTAGGGTTTCTGAAACATTAGGAATAACACCGTTTACATGCGTGAGCAGAGAGGGTTTCTCCTGTA
The DNA here is from genome assembly GCA_030378365.1 of Hybognathus amarus. Classification (NCBI taxonomy): domain Eukaryota; kingdom Metazoa; phylum Chordata; class Actinopteri; order Cypriniformes; family Leuciscidae; genus Hybognathus; species Hybognathus amarus. The sequence continues at coordinate 242,237 of JAQIUQ010003985.1, read as the reverse complement.
TACATGGAATTGCAATATCCCGATGTAAACGGCGATGCGATAGTTCAGCGTCTTGATTTGACGTACGGACAACCTTTAGACGCAATTTGCGTCATTTCCAATTCTTCTTCCTGTATCCAAAGACAACAACAACAGCAGCATGCGGATAATGAATAGTTCGGGGCAGATAGCGATCGCCTTTGTTTGCGCTGTGATGCTGGTAACGTTACTGAGCTCGCTCCAAAAGTAAGCTGTGCTGTGTCTCGCCTGGTCTCGCCATGTTTACTTCCGGTATACTGCACGTGGATTTTTGTATGCGCCGAGAAGTTTCTCTACTCAAAAGACCAAGATTCCTTGCGAATAGGACATGCGCAGTACACAAATCACTATGGGGATATGCCGATGCGCGTTTACATGACCAAAAAAATCGGGTTAGAAAAGGGTACCCAGGTATATTATCCCGGTTTTTAAAATCCGGGATATGAGCAATATTCGGGTTTTTGGCGGTGTTTACATGGCCGTTTGCGACCGGGTTATTGCTAATATCCCGGTTTTGAACGGGCTATTGACTGCATGTAAACGCAGTCATTGTCAGCTTGACAAATATTTTTTTTTATTTTTTTAACGAACTAACCACCCAACAAAGATAGCAATATTCTTGGTGGTTTAGACAAAGAAGAGAGAGAAATCACTGTGAAATGACTTCCTCCTAAGAATAGAGGGAAGGAAAACGTACTTGTTACTAACGTAACCCAATCTCGGTTCTCTCTAGAAGAATTTCCGCTAGAGAAAAATCTCTTTTCCACAAGATATTGAAGCCAAAAATAATCCTTAATTTTGATTGAATTAATGTAAAACACGTTGTGGCAGCATGCAGACATAGGCAAGACGGCTCGCATGCCTATTGGCTGTCCTGCTGCAACTGCAGCAGCTTATCGAGAACTTGGTGACGTCAGATCCAATGGGGGCGCTTTGCACCCACTACGTCACACCCCGCTGAGACAGGTGTCGGCCTATAAATACAGCTCGATGGGCTGATATAATCAGTTTTTTCATCGCCAAAGCGAACCAGAGTTCACATTCAGCAGTTCGTTGAATGAAGCAAATGACAAAAAAAGATAAGCGAGTTCGAAACAGGAGAGTCACGAACACGCATCACAGAACAGAGCAAGGCGACCATTTGAGCTTATAAAGCTTAAACTTTGTTATTAATTTTTTAAATGAGCGATCGTTTCGCTTGATAAGACCCTTATTCATCGTCTGGAATCATTTAAAGCCCTTTGAACAGTTTGCAGTTTGCACTGAAACTGTCTTTTGGACCTTGAACTGTTTGGTTACCAGTAAAGTCCATTATATGGAGAAAAATCCTGGAATGTTTTCATCATTCAGAAATTGTAAAAATGTGTCAACTTTAATAAATGCCTATTTTACTCTAAATCTAATCGCGAACTTTAAACTAAATTTATTGCGAACATCATGTGGTCTACCAGTCTTCCTGTGGGAAATACCGGTAGTTGTATCTTCACAATGCAGACACATCGGTTTGCCATACAGAAATGCTGCTGTTTACTTCAAATCAAAAAAGTAAAGATTCAGTGGGGTCAGGGGTCATAGAGGGGGTCACATGGTGGGTGCTTCTCATTTCTTATTTGTGCATCCTCAAGTTGTTTCCTTCCCTCGTTTCCTTCCCTCCCGTCTTAGCTACACTCCCTTAGGATGCGAGGTAAGGATACATCTGTGTATCCACACTCATGATTCAGGAAACTTCCTCACTTTCCATGCCTCCTCACGGTGTAATTAGAGAATTGAGATGTCCTTCAAGATGGCTGAGTATGATCGGTTTCCATGTCACGGGCTGGAGGGTGTAAGAGCGAAAAAACGAGGAGGCATCAATTTAAGTATTGAGAAGCACCCAAGCATTGCATTTATCCATATCTCACCATTAATCCAGATAAAGTGCTCAGGGATGAGTAAAGCAATTATAAAAGGTGTATAAGGATTCAAGAAAATACAAACTTATTTCTGGATGACACTAGCACAAGAACAGATTTAGACTGTTCACTTTCAGCCTAGTTTTTAAACTCATTCAGGTGGCCGAACTCACACCCTTAAGCCCCTTTCACACAGCGCGTTGATCCCGGGAAATTGCCAGAACGCCTTCTGTGTGAACGCAAAACACGACCCGGGATTGATACCGGGACTGATCCCGGGTTGGGGACCTAGTAACATTGCCGGGATCAGTCCCGGAACGCGCGCTGTGTGAACAAAAGCCAGGACCAATGCCGTAAGGGGTGTGTCATTGTGATGACGCTCATGCCATCGCGCGACTCTGTTGCTCTTAGAAGAAAGTTTGTGTTCGTCATCAACAAAGAAAGGACTAACAATCCTGACGTCATGTGTCTTCCCGGGATTTTTACGGGTTGTGTGTGAGACGCACTCACAGATCCCGGCAAATCACTGGCAGTGTGAATAAACCGAAATCAAACAATCCAGGGACAAATGCCTGGTCACATTATCCGTGTATTTTCCGGAATCTCTGTGTGAAAGAGGCTTTACACACACACACAGTATTTCCTTCCCGTTTCCCTGCATACACATTCTCTCTGTTTCCTCAAAGAGAAGTCCGAAAAGCAGCTGAGTACAGTCCACTGGCTCACTAGGTCACACGGGGTCAGAACCACTCAGCCCATTCAAAATTCCCCCATAGTTCAGACCAAACATCTGCAGATTCCATTGAGCATCAGTTATGACCAGTGAACTTCCTGGATGGAGTTTGTGTGGGTTTTTTGTGCACAGTGTTTCCTGTGCCACTACTAAATCTGCCACTACTAAAATGTTTGAGGAGAGTGTGTGTGTGGCTGTCAGTCACCACGTCGGTGTGGATGCTGGCATTCAGAATCACAGATTATTCTTTTAGGAGTTATGACCAACATAATAATTTTCACCGAAAAATGTCCCCTGAACATGTAACTTCCCTTTTGTTCTGGTTCTTATAAGTTATCATATCACACAAAACCATACAAATACTTTGTTCTCAAATAGTTAATGTTAACAACGTCAGGATTGCGTGACTACATATAATGTCCTGCCAATATGTATCCTTGCCAATATGTAGTCTTCCGCATTTTACAGCGGGTGAATCTGTTGTCACTGGTGATTGTCGTTTGAACCTTTCTAGATCCGCCATCAAATTGATAAGTTTAATTATATCAAATGCTGTGAAAAAAGGCTATAAATCTCCAACATTCTCACAGTTAATATAGCCAACTACCCGAGATTCTTCCTTTATGTGTACAGATGTGACGTAATGACGCAAAGACATGCTCGAATCTCCCACGGAAATCCAAAATTGTCAGCAAAATGCTGCTTCACTTGGTTGTCCAGCCTATGAAATGGAAGATAAAAAAAAATCCACAGCAAATTGACCTCATCATGTCTCTCCTCGATTTCAGATATGTATTCGGTAAATCTGCTGAGATGCACCATTATGGCCAATTTCTTGCTCTGCTGACTAGTCGCATCAACAAGCTTCGAATAGCCAATACCAGCACGTCAATTGCTATCTACTGACTGCTCAGACTCATTAATGTCATACGCAGTCTTTATCAGACAGTTACTGGAGTGTACTGCCTAAATTATTCAGGGTAAACACGCGCACATCTGAAGAGGGCTGAGGAGGCTTATCTCAGAGAGCAGCCTGTTGTTCTTCCACGTTCCCTTGTCAGTGCATATCAATTCGGCCTGTGTTGAGAGAAATCATCATCATCATCATCACAGTGTTTCTCTGATCAAACTGTGGATCACTATATCTGCAGCTTGCTCTGTCGCAGCAAATGCACATTGATTTTAATGTTATCATTATTGCCGTCTTGTCTTTCAGGGGATTACATTAGGTGCTTTTCATCGGCACATTCAGTTCTTTAGCTTAATCACATCATGTTCAAATGCAAAAGTAGTGATCTTTACATGTAGCCTATATATATATATAGCCTATATATATATAGGCTATATATATAGGCTATATATAGGCTTCATATATATATATATATATATATATATAATATATATATATTATATATATATATATATATATATATATATATATATATATTTATGAAGAGTTCAGATGCAAAAGCCTCTTAAATGCCATTTGAAAATTTTCTTCTAAAATGACCATTTTTATCAAGCTTGTATATTTAAGTTCAGTAATTTCACTTAAAAAAAATACTTTTTTTGTAATTTTTGAGATTTGATGCTAAAGCGATTATCGATTATCTGAATCTTTTTGTGTTTGTGTGTGTAACAATATATACTTTGCTTTTAAAAGTACAAAGTAATGACTCATAAAGGATTAAAGTACAATATATTTTATTAACATTGCAAAGAACCAACAGGAAAATAAATGTGTGTCTGAACTTTTTATATTTATATATATTTATATATATATATACATACATACATATATATATATATATATATATATATATATATATATATATATATATACATACATATATATATACATACATACATATATACATATATACACAGTATTTATATATATATATATATATATATATTATAATTATTATTATTATTATTATTATTTAATTCGAATTTTAGACATTTGTAGAATCGATTCACAATGCAGTCTTAAGAATCGATTTTTCCCACCCCTATCCATAACTTTTTTTATCCATAAGATCTAAATCCATAAGATTTTTACAGAAAATTACAAATATTTGGCAAATGAATAAATTGCGACAGCTACATGCATATTACCACCATTTTTATAATTTAAGTTACACCTTAAGTTTCGTTAAGATTTATGTTACACCTCAAATGATAAGGAATTGTATAGGCCTAATAATTTATAGAGTTAATATCAATTGGCAAGTCCACCAACTTGTTCTCTGAAATTGCTTGGGTATGCAGAGCATTCGCTGTTAATGTGAACTGCATGCTCGTACTGAATGTATGCATGTACACACACATTAAAGAACCTTTGTTAGCCCACCTTCAGCCTTCACGATATGAAAGCATCCAAACTGCATTTGAAATCTGCCTGCCATTTACACTTCTAATTTGCATAACATTAAAACTGTCTCTACTTTTTGATGCTCTCACTGCTTTGATGAATTATATTTATGACATAGGCTAGATTATAATCTAACCTCACTATACAATTTAGCAAAATTAGTTTTAGGCTCTCCCATGACAGCATATCAGAACATGGCTCAGATATTCAACAAAAAAATCTGAATTTGCTAATGAAATGGACACCCCATCTTCGTCGGCTTCAAAAAGAGAGCAGGGCCATTAATTTCCCTTGAATCAGGATTCAACAGTTAGATGAGCCTTTGAACATGAACTTAAAAGGAACTTGTCCCACTCACAAATATGCCAACTCCTTTTCTTAAAAAAAGAAGAAGAAAAAAACATAATACCCCAAGAGATGACAGGAAAGCACCAGCTGCACATTATCGAGCATGAGGTAGGAGCACTCCTTTGTCACCATACCAACCTAAGAACTTATCCCCTTGCCATAAAAAAAGTGTAAAAAGAAAAGACCCACTGCCGTTCGTCTTGTCTTTCATCCTGTTTTTCCCCTCTCTCTTATCAAGCCTGAGAGGGTAAAGGAAAAGGAAGTGCATACACACAGAAAGGTCTGGTGACCGTCACACGTGTTTCCTTTTTCTCAAGGCCTGTGTGTATTGTTATGGCCACAGGTGTGGGGCAGAGGGCGAAAACTGTAATTTCTTTCCCTTACAAGCTAGGTCAAATACCCTTCACAGTGCTGGACCTGGTGAAACGCTACATCTCAAAGCCGGGAACACGTATAATTTATAAAAGTCCTTTATATGACTGTTGCTTGTTAGACTGTAAGAACATGATCATCGCTGTAAGCCAAAGTTACAATGTTAGATTTTGGTCCAACTCAAATCACACAAAAATGCTCCAAGCGCTGTTTAAAAGGACCACTGCTTTTTCTTAGAACTGAAACAGAAAAAGGGACATTTACTTCAGGATACAAAGAATGGTAAAATATTAATTTGTAAAGCATTATTTTAAGTATAAAATTACAAAAAATAAATAAATAAATTGAGCTGACAAAGATGTTCTCATTCACCTTTTAATTTGAAGAGTTCAGATGCAAAAGCCTCTAAATGCCATTTGAAATTTTCTTCTAAAATGACAATTTTTATCAAGCTTGTATATTTAAGTTCAGTAATTTTACTTTAAATGACAATTAATAGGTAATCTTTATTGCCATTTAAGTGAAATTACTGGAACTTAAAATGTGTACAAGCTTGATAAAGTGATGGTTTTAGAGAAAATTTCAAATGGCACTGAGTGGCTTTTGCATCTGAACTTTCTTCATTTATAGTATGAAAAAGTAACTGCCATGATATCCTTCCTAACATCTCCTTTTGAAAGTCTTCATGATTATGGAACAAAATACAGGCAAGTGATAAGACTATAATTCCTAATAGTGTTACAAAACAGCCCTGACTCCTAAGCTCGACTAGCTTTATTCTATGCAAAATAAATCACATTACTGTAATTATATTATTATAGTAGTATTACTATTATTAGTAGTATTACATTCTCTAAAGAGATTTACCGCTAGTTATTTCAGCTAGCTTCAGCTGGAGAACACTCAATTCTCACCAGCTCCTCTTTTGCCGGGATGTTTCCTCTTTAAGTGCTCCAACATGCATGTTGTGCTCCCATAAGAAGCAAGTTCCGCCTAACATGTATTGCACACGAATGCATTATTGGTTTGAAGTTTTGTGAAACTTTCCCAAACCTTTCCCAAACCCTAGTTTGGATTCGTAATTCACACAGTTTTTTTTTTCTTTTTCCGCAATAGCATTTGTAAAGGGCTGCATTACACTCTGAGCGCTACACTCTGCACATTAGGTCACATGAGATTAAACGACTACTTGACAACAAAGATATTTGTCAACAATGTCGACTAATCATTTCAGCTCTTCTGATTATGCTGAGGCCATGAGACAGCATTTTCTGAAACTTTTTGAGAGGGACTATAGAGCATCACAGTCCCGCCCACAGCCCGAGAGAGCGCTGGTGCCGGAAGTAGATTTCCCAGTCATTTCTCCCATTGATATTTTGTAAAATCCATATCTAAAGAGTATTAGAGCATGTCTGAGGATAATCAGCTACGGCTGAACTCGATAAGCATACAACGTATCATTTAGAAGTGAAAAAAAGAAAGAAAATCCAAAAAAAGTCGAAGGTTCAAGCTTGTGTACGTATTTTCATTTCCGAGCAAAGGAACTACTCACATAAGCCACCGCACCTCAATGAAGTTGTCTGAAAGCCACAGTGAAACAGCCTTTTGAATGACTTCCAAATCTGACGACGGCCATGTGAACTTTTTCCTCCTGTGAATTTTATATACTGAATGTGCAGGGAAACTGCATTTTCCTCGATTTACTGAAGCTTATGCGCATGCTAAAACATTGAGCATCAGGCTCGCTCATTGGCTCTGCTGTGGCTACTGTACATCCAATGGCGCTGGGTCGTCTCTGAGGTGCGACCAATGAACTTAGCCCTACGTCATTACGCAACCTTCAGTCTTAAAACGCCTTTGCGGGGTTTCAGACACGTGACACGACGTCCACCAATCAGATGCATCACTGTGGGGATTGTTGGTAATGAAGTACTTATCCAATACATCCTGAATAAAAGGGATTTATCTTAAAACAAGGTTAGTGCCCCATGATCTTTTGGCGTTTATATGAGCATATACAATCACTTAGTACAGCCGTAGCTGGTTTTAAGTCTACCATGTATGGTTACGTTTTTATGGCTTATATCCCAAATGTCAATGGAGAAATTGCATTGAATTTTTACTTCCGGCACCGGCTGTGGGCGGGACTGTGATGCTCTATAGTGCCGCAGCAGGATTTCAGTCTGTGCTCTGGCGACAGTCCCGCGAGTTCAGTTCTGTGCCCAGAAAAACTTTCGCCCAATTGACTTTGAGACGTAGATTCGAGATGTTAGAATAATGGTCCTGTGTTCTATGAACTCTGAGTTTGATCGAGCTAGAATTCAGCCAATCGTCCAAGTAGCTCAAAATTCAAATGCCTCGAATTTTTGGGGTGCGAGAGCCACGTCCATGTACATTGTAAATGTACGGCGTGCTAGGGACAGGCCGAACGGTTGGACAGTGTATTGATATGCCTGGCCCTCGAAGGCGAATCACACTTTGTTCGGACTGTCTTCAGGACGGTGTGTGGTCGTAAGCGTCTCAGCTGCGTGCTGTGTCCATTTTATTTCGGCTCTCATGTTAACAGGTTAGAGCTTGCACGCGTGCACCTGAAGCCACGAGGAAAACGTGTGCATGCTAGAAATAGCGGAAATCTAGACGGGACGGCGGCCGTTGTCCATCGGTGAGCGACTTGAGTAAAGCTGGTGAAGCTCACAGGCAAACCGGCAAGCTTTTACAGGCTGGAGGAGGCTCGGGACCCGCTGAGTAGAGAATTTTTTCTCCGAACGGCACTATAGCAGGCAGAAGTGCAGACTCTGAGAAAAATGCTGGGCAAGTCCTCAATAGGTCTCAATAGGCTGCTGCAAATGCCACAGGACAGCCAATAGGCACGCAAGCCGCCTAGCCTATGTCTGCATGCTGCTGCAGACGTGTTTTACATTATTTCAGAATTAAGGATTATTTTTGGCTTCAATATCTCGTGGAAGAAAGGTTTTCCCCTCAGCGTAAGATATAACGCAGTACGAGAGGACCTCTTGTAAGAGAACCCATATTGGCCAACCACTAACAAATAGCACCCTAAAAGCTACTGGCTTACAGTCCATTGTCTGCTGCGGGAGTATAACAACAAGAGCAGAGCAATATGGAGAAAGAAATGAAGACTTCCTTTGAAGAGGTATTAAAGGCTCTGGTCAAAATGGATATTTTTTTGTATGACTTAAAGGAGACCCCCAGAAATTTCCCCCCATCTCCTAAGATAAAAGTGTTTATTGTATTATGGGAAACACACTATGGCTTTCAGAATTTAAAACTACTGTCCATGTTCTTCAGACCATTGAGAAAAAAACTATAAAAACAGCTTTTTCTTCACTTACACAACTTTCTGTCATCAGACAAATAAATACATTTGAACACTTGACCGCCATTATAAGCCAACAACATCTTTTCAGAAAGATGAAAAGAAAAAAAAGTTTACAGTGAATTTTATTTACATGCAAAATTATTATAGATATCGCAATAATAAATTATCGTGAGTTCTTTTGTCCACAGTTGTGTAGTGAAAATTTGATATTGTTAAAGCCCATGTTGTTACTGGTTGTGTGTAGCATCCTAAATATATTTTTTGTTTCTGATCAGTTTAGTCTGAACTTCAACATTTTCAGTGAATTATTTATTTTGTGATGCTGTTACAATGTAATTCAGGGTTTGCCAAAAGGCTGTTATTGAATTGTGCAGCGCAAACAATACTGGAGCCAACAGCAAGCCAAAAGCCTGTGAGAAAAAGTCCTGCAAAGCACTGTCTCTTAAATCACATATGAAGAGGGCATTTAGAAAGCACAGAGAGGGTTAAAAATGGTCATAAAACACGCTCACTCAAAATTACAGCTTTTTTCAAAAACTCTAGATAATTTTAGAAAGGGATTTAAAAAAATGGTTCATTAAGCAAATATTCCAGGCTGCCAATGGCTAGGGCAGAGGACAGTCAGGCTGAGGATGTAATTATTCCATTATCTAATTGTCAGGTCACATTCAGCTATCTAATTTCATCTTCCAACACAAAATGATGCCATGGGCAGGGATGGGGTGAGCGATATGTGATACAAAACTGAATCCACGTTTTCACCCACTTTTAGTAAAAAAAGCCGCAAGAAATTACCAGTATTCCAAGAAGTTAAGAACCTATTTATGTTGTTTTTGTCAGTGAACTAATCACATTTTAATTCTTTTTTTTTTCCTCTAGTATTTTGTGTTTCTGCAGAGACAATGATCCAATTAAGCTGAGGCTTAAAGCTTATCTCTGTACCCGTAGCCTGCAGAAGAGAATGGGCTCTAATTGTGTCTCTTAATTGCCACTCTGATTCACCTGCAGCTGGGAACGGTTAGATGGCAGTCTCACACCACCCTGACAGACCTGGAATGGAAATGATGCCATTAATGAAGACACTGGGCAGAACTATCCCTCACTCTGACAGGGAAGGAAATGCACATACAAGAAAGACTTACAGGTTCCAATAGGGATTAGAGGGCTCCAGGGTTTTTCTCTATTGGGCCTGGTCGTGGGCTTTGGCTGCATCTCAGCCCCATTATCACAAACTCAAAGCCTAAACTATTCACAGATTACTGCTGGAGGGTGGCTGACTACCAAATCACACATATTCTAGTATCCCATGTGCGTCTGCCTAGCCGAGTATTGATTTGAGTGGTTATGTGCAGTGTATCAAAATGAGATGAGATCAATATGAAAGTGCATACCAGTTCAAGGCTCTATTAATATCAGTTTAAAATCAAAGTTTCCATGAAACCTAATTATTTTGAACATATAATGTACCAAATATATACATCATCTTAAAAAGCTTGACCCCAACTTGGTGTAGCACAACGCATTCTCATCCCAAGGCGCCATATATGACACTTTTGCAAAAGCGTAAATATCCAACACACATGGCACCCTTTAGCGCCAAATGAGACGGTTAAGTTTAGGTATGGGGTAGGGTTAGGGTTAGACCACTAGGAGGCGTCTTGTGCCCGATTTATTTTTACGTCTCATTTGGCGCTAAAGGGTGCCATGTGCGTTGGATATTTACGCTTTTGCAAAAGCGTTGTATATGGCTTTGGGATGAGAACGGGCTGGCAACACCAGTGTGGTCAAACCGGCTCATGCCGATTTAATGGGATAGCAAAAAGTCCATTGGTTGCACGTTTGATAATCTCTTAATTATTGTAGAGCTACTTTTGGTAACATCTTATCAAAGATTTACTCATCTGCTATAATAATAAAGTCTTCGAATCATCTTAAATTAAGGGCTTATCTCAGCAAAAACTGACATGGAGGGATTAAATTTCGGATTAAATTGATCAATTAATGGAGGAGTAAGGTGAAAATTCAGCTTTTTAGGAAATCTTTCATAATATATCAGTTTTTCACCTAATGCGGCCCTGAAGAGCATAGAGCTGGTAAGTCCCGCCCCTTCAGCTAACCCCGCTGGACCTCTAGGTTGAAAAACCGTCAGTGCAAGTGAATGAGAGAAAATAATTATTTTTTCATTTTCATTTTCATTTTGCAATGAATGTAACATATGTTGTCTGTGAATTTTTATATAATGTTTCGTGTAAAGAATGCTACAATTTAGCTTGTAGAATTTTCATCGCTTAGAGCTTTGTGTGAGAGCACTTTGTGGACTACAACTCTCTCGCACGTGTTTGATATACATCACCCCCACTAGCACACGGATCCCGCTAAACATGCCTGTGACTTTGGTGCACCTCACCCCTTCTTTCAGGGAGAGGACAGAACTCAGTTGAGCGTGGTGAAAACCGTGATTTGTGGAGGGAAAATGTGTTAAGCGGCGACGTCACATATGGGACGTGTAGTCTTTCTCGTTATGTCTGTTCCACAACTGCTAGCTAAAGAATCATACAATAAACTGTCAAACTTGTTACATGAGAAATTATATAAAAAATTCACAGACAACATATGTTACATTCATGGCACAATTCAAACGGGATCAGAAAATAATTATTTTCTCTCATTCACTTGCATTGACGCTTTTTCAACCTAGAGGTCCACTTGGAGTTTTTGGATGGGCGGGACTTACAGCTCTACTGGACTTAAAAAGAAGAAAAGAAAAAAGAATTCTTAAAAGACACCAAACTTGTATAGCCTACTGTTTACTGTTTTCTCCACATTGAAGTACTGTTTTAGGACTGTTTGCATGACCTCTGATCCTCTCAGTGTCCTCTCTTTTGCCCTTGGACTGGGGGGACAACATGTTTCTAATACTCCATGATACACAAAAGTGAGCAGTGGGATATCAGAAAACATTTCAGTGCCTACATGACCCTGCAGTCCTAAATGGGAAGCTCACAGAATAAACAGACCGAGCCACACCTGTGCTGGGCTTGATAAAAGATGACAAAGATGCCTCGACCATGACCTCCAGACGTGTGCGCAGACAACTTTCTATTACACTCCCAGGCTTGTGCAGGCGATTAACATGTCTAATGCCTCAGTGACAGAGGCTGGGAAGGGGGAGACGGGGGTGTTTGCTGGCAGAGGAGTGTGAAATCCGCTAATTAACGTGACCTGCCTTTGATCCAAAGAGAATACACAAATAACATCTGAATCAGGAGGAGCACCATAGGCAGACGTGGGCTGCGCCCCACCCAGGCATGCTGGGGCTTGGCGTGTGACTTCCGTCATATTAAACAAAACAATTGTAAAGCACTATGGGAAACAAAGTCGTGCTATATAAATAAATAAAAGTTTAATTTAAATAAGTACACATGTGAAAACAAAAATATGACAGGTATTATATCTTCTTCATTAAAAAGACAGTGCCTTTCTCAGAGAACATGTGTGGACCAGGCGGCATCTTTTGCGCCAGGTCTGGAGCAGGCAGTCCCCTCCCCGTCCCCACAGATGGCCCTATAGGCCCCCGCCTGACGATGTGTTGTTGTGCTGTGCACTCAAGCACATTTGATTGAGGGAGGAGGACACATCTCTTACTCTCTCCGTCCACCCACATGGGGCTCTCTGAAACATTCCACCTGCTCCTCAAGCATCAGCAGTCACAAGCTCCGGACAGATTGCGGAGTGAGAGGTAGCAGGAGGGTGGAACTGCAAGATTTTGTCGCACGCAATTATATTCAATTTTTTTTTTCTTTTTTTCAAGAGACTACTCACTGCAAGCCATGCCAGAGGATGATTCTCTGTGTGTGTGTGTTCTTTTAATCATGGCCCCATGTGCGACTCGCATTGCATATGTAGTAACACAGAGCCAATTTCCCAAGCTAAGTCACAGGAAGACACATGGGGGCGTACTCACAGACATGTCACGATAATGATTGTTTACCTGCCGTTCTTCCTGTCTCCATTTTCCACATGCTGCATCCCATCTTACAGAGGAAGACAGAAATGGGTAGAATAGCAATATTTCTTTGGAATGGCATACTGTACACTGTATGATTTTTTACTGTGCGCATGCCACATGATCTACATTGAGACATATTTATGTAACCTTAATGAAACACAAAATACAGTCATAAAAATTTCATTGATTTCATCACAAGGATTTCACCATTTCATCAGATAAAAGCTAATTCACACAGACACTTAAAAGGTCTTCAATATACAACCCAAGAAAAAGTATGATTTAAATCATTACAGAAATAATATTAAAAAATATAAATACTTTTTAAAGTAATAATGTTAATGCAATTTAATAATTGTTAAACGTTCTATGCATTAGTTTGATTACCACCATTTTTAATAATAAATAATAAACACCAAATCCAATGAAACTTGAAAATGAAATTAATAAAATATTATATTATTAAAGTTTAATGAATTTGATTAATTTGGCATGCTTTTTGAATATTCAAATTAAGTAAACCGGGGGGGGGGGGGTATTTGGTTGAAAATAGGGCTAAATGGTAGAAATCCGATTTGGTAGAAAATAGGGCTACCAAATAGGGCTGGTGGGCAACACTTTATTTCAACGCATTCTCATCCCCAAGGCGCCATATTTTGACACTTTTGCAAAAGCGTAAATATCCAACGCACATGGCACCCTTTAGCGCCAAATGAGACGGTTAAGTTTTAGGTATGGGGTAGGGGTAGGGTTAGACCACTAGGAGGCGCCTTCTGCCCTATTTATTTTTACGTCTCATTTGGCGCTAAAGGGTGCCTTGTGCGTTGGATATTTACGCTTTTGCAAAAGTGTCAAAATAGGGCGCTTTGGGGATGAGAACGGGTTCTTTATTTTGATATTCCTCTTTAGACATTCAACTAACTATAAGTAACTTTGCCGCTACTGTCAACTAACTATCATTAGAGTATTAGTAGACTGTCAGCTTAATATCTGCCAACACTTTATTTTGTTGGTCCCCCAGCAGACATTCAACTGACTGTAAGTAACTTAGCAACTACAAGTCAACTTGTTCTCCTAACTTGAACCCATAACACCCAACCCTAACCTACTTAGGTCTACTTACAGTCTACTACAGTCTACTAGCTCAATACTCTAATGACACTTAGTTGACATGTAGTTGAAACATTACTTATAGTTAGTAGAATGTGTAAAGTGACTATCGAAATAAAGTGTAACCGGCTGGTGTTACCAAATAGGGCTATAGACCTCATGTGCCAGAGAAACGAACATGCAGCCATTTTTAGAATTTTGTGTTTGAACTTCTGTTTTGCAGTAGCTCTTTATATTTTTATGACATCGCTGTCGAAGAGTAATTAGCTGGTGAACTGCAGACTCAGATTACTTATCTGTCCAGTGAACGAATGTTATCATGAGCATTGTAATGTTTGAACGGCACGTCATAACAAATCAGTAGACCGTTCATTCATTCATTCATTCAGTATCCAAAATTTTGAAGAATCCAATCATCTGTTTTTGTGCGAGTTTGTTGTGTTTGGAATGAATAGTGCCGTGCGTGATCCTCAGTCAATTACTGTATGATGGCCAGTTTTTCCATCAGCAAGTATCTGTCAAAAGTCTGTTCAGAAGATTTTTTTTAATTATACTGTATTCCAGCCTTAAGATTCCATTTCAAACTTAGCCAACCAAATGATTCACTAAAACATACTCAATATACTGGGAAACAATATCCTCACATCGCTACCAAAACTGATTAGGCTAGTTTTTCATTTTAGGGCTGTCTATCCAGTCATTTAACAAATGAAGACTTCAGATCTGTTTATTCAGATGGTGTAGTCAATATCTAATCTCTACATTGGTTGCCAGTAGTAACAGCTCAGAGCGTCAGCATGATGCCTGAGAGACTTTCCTGTGCTGCAACCAAGAGTTGTGATCATTGTGAAAAGAGAGGATGGAAACTGGAAATTTCACAGCTTGCGTCCATCAAGACAACTTACCCTTGTTGCCGGTTTCATGGGAAAGAAGCAACATTATTGACTCATATTCTCTTTTAGCAGAGGTTTTAAAAATGAAAGCAGCTACTTCTTTGCTAGATCCCATACCATTTGGTCTGTTCAAATCATGTTGGGCTTCCTTGTGCCCCTTTGTTCTGAGTTCTATAAACAACTCTCTGTGCACTTGGGTTGTGCCAGAAACTTTTAAAACTGCTGCAATTACCCCAGTGCCTAAAAAGTCAAATATTGATTGTGAGAACCTCAATAATTTCCAACCCATATCTAAGCTCCCTTTTTGGCTAAACTCTTTGGACAAATGGTTGCTTCTCAGTTGATTTCTCACTTAACTGAGAATAATCTCTTTGAGCCTCTGAAATCAGGTTTTCAGTAAATTACAAAGTACAACAAATCTGGTTAGGGTCACCAATGACCTGTTAGTTGCTTCAGATTCTGACTGTCTTTAAGTTTTGATCCTAGTTGATCTCGGTGCCGCTTTTGACACTGTTGATCACTCAATCAATTTTAATTACTCGTCTTGAAAGTGTTTTTGGGGTTTCAAATACTGTTCTGAATTGGTTTACCTCCTTGATCAGAAGCAGTTCGTTGCCATGGGTGGATTTAGATCTGAGGTTAATGTTGTGCAGTCTGGCATGAGGACCCAGGGTCAATTTTGGGCCCTCTTCTTGGCCAGCTTTTGAGATCACTTGGTCTAAATTTTAATTTGCAGATGATACTCAGATCTAAATTCATAGACCTAATGAAATTGTGTATTTTATAAGATGAATGAATGGATGACTGATCATTTTCTTGGTCTTAACAGTGAAAAGACTGAGATTATACCTGTTCGTTCACCCCACCAACTACTCAACGTAGAGCAAAGTAGAGATTTTTCCATCTTAGAAATATTTCCAGACTGCATCCAGTGCTGTTGTTTACTGTTGCTGAGAGATTGATAACCAATTAAAAAGTATTATTATTGTGTTTTATAACCGCAGTCTATTACAAATCAGGTTTGTCAGGGGTTTAACAATATATCGTGTCACAATATATTGCAATACAAAAATGCAACAATATATTGTAAAAAAATCTGTAAAAATTACAGTAAATTACAGTAAAACTGGCAGCTGCTTGCCAGTAACTTACTGTAGATTTAAATTGATGTTATTTACTGGCAACAGTTTGTTCAAAGTTAAATGAACATTAAACATTAACAAGTCTTTATCTTTACAGAATAAAACAAAAATAACAGCATCATGCAAAGCATTCTGGGAACCAAAATCTGAAGGAAAAAAAACTGATGAAGATTTCTGGTTCCAGAATGTTTGAATTAGATTATTTTATAGTTTTTATTATGTGAAGACAAAGACTTGTTAATGTTAAATGTTCATTTAACTTTGAACAAACTGTTGCTAGATAAATATAAATTAATTTAAATCTACAGTAAGTTACTGGCAAACTGCTGCATATCTACAGCATTTTTTTTACAGTGTACTGTACTGTATGTATCGTGGACAGTGACGATATGAATTATGTATACTGTAGTTCACCCAAAATAAAATGTTTTCAGAGATTTAATGTTAAGTACTTCATTAAACTACTATATATAATGTTGAATGACATCATAATGCAATGGGGAAATATTTGTGGATGCTGATCATGCCAAATGTCTTATGTCATCAGTAAAAAGTGGCCTACCCACTCAGTGACAGAGTGCAAGCATGTTCTAAAATATTCATGTATTTTCAGCAACAGAATCATTTTATTCCAGTGTCAAAATTGTTCTGTTGCCAGCACCCAAGTCCAAGCCTATTAATTTACACCCACAATGTACAAATTTAGCATTTTAATCAACAGTACATTTACATTTATTAATTTAGCTGGCGCTTTTATCCAAAGTGATAATATTTGTCAGAGGTTGCACGCCTCTTGAGCAAATAGGGGTTAAGTGTCTTGCTCAGGGACACATTGGTGTCTCACACCAAAGGCATATGCTCTATGCTGCCGCCAATCACCA
Source organism: Hybognathus amarus (assembly GCA_030378365.1). Lineage (NCBI taxonomy): Eukaryota > Metazoa > Chordata > Actinopteri > Cypriniformes > Leuciscidae > Hybognathus > Hybognathus amarus. The sequence continues at coordinate 225,125 of JAQIUQ010003985.1, read as the reverse complement.
CCCAAAAGTAGGACTACATTTTTTGTTAACCTTTTGGCTTTTATATGTTTTGGAGTATCGCAATGATGTTGTATGGTGATACGTATTGAATCGTGACATGAGAGTATCGTTACACCCATATTTGTTACATTGACCTAACTGGAACATTTCAAACTGCAATACATGTCAGTCTAAATCCATATCAAATGTGAAGTCAAACCTTGTCAGTACTGTTCCACAGCAAACAGAGAAAGTGTTGCAGTTTCATAAATTGAGCTTGCTAGCAGGAGCACTGGACAAAACAGCACATGGTAATTTACTGTATCCTCCTATCAGACACGTTCCGTCTATCTGCTTTTAAGAATCAGTAGGGACTGTCAGATCTTTGGCAGGCTGTCTGGCAGATTAAGGACACCATCTTGGCATCAAGCCGGGTCTACAAGCACAGCTTCTGGAAATAGATAGCACATGGCAAGCCTATAGCCACAGAACACACTGCAGATGCCCAGGATGGGGCTGTTCAATAGCAAGAGCCTATTCATAGGGGATGTACTGAAACATTAACGATTATTAATTAATGGCAGAGATTAAAGCCCTGGACAACAAGAGGATTTGTATATTGAAGAATCTTCCTCACTGTGATCTCTGCTTCACAAATGCAACACTCACCCATAGAGGATCATCATTTTTAAATGTTAAGATATAATTTAAATGTTAAGTCTGTTAGATCAGTCTCTTAAGATCCTGCCAGAAGAAACCTGTTTTGTCTGGTATCCAAAACCAGTCAGCAGAGTTTTATCTGATACCCAAAACCAGTTACAGAGATGTATAGTAACGAAGTGGAACTACTTAAGAACTGGACTTAAGTACTATAATGCTGTATCTGTACTCTACTAGAGTATTGTTTTTTTCTCATACTTCTACTTTTACTTCAGTAAATATTTTCTGATGAATTTGACACTTTTACTTCGATATTTTTTTTAATGTTCTGCTAGTTACTCGTTACAATTATAAAATTGTCCGAATCATTCAACGCATTCTCATCCTTTAGCGTCATATAGGTGATGCTATATGACAAAACGGCACTATACTACGTACATGGCACCCGTTATTGTTAATACAACATGCGCTGTGATGGGTAGGTTTAGGTGTGGGGTAGGGTAGTCTCATATTACGCTAAAGGATTTATGACGCCTAGGGTTCGTGTGTTATATTAACGATAAAGGGTGCCATGTGCGTAGTATATCGCCGTTTTGTCATATAGCGTCACCTACAGTATGTGACGCTATGGATGAGAAGGGGCTGAATCATTCGTTGCAAGTTGGCTTTCATGCTGCCTAAATCATACGCCAGTTTTATAGGGTAATGGGATTGACTGACACACACTGACAACTAATGCAGGGGTTTTCCTGCAATGACATTTTTTTAGGCGGCCGCCAAAAGCAAATTTGTATCCGCCAAAGCGCCTTATTTGATTGCTAGTTCAAACATGACACAATACTTTAGTAGTGAATTTTAAAATAAACTACTTGCAATACTTAAGTAAAAAACATGTTGAATACTTTAGTACTTCTACTTAAGTGTGGTGCTTAAAGAGCACTTCAACTTCTACTCAAGTCACTTTTTTGATAGAGCACTTTTACTCAAGTCTGGGTTTCTAGTACTTTATACATCTCTGACCAGTTATCAGAAACATCTAATCCAGTATCCAAGATCAGTAGCCTATAATACCTCAAAACTGTACAATCTTCAATCAGCCTAAGATGTTGACTGAGAAAGCCAAAAAAGAGAAGTAGGAGACAAAGTGATGATTATGAAAAAAGTGAAAGCAGGTTTTATAATCTTATTTGCGTGTTTCAGACTTCGTCTGAGCATCATCTCTTCCTTTGGACTGTGTCCTGTACTTTAGTTGTACTTCGTTTGGCAAGTACAAATCCAAAAAGTGTTATTTAAAAAACAGCAATGGAAGAAAAGCATTTAATGCATCCATTTGACTGCAATTTAACAGGGTATTATGCTGTGAAAGTGGCTAATAATACTGTGCACACTTTATCTAACATATTCTAGCCAGGGGAGGGATTGTAAGAGTTTGCAGTCAAAACAGACGATAATGCAAACCACTCTGTTCCTCTACAGGGGGGTTCTGGAGGAATGCTCCTCATACACGATCGCATCATGAGGAAGCCACATGGCACACTCAGAATTAAAGGATATAAGAACATCTGAGTGCCAACACATGATAATGTACTGCTTGATTTACATGTTTCATTCTAGCTCACTTTAATTAGGAAAAGAGAAATCAGCTTTTGTCTGAAGAAGCACACATGGCTCTGAATATGAAAATCACATAAACGCCTCAAATCCCAAAGTAGCTATAACACCGGACACACTGTGCCGTAATGCACCATATGTTAAAACGTAAAGGACCCTCTAATATAAGCCTGGTGATTAACTGCCTTAGGACGCAGATTTCAAACTGTTCTTTTAGCGACACTGAATGTAGGCAATAAAACAAGGCATCTGTTCGGTGCAAGTGTCTTCTCCTAATGAAATGTTGAATCTCACACCTGCTACTTGTCTCCTTCGGACCAGAGGGGATATCCTAAACATATTAGATGCCACAGGATATGAAACCAACATTGCATGGCAGTTAAAATGCAGTCGATCTCTTCTTTGTAGGTCACTTTTGCTGTGTATTGTTGTTTCCTTGCTGACTGTAATGCATTCATTCACAAAGTGCCCGAAGCAGAGAAACTCTAAATATTTTCAATTATTGAACAGTGTCAGGCAGACCTGTGGTAATTAAAACCCAGTTGACATGGAAGATAGTCAGCGCTGTCATGGTCGCCACTGCACACGCTGCAGGCCTACTCAGTAATTAACAGATTTAATTGTTTTTATCTTGATATGAAGCTGGGAGCTACCTGTTAGAGACAGGATGAATGATGATTTCTCATTCCATGCATTTTTGCATGTTGCAGAGCTTCAGACTGCAACTAAAATATAAAATAAAAACTACAACAATAATTTAAATCTAGTTAGTTGAGAATGATAGTGTTCGTCACTGATGCGGCTTCATCTGCTAGCCTCAGCATCTCGATAAGAGTGCGTACCAGAGTTGTCTGCATGCATAGAGTGCTTCAGTGCCAACCCACTATTTTAACAACCTTGGTTCTGTAAGTATTTTTCCCATAGGCATTTTTAAAAAGTCTTTAAGAGTCAGATTATGAATCAACATTACAAGTTGATTTGAAGAAAAAAAGTCTGAAAATCAGACAAAAGAAAAAAAAGGTACAAGGCTGTGTACTAAACGGCTTTAATGAGGGGCATAATTATGAGGCCATGCATTAACTATTAATCCCATGAAACAATTGACAAAATCCAATATAAACAATGGCGAAAATCTAAAACTATGTTGATTATAAACTGATTCTACATCATAGTGTTTCATGGAGAGTGAGCAGTCAAAAAAAAGTGTTCTAGCGTAAGTCACAAATTTCTGATTGGTGGAGATTTCTCTGTTGAATCAGTTTAGTTAACCAGGGATTTCAGTTGTCAAATTTTTTTGTTTGTTGTTGTTTTGTTTTTTTTTTACAAAAGAGAGACTGTGGAAATAATGCAGGCTGGTGGCTTCAACAAAAGCATGACTGTATACCATCGATTTTAGAAATTTATTGCACTCTATAACAAACTTGTCACAAGCTGGGGTGACCAAATTGTGAACAAATGTGACCCTGGACCACAAAACCAGTCATATGGGTCAATTTTTTTGAAATTGAGACTTATACGCAATCTGAAAGCTAAATAAATAAGCTTTCCATTGATGTATGGTTCATTGGGATTGGGCAATATTTCTTAGAGATACAACTATATGAAAATCTGGAAACTAGGCCTAAGGGTGCAAAAAAAAAGAAATTCAGAAAATCGCCTTTAAAGTTGTCCTTTTAAAAATAAATAAATATATATTTATGGTAGGAAATTTACCACAAAGATATCTTCATGGAACATGATCTTTTCGATAAAAATTATAATAAAAATAAAAACGATAATTTTGACCCATACAATGTATTGTTGGCTATTGATTCAAATATAGGCTACCTGTGCTATTTGTTTTGTGATCCAGGGTCACAAATCATCCAATCAACAATAAAAATAAATAAATAAATAATAAAAACATGAAAGCTCATATTTCAGTTAGCATTTTGAATCAGAATTCGGTCAGTACTGTTCAGAGCCATTACCGATTTCACCTGCCTCCCTCATTGAACAACGGTTCATGTCTGTCATGTTGCTGTTGAGAGAGACCTGTGCATTTAGTATTTTTTCTTAAACATAGCCTATCGCATGTTTAAAACACACTGGGTTTTGAAGAACTCTACTCTATCAGGGCTGTGACGCTGCTAGAAGAAAATCAGACATTTGTCAGCTTAGCTGAAGAATAGCTGTAGTCTGAGGGATTTTCAGCAAGTGCCGCTGAGAGAATAGCAAAATATAGCCTATTCAGATCTTTCTGGGTGTAACTGTTCATGACATGAATGAGTGATATGTTACAAGGTCACACTCACAAGGTACTGAGATGAATTCATATACAGACAAATGATCAATGTTACACAGTTCAATTCATGTGCAACCCAATTTATGCCTATTTCTTTTCTTATGTTTATGAGTCATGAGGTAGCCTACTGCAGATTTTTATCATATTCAGTAGAGCAACTTTATACATTATTCATATCAAGTGAAGCTTATAATCCAGATGACCTCCAATCTAGATGCCCTTAATATGCTGATCCAGGATCTAGGTTCTACTTTCTCATGATCTTTACCATTACCAGAACAAACAATCCTTCAGATGGCTAAAAGGATTTATGGGTGTTCACTTAAGTTCCCATATAGACTCACAATAACTCAACTAATTAAAGTCCTGTTTTTATTAACACATTAGCAATAAATCAATCAATGACAAATGATTCATAACCAAAGCAAAGTAAAAGACACAAATAAAAAACTGTGTGTAGTAAAACTCAAGCATAAAACCCTACAGTATAAGTAATAAAGCCCCCAGAAGATTCTGCAGGCACAGAAACACAAAATCGGCAATACATAATTTACAGTGGGTGTTGTTTGTGAAAACTCTGGAGGTTACCATAGTTACTTGTTCATCGAAATGAGAAATAGCCCAAGCTATTTTAGAAAGAAAATTTTGCTTAAACTTGAAACATACAAGTTCTGATATCACATTTTCTTTAAATTGAATTTTGCTTTATGCACAGCTGCACTACTTCCTGAACTTCAGCCACACTGTAAAAAAAAAAAAAAAAAATCATGATTTGTAATCACAACATTTTTTCTTTTGTCAAATCAACTTAGATCATTTATGTAGTTCAGATAACATATTTTTGAGTTTCTGGTGATTAAATTAATCTTCTTCATTGTATTAACTAAATTTTTCCATTTCAATAAACTTAAAATTAAGGCAACCAGGTTACTTATTTTTTTTAAGTTAAACCAACAATATTTTTTTACAGTGCAGCTCCTTGTTTCCTGTCTGCCATTATTGGACAAACTTAATTAATTCAGGTGTGCCAGCCTGATTATTGTTGTGACTACTGAGGTCAGACACACCTGGATTAATCAGTTTGTCCAATAATGGAAGGCAGAAAACAAGGAGGTGGCTGAAGTTCAGGAAGTAGTGCAGCTGAGCATAAAGACAATTAACTAAAATCTAGTGGACATTTCTCTGCCTTTTCCCATTGAAATACACAAGAATGTCAGCAATCAGTTAATCAAGTTACACCTGAAACCCCATGAACCACGTTTAGGCTACTTGGCTATCAAATGCACCTTGCTGGCAGACACTTTTGCTACAGAATGCAGTTCTCAGGCTCTTTTAAAACCCACGCGGTTTATGAACTTGACTATAAACAGGAATAACAATCGTATTGCAGCTGTGTTGACAGAGCTCGTGAGACATAAACTATCATGAATTTACTTCATAAACGTAGGCTATTACCATCAATCGTAAAAACACGGCAAAAGAAAAGTGTTTTCTCGCAACAGATAAAGTGAAAGAGAACCATTTCTGAAAGTTTCATGTTATTTAATCTGTGTTGGCCGCAACAAGCCAACTTCCGGTATGCGCAAGCTAAGCGTGATAGTCAACGACGAATATGCTTACCCAATTAACTAATGTTCATGGCTACTCAGCATGAATATGGGGATCATGCATTTTGGTATTTCTTGTGCTTTGGGCACTTTTATCTCCCAGATTTTTTTGGAAAATCAAAGTTTTTTTTTCTTCCAAGCGTATCTTTGTAATCGTCAGTCCTTTCATGCACCTTAATTGCCTAATTATTGTTTTGCCCCTTTATCATACCAGACTATTATTTTATTATAGCCTACAAATACGAATTATTAGGCAAATTTGTTAGCGAATTATTAGGCAAATTATTACAGGACCTCAGTTATTAAAAGTCTAATCCAAGGAGGACTGTTTAAAACTAAATAAGTGAAATAATGATAAACTAATATGTATTGTATGAAAATTCTTTAAATTAAATTAGGCTATATGTAATTTTTGATAACAAATTAACATAATAGCCATGTCCTACAGATGTGGCATCATTCCCACAATAACAAACAACTTTGCCTAATAACATTCTTAAGTGTATGTTTACTAAGGAAAATCATAGGCTATATGCATAATTTCTCAATGAATAAATAAATGTTGCTACACTCTCAGTAAAAAAGGTACAAATGCTGTCACTGGGGCTGTACCTTTTCAAAAAGGTACACTTTTTTACCCAAAGGCTGCATATTGTTACCTTACTGGTACATATTAGCACCTAAAATGTACATATTAGCACCTGAAATGTACATATTAGCACCTGAAATGTACATATTAGCACCTGAAATGTACATATTTACACCTAAAATGTACATATTAGTACCTAAATGTACATATTAGCTTATGAAATGGACATATCACCTAAAATGTTCATATTAGCATATAAAATGTTCATATTAGCACCTAAAATGGACATATTACCACCTAAAATGTACATATTAGCACCTAAAATGGACATTTTACCACCTAAAATGGACATATTATTACCTAAAATGGACATATTAGCACCTAAAATGGACATATTAGCTCATGAAATGTACATATTACTACCTTAAATGGACATATTAGCACCTAAAATTGACATATTAAAACCTAAAATGTACATATTAGTACCTAAATGTACATATCATCGCCTAAAATGAACATATTAGCTCATGAAATGGACATATTCAGGACCTAAAATGAACATACTGTATTACCACCTAAAATCTACATATTCAGACCTAAAATTGACATATTAGCTTCTGAAATTGACATATTAGCACCTAAAATGGACAAAAGTTTACCTTTTGAAAAGGTACAGCCCCAGTGACAGCTTTTGTACCTTTTTTCTAAGAGTGTACAGTCAAATGTGCAAAATGTGTAAAAATATTATGCCATTGTATGGAATTGGTCATTTAAAAAAAATGTATTGGCTAACCACAACCAATTGCTATTCAACACAACATAATCTGATACTATGGTAGGAATGTTCATGGCGTTCAGAAAAAAAATGACAATCCTCCTGATGCATGTAGTAAAGTACACTTTTAAACATTAAGACAAATTAAATAAACTAGTTTGAATATTGTTTTTTAGAGAGTAAAGCGCCTCCTAGTGGTCTAACCCTAACCCTACCCCATACCTAAACCTACCATAACCGAAGCGTCTCATTTGACGCTAAAGGGTATGCGTGTTGGATGTCTACGCTTTGGCAAAAATGTCGTATATGATGCCTTGGGATGAGAATGCGTTGGTTTTTCCCTCTTAACAATCTAAATTCAGTTTTTGAGATTCACTAACCTAGTATTTCTGGTCCACAGTCTGGCAAATGCAACTTGTTTGAGTTAATTTTCCATATCCTCAGGTGCTGATACAGAATGACTGCAATGATGTAAACAACTTTGGATGAGACCGTATGAAGCAGAGTATTACTGGTGCATTTCCCATGTGAACATTAATGGATTGTGTATCTGTGTCTGCTTCAGTCAGTGCTGCAGACGTTTAAGAACTCTTCGTTCGAAAATCACACTGCTTTGCCTCTGAAATTAACTTAGTCTTTAGTAAACTTATAGTCCACTTAAGACAATAAAAAAAAACATCTACTGAGGTTTGTACTAACTGTGAATTAATATCCCGTGAGGCTCGCACTTCACACCTCTGATGTAAACTGGGTCTAAAACAATAAGGGTTCGGACAGCACAGCGTGATGCCCAGGTCTAGAGAGAGCACCTGGTTGTGTAACACCCCAGTGCCGCTCCACAGGGGCCATGCATTATGCAGCGATTGCATTTCCATGCCGCTTCCTCCTGCGCAGCAGTAAAAATAGAAACGCAGACTTCGGTGCTCATGTTTACGACTGCACTGTCCTTCTTCGCTCCTGAGCACAGGCGGTTATTACTCAAACACACATACACATGGCGCCTTACCAGAGATATTAAGATCAGAAGAGGTCAGGCTGCACAAGGAAACATCATCCTAGCATGTCAAAGATCTCAAGCCACAGAGCTTTTTATGGCTTACTTATTAATAAAAAGCACCTTTGCATTCATGTTCCCCTCTGAACGGTGCCTGAGGTGTAGAGGAAATAAAATAAATGCAAACCATTAAGCATGAGGCTGTCCAATACTTCACCCAGTTCTTGATGCAGTTTGTTATACATATTTTATCTGGTAAATAGATATGGATTTACATATTACATATTCAAGTTGATGTTTCTGCAGTGGTTGTGAGAGGCAACTTTGCTTGCACTACCAACTTTCTGTTTTAAACAACAGAAAAGGCCAATGAGATTTCCTCCAGGTATACAAAATCTCGGTCTACTCTGTTTACTGTTGTCACTATTGCAGTTCCAGTGCCTATTATAAGGAACAGCACAATATAAAAAGTGAGTGCAACTTCACTGACAGCTACACTGAGGCAGCCTTTGAGCCCACGCATCAATAAAAACTGTGACTCTTATTTCTCTAAGTCTCTAAGACACGCAGACACCAACAAGAGAGAGAAAAACATGACTGAGAACTGGGATACATACCCACTGAATGAAAGTAAAAGTCCATCCTTAATGGTAAACAAACCTTTCCTTGCTTAAAGTGATAGAATGAAGACATTTCGTCAAACCATTAAATCTTTTTCATTATCGTTTTACAGTGATTCTACTGTGTGGTGTGCACTTGAAAAATCTGATCCCAGAGCTTGAAGCAGAAAATGACAGTAATGAATTCCTCTGATTTTTATTTGAAACATTTATGGTATTTATATATTCTATTGTTGCCTTACTTTGCAATTATAGCTATGCATAGCAACCATTCAGACTGGCCACCTTAACAAACGCCGCAGCAACCAACTTTGCCATCTTTCTTTAATTTAATATAATAAGAAATTTATTGTAATACATTGTTGGTTTAAATTTTCTATAATAAATTCTTCATCTTTTTTTAAGAATTTGGCGATTGATTAAACTGAAACTCATTAAAACATGCGTTTAAAAAACTTAAGTTGGGCTCTTTTGATTCAGACTGGGATAGTCTTTAAAGCTACACTGTGTAACTCTTTTAGTTTATTCTTAACTAAAACACTTAGTTCTTTCAAAAATATATGTGCTCATTAATGTATATTTATTCGTTCGAGTAATAAATGTTCTCGGGAGTGTATAATATGCCATTGAAAATACATACAGGTAAGGGGCATAGACAGTAAAAGAAATGGACAGGGTGATCCCATTGGAACTCCATTGAAGCTCGTTTTTGGCGATTTTTATTATTTTTTTCTTCTAAATTGACGCTTATGTTCGCCAAACCCACACAATTCACGTTCACAATTATTTCAGGAAGCACGGAAGGGAGAGGGAGGAGATGAGATGCGGAGGAGGGTGGGTCTAGCTAGCCTCTGATTTGTTTGAAATATTCCGAATGTCAACACCCAGGATCGCTTAGAGAACCTTTAAATAAACTAGTTTGAATAATGTTTTTTAGAGAGTAAAGCGCCTCCTAGTGGTCTAACCCTAACCCTACCCCATACCTAAACCTACCATAACCGAAAGAGTCTAATTTGACGCTAAAGGGTATGCGTGTTGGATGTCTACGCTTTGGCAAAAGTGTCGTATATCAATGCCTTGGGATGAGAGTACGTTGGTTTTTCCCTCTGAACAGTCTATATATTTATTTGTTCGAGTAATAAAGTATTCTCGGGAGTGTATAATATGCCATTGAAAATACATACAGGTAAGGGGCATAGACAGTAAAAGAAATGGACAGAGCGATCTCATTGGAACTCCATTGAGACGATTGAAGCTCGTTTTGGCGATTTTTTAGCACTTCCGTCCCTGACGCGCAGACTCAAACAGAGCTTGACGACGTAGATGTGACGAGGGCAAACCGTCTGTCTTCTAGTGCTGTGGCATGAGAAATCTGAATCATTCCCTTCCGAAACATGCAGAGGCGGAGAGTGTGAATAGGAGCTGTCCATGAGCTAGGAGAAGGAGACAATTTTGCTAGGTATTCTGATTAATTATTTTGTCATTTTGCCTCCACGTTTCCCCGATTGCGCGCGAGCTTCTCCTCCTGTCCATAAGGTAATCTCTCTACTGTGCGACAGAGAGTCACTTGGGTATGACGCAATAGTTAGCCTACTTTCACTAAAACTGCTTCTACGGGGCCATAACATAAGCTACAAGGTAATGGAGCATTTTATTCATTGTCGTGTTTCTTTAGAAAATAAATAAAGGACACAATGGGGTCTTCAAACGCCTCAGATGTAAAGTTATTCACTGTCAAAGTGCCGCCAAAATGAATGGAGTCAATGGGAATGCTAACACAAGTGAAGTTCTGCTACAAGATGGCAGCTCCCGCGAGGCTTCAACTTCCGGTCGACTGGATTACCCCCTTGGTAAGGGGTTCTAATGTCGCCATGTTGCCCATCTTTAAAGTATATTAGCCAAAGAGGGACATACCCGTTAATTCAAGCTTCGCCTTTCGCGTTTACATTTGAGTTAACACTCATGGACTAGGTCGACCTGGAATCCATGTTAATCTTGGACTACATTGGCCACCGTAGGAGTTAAAACGAAATCGGAAATGAGAGTATCGGAAACTAATATTCACTGGATGGTCATATACCTTTTCACCGCTAGATGGGGTAAAAATCACCCATAAACTGTATAAGCACACACTAGCAACCATAGAGTTCCCAATCAACCATACGAACACACGAATAAGACGCATCTCAGCACCAGAACATCACACACAATAACGAACTGCAAAATGGGTTTTGGTTGCCCAAAGAACCTTTCAGTGAACCATTTTTTTTCTTAGTGTGAAGAACATTTTAATAATCTAAAGAACCCTTTTCCCTAATGAACCTTTTGTGCAGTGGAAAGGTTCTGCAGATGTGAACTTTTCTTTATGGAAAGTGTATAAAATTCCCCAGGATGAGACTGCCCCCAGAAAGATTCAGAGCCGTCATCACCTTCCACAAGTCTGTGTTCAATCACCATACAGTGTGGGTTGCTGCTCAACTGAGAGCTCAGCCTTGTTTTCCTCGATTGTTTGGGTTGTATAATTAGTTGAATATAAATCAGTGTGGAAAAAAAACACAAGCTGCAATTCCAATGGTAGTGCATTAATTCTAAACACATTAGCATTTTTTCTGAATCTTTTTGACGGGAATATTCTATAAGATAAAAATAGGATGATCACAGATTTCATTTGTTAACAGTTCATTAATATAACTTTACGAATCACAGAGCAAGTAATGTTTGAAGCCTGTGTCTCACATCACTATAGCACTATAGCCACCGGCTCCTCTCTGCTTCCTCTGACAACATTTGATGAATTTTCATTTGGTGATGTGCAGGGTTTGCAGTATTGAAAAGGCTTTAATGTATCCTATACTCCTTTCATTTTCGTCATTTTTTTTACCTTAGAGCACCCTCACTGCACCAGAAGTGGAACGGTTTCCCCAAACCCAAGCACAGTAAGTCCTGCTTATCCTAATGGGTCCTCTTAGGCTGAGAGGAGATACAACCATGCCAGACTCAGACAAGAGACTGAGCGAGAGTGTGCGCTCACTCGTGGGATGATGCGCAGCATGAGCTCAAAGGAGAGAAGAAGGTGGTGGAGGAGGGAGAGAAGAGGAGGAAGAGGAGGAGGGGAAGAGAGTCTCTATGGCCAACTCTGAATGTAGTTCTTTCTCAAGGTCAACCCTTACACACACGAACGGCTATACAAAAACAGAATTAAAAACAGGCTACAACGTGCACTTTCATTGGAAAGTGAGAATAGCATTACAAAAGATGCTTTCTTCTAGATTTATGTTTTCAATAACTGCAGCATTGCCTTGCCGTATCACAGGGACGATGGCAATTTGAACGCGCTGGCGTTGTGATAACGGAGCAAATTCTTTTATTGATTTTGGTGTATCACAAGAGTTTCCCCTCATCATCACTCTATATGTCTACTGTAAGCCCACGTAGCCTTGTAAAGATTATTTCACATATTGCACAGATTTGTCACTTTTTCCCTGAAGACATCTACAAAGCACAAATTCATGGTTGTTCATTAACGAGGCGGTCAATTCCCCAAACAATGTGCTTCATGTCACAATAAAAAGCAGGTTTTATGGCTTGTTGCAGTAAAGCGCTATTAAACAGATAAAGCACACCAAACTGGCATCTGGAGGATTATAAAAAGGGCTGCCACACGAATAAACTCACACACCCAAAAAACCCATTGCCACTCAGAGAGAGGGCTTATTGAGTGCATGCTGCAAAACAAAATGTGTATATGCTGCCCCCTTCAGGAGGACCTCAGGACTGCTGCAACACCATGCAAATTGAAGACAAATTTGTGAGTCTTCTCTAAAAGAGGTTTACTGCTGCCACCATGTGTTGCAGCTTATCTAACCTCAGTAGTCGTACTCTAAAATCATAGCATTCTGCATATCAAAAAATGTAATTGTATTTAAGGTAAATGCAATAAATAAAGTGTCCACTTTTCCTTTTAGTTAGGCCCAGTACTTCCTGAGGAGTATTCAAAACAGCATTAGCACTGTAAAAAAAAAAAAAAAAAAAATATATATATATATATATATATATATATATATATATATATATATATATATATATATATATATATATATATATATATATATATATATATATATGAAGAGTTCAGATGCAAAAGCCTCTAAATGCCATTTGAAATTTTCTTCTAAAATGACCATTTTTATCAAGCTTGTATATTTAAATTCAGTAAATTTCACTTAAATGACAATTAATAGGTAATCTTCATTGCCATTTAAGTGAAATTACTTATCTAAATATACAAGCTCTAATAAAAATGATCATTTTAGAAGAAAATTTCAAATGGCACTTAGAGGCTTTTGCATCTGAACTCTTCATATATATATATATATATATATATATATATATATATATATATATATATATATATATATATATATATATATATATATCCAAATAAAGGAATTTCCATTTTATCAAGTTATACAGGATTAGCTTCAGTTTTAAAAAATCAGTTTATCAGTGTGTGTATATATATATATATACACACTGATAAACTGATTTTTAAAACGAGCTGAATCTGTATAACTTGATAAAATGGAAATTCCTTTATTTGGATAAATTAAAGCAATGTAAACATATGTTGTCATAACTTTTTTTTTTAATTTACAGTGGGAGAGCATCTATTCAAGCAACATCTGGTTTGCAAGAGGCTCTGCTGTCAACAAAAATGCTGAACGACTTTTTCATGCAGCTTGTTTATCCTCTGTGAACTGTGTATTATGCATATCAAGTTTATTGCCTATTGTATATTTTTTGCAGTGTATTGATTAATCCCTTTAATTAAGAACCTGCAGTGATAATAAAAATGGATAAAACCCATGAAAGTCACTTTCTGTTGCATTATTTTTAGCTCAATGAGAGCATGTATTTTTTTAAACTTTTTTTTTTTTTTAAATAGCCATCCATGCCAAAATCCAATAGCCTATAATAAATCGAATCAACTTAATTCAACCAATACCATCACACAGTATAGTAATTTAATTACTGGTTCTAGTTTTATACAGGGGTTGGTTGGGGACACACAACACATTAGCTACACATTCAATGTTTCATCTGAAAACTGTAAGTTAAATATAGGCCTAACAGAACGTTAGACAACAAATTACATTAAGATATAGGCCTAGGTTACAATGGATTCAAATACTGCCAGTGTCAATATACATTTTAAGAAAATCGAAACAGTAAATTATAAAATTGTATCGTTAAAATTGTATCGTTGTTCCTCTCCCTTTTCTTCAACGACAGTGTAGCCATGTTTGCCAGCCCTCTGCATATTCGTTTAGAAAAGCTGAAGTCGACCATTGTGCTAATAATAGGGTAATTTATCTTTGCTGTCTTGATAATTTATGTTGAATTAATTATTAATTGACGAACATGACGTTTAGCAATGGTTTGCATTATAGATTAGATTAGAGATTAAAGCTTTCTGACAAAAACCCCTGCTGAAAATGGTTTGCTGGTTAAAGCCACTGATCTGTATATTCATTATATAGATCAGTGGTTACAGCTGATCCCAACCTGGTCAAGAATATGGTTGCGATGTTTTCTACGAATGCTACACAATTTTCTGTTTTTTAAATATTTGTCGAGTTTCATTCACAAATTTTTGTTCAAGTGTGTCGTATTCGCATTATTTCGTCGAGCTTCGGCCATGCCTCGTGTGTATTCGTCACCACTCGGCTTTTTCCGCCACGCTCTCGGCCGCTCTCGCTCAGTGCAGTGGGTTGATGATCGGATTTTCGTCTCGTTCTCTGTGTTGTTGTTCTCGGTGACGCGACGGAGGTGTAGCCTGACGCGGCTCTTACGTGTCGGCCTGAATAAAGTGGAGCTCCGAGGGCTCGAGAGTGACGGAGGGAGTCTGTATCGGTAAGAGGAGACAAGTGTCCGGAGGGAAAGGGCTCGTCCCTGAATGCCTTATAAGTCTGTTTTGGGTTCGGCCCTGTTGGAAACAAAGAGATCATGGCGGCTGTAGTTGTTGCATGCAGAGGGAGGGGAGGCAAACAGGAGACCAACACAAACCCAGGGTGGGAAATCTTATGATGCATGGCTGATCATTTGAAATGCAACGAAATATGGATGCACAACATTTCAGAGTTTTTTGTGCATCTTTGCAGTTCATATGTGGGGTTTCCCTTTTTTGTCGTCTTTCACACACATAGGCTAGACAAAATGCTGACTGGTGGATTCAGGGTGTAATACTCTTATATCATTCAGGAATAATTTAATCTTCTCTAATGCCCTTGATAGATTGTGCGATATTTTGGATAGTCTATGCCCTGATATTGCAATATTTTAGGACTGGGTTATCATTGCACTGTGAATAGTTTCATTATATATTATTATAAGGGCTGTGATTGCACGCACTCACCGTTTTATGCACAAATAATAAACGTTTCACCCCCTGTAGCCTACTGTATATGTCTAATAAAGAAATGCAATATTGTATTGTATAATTGCATGTTAAATAGCAAAAACCTATTCAAATACTAGTGATCTTGATTATGCATTTTAAGGCATTTTTCCTAACTTGTCCACACAGTGCCAACCTTTTTTTAATTGTATGCAAAATTTTATGTATTTTATAATAATATGTGTAGGCTGTCATTTGATTCCATGCTTACAGTTTTAGATGTAAAGATAGCACAATGCACAAAAGCTATGTGTGTTTCCAAGAATAATGTGTCTGTCAGAAAATAGGATTTGAAAAGTAGAGGGAGAACTACGCATGACCAATCAAACCACAGATAGACTTTAAGCGTCATGAGATCACATTACTGTCGGTTCACCCGTGCCATTCCAGGTCTCGAGCTCTCAGACTCTCATCTTTTTCTATTTCAAACTGCTCAATTGGCCTTATTATTGAAGCCCATTTCTATGGGGATAGAATTGTTGCTTTATTCCAAATAAACAGATTATGATCCACAAATAAATGGAAAAATATATTCACAAAAATATATCAAATTCACAAATAGATTAAGATCGACAAATAAATGTAAAGAGTTTACAAAAAAAAAAAAACTCACAAATAAAATTAGATTTGCAAATAAAAATATATATTACAAATGTTTAGGAGAAAGTTTCTCATTATTTTGAGATGTTTAGTCATTATTATGGGAAACTTTCTCATTATTATGAAATGTTAAGTAATTATTATGAGAGAATTTCTCATTATTATGAGAAAATTAATCATTAAGAGATTCTAAGTCATAATAATGAGAAACTTTCTCGGTAACACTTTACAATAAGGTTCATTTATTAAACATTAGTTCATGCATTAACTAACATGAACTAACCATTTGTTACTGTATTTGTTATTATTTGTTAACATTAGTTAATACAAATGTAGCTGTTCATTGTTTGTTCATGTTAGTTTACAGTGCATTAACGAATGTTAACAAGATTGTAATAAAGTATTAGTAAATGTTGAAATTAACATTACCAAAGATTAACAAATGCTGAAGAAGTATTGTTCATTATTTGTTAATGTTAACTAATGTAGTAACTAATGAACCTTATTGAAAAGTGTGCAAGTCTTTCTCATTATTATGACTTACATAATTATATTTTTACTCAACTGTGATGGAAGACGGGCTTCCATTCTTATTGTTTCTCACACAACATGCATGTAAAATACTTCTACTAATGGTAATAAATCATTGTGTTATTTTTTTTTTTAAATACTGGCAGATGAGGCGAGCGTTCAGGAAACCTGTTAAAGGGTTAGTTCACCCAAAAATAAAACAAATTGTCAATGACTCAGTCTCACCCTCAAGTCGTTTCCAAGCCCGTAAGACCTTCGTTCATCTTCGGAACAGTTCAAGTCTTTTTAGATTTAGTTGGCGAGTTTTCTGTCCCTCCATTGAAAATGTATGTACGGTAGGCTGTCCTTGTCCAGAAAGGAAATAAAGACATCAAAGTAGTCCATGTGACATCAGTGGGTTAGGTAGAATGTTTAGAAGCATGTATACGAAAATACAATTTGTTCCAAAATGACAAAAACTACGACTTTATTCAGCATTATATCGTCTTTCCAGTTCTGTTGTTCAGCCACGTTCAGTGTTGCTGCTGACGTAAGACGCTGCTTACGTCTTAATGTCGTGCGCCCAAACTCCGTTTACCGTCAGAGGGAGATGCACGCTGTAAACAAAACAATCTTCGCAAACATGTCTAAGGATTTCTACACAGAGGAAGACTTTTTTTTTTAGCCACATTTATTTGAACCCGAATACACGGACACACCAGATAACACGTCAGCAGCATCTTACGTCAGCAACGTCACTGAACGCGGTTTGACAACAGAACCGGAAGAAAATACAATGCTGAAAAAAGTCGTAGTTCCAATGCTTCAAATAATTCTATCTAACCCACTGATGTCACATGGACTACTTTGATGATGTCTTTATTTCCTTTCTGGACAAGGACACTATACGGTGTATATATTTTCAATGGATCCAACTCTTCCTCTCCACCAGGTAGTCTAGAGGTCAGACTCTCCAATCCTCATGCTGAACAGTCAAGGGAAGTCAGGACTGCATTCACAGCACATTGGGATGCACTTTAATAAAAAAAAATGCTATATGATAACCTTTATTGCAGTACTTAATTTTTATCACTGGCCTGTGCACTAGTATGTCTACAATCTCATATCAGATGTTATTGTACACCAATGCAGAAATAACGATTTTCAGAGCACCTAGGGGTTGCAGCACTGGGACTTTCACTAATGAGAACCTACAAACTCTTTACATTCACACTGGGATTTCAATTAATTTCCATTGTGCAGTGTGGCTTATGTAGGCATATGTTTGGAGAGAGAGAGATCTGCCAATATTTGTGCCAAAGCATCAAGTCAGAGTTCAATGTATCCCAACTGTAAACACGGTTTCTGTACCTTACATTTAACGAGACATATTTTTATGCATTTTCTTTCTTTGGACAAGAAAGGTTTCTGGGAAGAATGTTTATCAATGGGCATGCAGTGTTGCAGCCTCGGTTTTTTAGTCCAAACGGCCATATTATTGATTCATAACTGTGCTTGTCTCAGTACAGGAAATCTGCACCCTTATTTCCGACATAATGTCAAATGATTCAATTAAAACTCCATATAGAGTTGCAGCACAGGAACAATTTAGACATACTTGACAAATATGTGTCTATATTTGGATGTTCTAAAATTAGCTCCCCT
The DNA here is from genome assembly GCA_030378365.1 of Hybognathus amarus. NCBI lineage: Eukaryota > Metazoa > Chordata > Actinopteri > Cypriniformes > Leuciscidae > Hybognathus > Hybognathus amarus. The sequence goes on along the minus strand of JAQIUQ010003985.1, from coordinate 206,774 downwards.
TTCCAAGAAAGTCTTTAGCTTCATTTTAATTTGCTTGTCTTATAAAACAAAAAAAAAAAATACTATTTAGGCAAGGCAAGTTTATTTATAGCACATTTCATACACAATGGAAATTCAAAGAGCTTTACATAAGGAATTAAAACAATCAATATAAATAAGAATAATTAACATTTTAAAGTAAAAATAAAATGTAAATAAATAAAAATAAAACTGAGATCTGCTGAGATCTAACACACTTTGAAAAAAGATTTGGGAAGTGCGTCAAGGGCGCAGGTTGATGTATTAAGGTGCTGTATGGTTTCTTCCAAAATTGTGCCATCAATTTCTTCAAAATCAGACATAGTAGCTACAGATTGTGGTCTGATCTGTCTGACTCCAGAGCAACTCAAGGATGTGCTGATTACCTTTTCTGATATTATTGATTTTCTCAGAGAAGAAAGAAGCAAACTCACTTTAGTAGATTTTAACCTTTGCTTGAGTTGGGTTTTTTCTTGCTCTTAATCATACAGTATTATATCAGCTAAACTATATTATGATACTAAGTAGTATACCACTAGCTTAGATGCATTGTTTGTTATAACATGGCAATTACTAATACTATCATGGCACCAGGATGCCATGCGACACTGGTACTTAATTATATCCTGGTACTTAATGCCCATTCTTTTTTAAAAGTCACAGTAACAAGAAAAGATGGAACTGTCTAATCTGAGAGCCATAGTCTTTATACTTTATTGGGGAATCAACCTGCTAATTACTTAAAGTAGCTTCTTCATATTAAGTTGGAATAGAAGAAAGCATTACAATTGCACACTATGTCCTTATTATGAAGTCCTTATTATCTCAGTTGGTAGTCTTTTGACTCTTGTCAGATAGGTACTGAATACAAACAATAGTGTTTGCAGAGATTTTCTCTCAATATTTCCACAGTACTATGGAGGATGATTTTCAAAGTAGAAATGTCAAAGTTGCTGACTAGTATAGTGACTTTTCTGTGTCTGTCCGATCAGATTTCCACAGTAGCAGAGAGTGAGGACTTAACAGAGTCAGTGGACACTGGACAGTCTGAAGATTCTGCCTAGGTTTCTCTCTTAAAGGTATGTATGCGTCATCTGCAATGCCACATCCAAAGTTTTAGGTTGAGACTGTAATAGTAGTATTAATAGAAATTAATTTGCTTAACATGTTAATCATGCACGTAATTAATGTCACCATAAATAAATGGTTTATCTGTGCACATCATTTGTTTTATAATTAAATGCCACTCTGTTTAGTTGTTCATGTGGCAAAAAAAAAAAAAAAAATCACATTAAAGATGTCAGATTCCATCTGGTGTCTCACCAGCTAACTCAATGACCATGGAGTCGGGAGCCGATGCCCAACAGGGTGCAGAAACTGCGGTCTCTGAAAATGAAAACCAACAGCTCACACAAGCCCAAATCGCCACTCTTGGACAGGTACTCCAAACAGTACGTCAAATGAACTCAGGACATCAACATTTCAACATTTTGAAACATGAAGAGCTGAAACACTCAGTCAAGATTCTGACATTAGAAACAGGACATCTAAGTTTCGACTCTGTTTGTTGTTGGATAGGTAACGATGGCTGCCGGACATGCAAGTGGCACAGCGCCCACTGTCACGCTGGTGCAGCTGCCCAATGGTCAGACGGTACAGGTGCACGGAGTTATCCAGGCCGCTCAGCCTTCAGTCATTCAGTCACCACAGGTGCAAACTGTCCAGGTAAGACAACTTTAACGCTTCCAACATCTCTAGGGCCCTGTTTACACCTGGTATTAAGATGCATTATGGTCAATTGGATCTTTTGTCCATCTCTTATGTCCACTTTCAACCACTTCTGTCCTTCAATGGGAAAGTCTATGGGCGGTAAATCTACTGGACTTTGTCAGATCTTTTGATCTATTGGACAGGATAAGCTTGCGCAATTTACATACGAAACACGGCCACGTGTTCGAAATTAGGAGACGGTGAGAGAACATTGTGCTTGGAACACTTTTGTCTCCAAACCAAACTTGAGTCTTCAGCCGACCAGGCGTAATACTCGTTCTGCTATCTGTGCTTCCCATAATGTTTACCGCTGTTCAGGTCAGTAGGCATTCTTTTGTGGCTGTTCGAACACATTTGACCACATGAGCAAATTTCACTATGAAAGCATTTGTGTGTTCAACTAAGTGGACAATCTCAAAACGATTTAGACCTCGTTTACACCTGGTATTTACGTCGTCCACTTGTGATCAGTTTGACGAAAGCACATCTTTACCTTTACACATCTTTAAACAGGCCCTAGATGTTCATGACTGACTGGCAGGTGAAAAAAATGCACCTCACATGATTGTCTTAACATGCAATTATGTGAAATGTGTTATATAGTGATGATACAATTGTCTTTTGCTCAGATTTCCACAGTAGCGGAGAGTGAGGACTCACAGGAGTCAGTGGACAGTGTGACCGATTGCCAAAAACGAAGAGAGATCCTTTCTAGACGCCCTCATATAGGTACATATACAAGTCTTCAAGGTTTTTGCATTACATAAGGAATTTTCCAGTCAACAGCTATTTGTGATCTATAGGAAAATCCTGAATGACCTATCATCAGATGCTCCAGGAGTTCCGAGAATTGAAGAAGAGAAATCCGAGGAGGACACTGCGCCTTCCATCACTACAGTGACAGTGCCAACCCCAATATATCAGACCAGCAGTGGCCAGTACAGTACGTTAAAGTCCACAAATGAAGTTGAGATATTCTGATTCTCCCACTTTAGCATCATTGCTCAACATGTTTGGAGCACCTTTAGACTAGAATAACATTTGAGAGCAGCAGCACCGGTGCCACTTAGTTGTACAGATGGTACCGCCAGTAAAATTACTATTGGCTTGCCTTTATAAGTGCAGCTACTAATAATATTACATGTTTATTTCTTTAAAATTACTGTAAAGCACTGGGTTTGAGTTGAGATGCTGGAAAAATATACTTTTATTAAAGCTACACTGTGTGATTTTTACCCCCATCTAGCGGTGAAAAGGTACATGACCATCCGGTGAATATTAGTTTCTGTTCCTCTCAATTTTTAACTTTTACCAATTAACAATTTACCAATTTAACAATTTTTAAAAGTTTTAACTTCTATGTGGGCCAATCTAGTCCAAGATTAACATGGCTTCCAGTTCGGACCCTCGTCCATGAGTGTTAACTGAAACATAAACGCGAAAGGCGAAGCTTGAATTAACGGGTATGTCCCTCTTTGGCTAATGTACTTTCAAGATGGAGGGGCAACATGGCGACCCACATTAGAACCCCTTACCCGTATGTATTTTCAATGGCAGATTATACACTCACGATAATACTTTATTACTTGAACGAAGTAAATATACATTAATGAGCACATATATTTGAAATAACTAAGTGTTTTTAGCTAAGAATAAACTAAAAGAGTTACACAGTGTAGCTTTAACAACAGTAATGTGCGAAAACGTTTTTTTTTGGAAACAATTGAAATATTTTTTACTCTTTATAAAATGTACGATTGTTCTTCTGTAGTATCTTACTGAACTGACTGATGGCTTCAGTGATTATAAAAGGAGTACTCTTTACTTGTTTTCTGTGTAACTCAGTCACAATAGGAAGAAAAGTTTTTGTTTTTTTTAGGAGACTGAATTCCTACAATTTTCCAAAAATTCCAAGTAGCCAAGTGGAAATGGCTAATAAGTCATTAAGTGCTCCTCTGCCACTATCTACTGGTTAGAGTGGTAATTTAAGGTCTTTAAGTTTTTGTTTGTCATCAAGTTTTAGTTTTTCTACATATTTAAACTTAAAAACATCAAATTGGAAATATTTACAGCTTTCAGTGCTGGAAAAGCGTGAAGCTTTGAAAGCCTTTGAAAGTGCTTGAATTTCTCTCATAAAAGGTTGGACAAACACTTGGATGAATAATGTAAAAAAAAAAAATCTAATATTTCTGCCACAATACCATGGTTGCAGTAAGCATTGCTACATTAAATCCAATGTTGAATGTTGGTGATTTGTGCTATTGGAAAGCCTTCAATAACTCATCATTTATGGCATGGCACAATGTTTCTCCTGGTTTCACTGTCTGAAATCTGATATCTATGGTTCATAACAGAGAATTCTGCATTTTGAATGCTTCACGCTAGATACCCAGTCGCTTATGTTGTCAATTCTGAGGCAAATTAACCAGCGCTGTGTAATAACGGTGTTGCATGCTTAAGCATCGGCTCAGTAGCAAACCTGTTCTGAGTCTTTTGTTGTTCAGAGCTAATGGACGGATCCGTTTCGTTTTACTTCCGTCTCCTCCGATTTTCTCATATGCAACGTAAAAGGCAGCTCTCATCACTTATCAGTTGGGCAATGTGGTGGTGGGACCTGTGTGACCTAGTAAAATGTAGTCACTCTGACAGGAAAAAGGTCGCAAAAGCCCTGACCATAACTGCAACTTGTTTGGTTCTTAGACACACAGTGCCATTCTCACCAAACATTCTCACCAAATCAGTGACAACCTCTTAATTGCCATTTCTCCTTCAGTCGCCATTACACAGGGTGGAGCCATTCAGCTCGCAAATAATGGCACAGATGGAATGCAGGGATTGCAGACTCTCACTATGACAAATGCAGGAGCCCAGCAAGGGACCACCATCCTGCAGTACGCACAGACCAGTGATGGTCAGCAGATACTGGTGCCCAGCAATCAAGTAGTGGTACAAGGTAAGTTGTACAAATAGGCAATGATACAAACCAGGACATTTATTTCATAAAACAGAAGTCAATAGTATACATTTTTATTTGATGTTGTTTTTAACTTGTTGACCTATTTTATTGTTCTGGGCCACTGCAAAAGGTAAGGGCCATTCTCACCAATGATGATATCTATAACTACACAATTTTTCCATCTAAAGAGCGATAAAAAACAGACAGCCAATCAGAATCCATCATGCTGTAAAGAGCTTGAGCATTTGACAGACGACAGTGGAGTATTTGGCAGAGTGCGCCTGTAATATACAGATCGATTAACGCTAATATAGTTATCTTTATACTTACAGTATTTTTCTGTATGAAGTCGTTTAGCCATTAATATTCTATGATTTGATGTTGTTCTTTGAGTCAAACTCACTATTGATTCACTGTTTGTTGGCTGTGTTTTGTCTGCCCGACAGCTGCTTCTGGAGATGTGCAGGCCTATCAAATTCGTACTGCCCCAACCAGCACTATTGCTCCAGGTGTGGTCATGGCATCCTCCCCGGCCCTGCCAAGCCAAGGAGGTGCTGAAGAGCCACACGCAAAAGGGAAGTCCGCCTCATGAAAAACAGGTAAACACCAAAAGAAATTTTGGTAAAAGCAAACGTAAAGCAAACCTTTTCACTATAGGTCGCAAATAATATAATTTATTCCTGTGATGGCAAGCTGAATTTTTAGCAGTCATTACGCCTGTCTTCAGTGTCACATGATCCCTCATAAATCATTGTAATATGAGGAATTTCTTAATTTTGTTTATTATTATCAATGCTGAAAACAGTTGTGCTGCTTAATATTTTTGTAAAACACGATGATAGGATTTTTGCTGAGTAGAAAGTTAAAAAGAACAGCATTTATGTGAAATAGAATATTTTTTAAGTGTCTTTACTATCAAATTAGATCAATTTAATGTATGCAATTGTACTAATTAAAAAAAAAAACAGAAGTGGACACAATATCAGTCTTTTTAACAGTATCAGTAATACAATTACTGACTATCAATACTCGAAGAGCTGTTTGGTAGATGTTTGCGAGATATTAATTGTAAATAGAACCAATCTCATATGAACAGAAAAAAAAAACAGATTCGTGACAAAATATTGGTTCTATTCATTGGACAGTGTTAAGCGTTTTGAAACCACCCATGTTCTCTTCAATCTCAAACATTTAATGCAGAGCATATGTTTGGATTACTAAAATAAAAAATTACCACAAATTAAACAAACATGATTGGTCACAGTGTTCAAGAGATCAGCAAACATGTCTGTGATTGGCTACATTGCTCACCGCTGCAAAAACCTTTAGTACATAAAAACATTTGTCTGGAGTGATTCAAACATATACAGTCAAAACAAAATGTATTCAGATAGCTTCTACATTTCTCACATTATCACAGTTTATTCTCTATAGTTTAGAAAATGGTAATAAAAAAAATTACGAGTTATTAAGGCTATGTTTACACGGAAACAATTCTGAAGAGAAAACGCAAAAGTGGCGTTGCGTCATCACTTTTTATTCTGCGTTTAGACGAGCGTTTTGGGTGGGAAATTCGCGTGCAAATGGTGACTCAAAAGTGTGTGAAATTCAATGTAGTATGCACTCCACGTGGCTAGGAGTGCATACTATAACAACACCAAGTCCACGCGCCTGCGTACAACCTTCACTGTCAAGCAGACTTTTGCGTTTTACCCTTTACACGGGAACACGGCGGTGGAGCATTTTTAAGATTTTCACTCTGGAGGGTGGTTTCACTTTTTTTGCGTTTTTAAGCCTCAAAAACGGCGTTGCCATGTAAACGAAAGGCACATCGAATAAAATATTTGTACGTTTTCACCGGCGAGCATTCTCGTGTAAACAGGGCTTCAATCAGTTGATATTTCACTGGTTTTGGCCATTCTTCTGTTAGACTTTTTCACAGATGAATTACGTTGAATAGCTGTCAGCTGTTAAATTAGGTTATACCAATTTAGATCAATTACCAAGCAATGCTTAATTTTGTTCATTCTGAGGTGTAAAAAGGTCACCTTAGCAATTAAAGAAAAACATTTGCAAAAAAATGGTCAGGTCAAAGTGTCTGAATAATATTTTTTATATTTGACTGATGTGGTAGTCCACTGTATACAGTTATTTTTGGTATAATATGTCACAGTTTACTTTATTTTGCCATCATCACTTACATAAATTAACTATAGTTTCCTGCTAGTAAAAAAAAGAATCATTTTTGATTTTATGGCATGGCTCAATTAAACCAATATTTCCACTTGCAGTCGTGTAGCGTCTACTACAGTTGACCGAGTGGATCAGGTGTGATTGAGTGGAGACGGGGACTAATTTGCATATGCAAATAGTATGGGTCTGCATATGGGTCTGTGTTTACTAAATTTATTTTATTTATTTAACATTTTTCTTAAAAAAAATATTTTTAAATAGTCAAAATTCTTGTATCGAGAACTTATATTGACAACCCCATTTTGGACCAAAAAGAGTGGTCAAAACATCTGCTAAATAGAAGCTACATTTCTTTCCTCCTCCAGAGAGGCCGCTCGTGAGTGCCGTCGGAAGAAAAAGGAATATGTCAAGTGTCTGGAGAACCGTGTGGCCGTTTTGGAAAACCAGAACAAAACGCTCATCGAGGAACTTAAAGCACTCAAAGACCTGTACTGTCACAAATCAGAGTGACGTACCCACACATTCTCCCTCCTTTCTGGTGGACTTGCGTGTACAGAGACTAAAGGACGAGCCAGCCTGACACGGACGCATGTTTTCTAAATGTTTTCTTATCTTAAATTGCTGCAGACTGCCTGTATGAACACACAGGTATGTGAGGGGACTCAACAGAAGCTCCCTGGCTAACACAAATCTCTTCTAGAAATTTCGGATCATGTCATTACAGACAAAAAAAAATGCTGAAAACTTTACTGTGGACTTAAACACAGAAGCACGTTCTCAGCCATCTTTACTCCTGGACTCAAACCGAAACTCAGAGGAGGGGTTTGGAGGAAAATGTTTACCTTTTTTTCCAGTTTGCTGGTGTCTAAGTCGTCAATAACTTTTAAAAGAGTTAGAAATAATGTAAAATAATAAGAATAATAATTTAACTGAAATTTCAATACTACAGTCGACAGAAGAAGATTTTCTCTTGAAGTTGGCATCATTCCTCTCCGAAGATTCAAAAGGACTGCTACTTTTATTTGGTGTATAGTGCTCTTGTGCGTTTTTTACATTACAAACTATATACAAATATGAATATTGATTTACAGAATCTATGCCATTTATAAAATGAAATATTGTGTATCGTATACAGAGCAAGATTATATCCCATTTACATTTCGATTTTGACATTTTGCTCATTTTAGATGGCAAACTAAAATTAATTGCTTACAATCCTGCCATTGCAGTAGCAGCAGTTGCACAAACAAAATAAAATGGTTATTTTATTGCTGACATTATCACTAATACACCAAAATTCACGTTACAGTGTCAGGATGTAAATTTAAAAGGTTCAAACATTTGTTGATCAGATTCAGCAGATCACTTTTGTGTTAAGTTTGTATATCATAGAGCTATAATTGGATGAAATACAGTCCAATATATTCTATCTCTGGCATTATAGGCTAAAGCATGTTTTATCAATATTACATTGGCTTTGATATCGTTATATGGTCTATTTTGTTTGTTTTTCAACACTATGAACGTGGAAGTGACGTTTTTGTATTTGATAACACAAGAGTATATATGTTATCAATCTATTATGGCAGATGCATTTTGGCAGCTATTTCATAAAAAAAGACATGTTTAAAGGATTTCTCTGGTTCTCTTTTTTCCTTTTTGACCACATTCAGTTGCTTTTGAAAGTTAAAGAACTGAACATTTGGTAACTTAAGTTGCCTTTTTCTACATTATTTGTATTTGTCAGTGTCTCAGTTGACACCGTTTATGGTTTTTAAAGTTTTTAATTAATAATAATAATTGTAAAAATCAGGCAATTATTGGACTTGACTTCACATGTTGGTTGGAGTATGACATTTTGCATGTTCTCTGCATTGAGGACAGAATGTTTTAAATGAGATGTTACGAGACTGATTTAAAACTGTCCGTCAACAATTCCAGTCTGTACTGAATTGCACCTTTTGTCCTCTGTTGGCGAGTGCATCATCTGCTGCTACTCTTAAATGTTAAACCGTCTGCCTGACTGACATGTCATTTACGTGCTCAAGCGTGACAAATTAGGGAAGCAATCTCTCCACAGCAGGCGCTCACGGTCCAGATCTGCAGTCTTAACTGCTTATGCAAGCCGACATGCAACCCGATTTTCCTCGCAAAACCAATTATTTTCCGACACAAGAATCTCATCGAAGGGCAGACTGACCTCAGCTTTCAGAGAAATGCAAATTCTGTCTGTTTTCAGTGATGGAATTTTTACTTTTGTGAAATGACATTAACTTTATTCCCCTTTTGTATGTACCCTGTATGCAATGAGATTGATCTACTGCCATGCTGGCCAAAGTGAACTCTGAAGTATGCGAAATATATGTGTGTTTGCCTTCATGCATACAAAAGACCAATCAATCTAAACTAAAGCAATGTTTGATCCCACTCATTTTGGACAAACACATCATGCACTTTTTGTATGATAGCTTTTAACTTTTGGACACTATGTACAGTACCAGTAGGATTTTATAGTGTTTCAAAAGTTTAGAAGTGTATTGTATATACTTTGTGACTTGGCTCACATTTTTAGAAGCTTTGCACTCTAATACTGTTACAATTGTGGATATTTGTTGTTGTCAAACCAACCCCCCTCCCTTTGTACACAAATGTAAATCTATAATAAAATACTAATACTGTGTAATGAGTCTTATTGTTTGATAAAATGATTTCCACAATGCAATGTGCTTAAAGGAGTAGTTCACTTTTAAAAAAAACCTTTGGTGATAATTTACTCACCTCCATGTCATCCAAGATGTCCATGTCTTTCTTTCTTCAGTCAAAAAGAAATGAAGGTTTTTCTCCATATAATGCACTTCATTGGGAACCAAACGGTTCAAGGTCCAAATGAGAGTTTCAGTGCAGCTTCAAAGGGCTTTAAATGACACCAGACGATGAATAAGGGTCTTATCTAGCGAAACAATCGGTCATTTCAAAAATAAATAAAAAAAATTAAGTTTTATAAGCACAAATGCTCACCTTGCTCTGTTTTGTAGAAGTTTTGACGGAACCAGATGCTTTTATACCAGGGGCTGCCAAGGGTGTGGTGAGCTGCACCGTCAGAGAGTCGCTACTCAGAGAGTACCCCTGCTGCAGGAGCTTTCCGTTTAACCTGAAGAGGGCAGCACTCAAGATGTTTTTACACCATATATTTGAAAATTAAAAGACTTTATTGCCAATAGTCAAAAAATGTACTTGAATCAATGAACAGCATTTATGAAGCTCCATTCTTACAGATCATTAACTAAAAAAAGTTGGTTAAGTGTTAAGTTACTCTTTAAGTTCAGGAAGTAGTGTAGCTGTGCATAAAGCCAATTGGGGAGAACTTTTTTGTAACATATTCTAAAATTGTGATAGAGAGCCTAAGTCCCGCCCCTCCGCTTCCGGTTCATGGGACCTTATCTCGGAAAAATAATGCATGGTAGTCAATGGCGAGAGATAACTTATCTTTTTATTCCGTCTGAACTGTGTCCTGGATTACACATATGATGTTTGTCAATTTAAAAGATAATTATGAAAGCCAAGAAAGTCGCAGTTCGTCATAAAACAGAAGAGTAACTTTTAGTTTTATGTGAAAAACCCTCAATGAACTACATCTCCCGGGAGGCGAAACAACGAGCAAGATCAGCTGCTGTGTGTGTGTGTGCAGTCTGGAACAACACACTCATGACGGTAACGTTACGATTATAACGGAAGACTATAGAAACAATGACATAGCCTCAGTAAAGTTCGCTTCATTCATTGAGAGAAAATGTGCGCCTTTGGGGTTTGTAGTCTTTGTAATTACGTATTTTCACAGTCTTATATCTCAACAGTTTTACATCAAACTGCGACTTTCTTGACTTTAAAATGTATCTTTTAAATTGACAAACATCATATGTGTAATTCAGGGATCAATTTAAACGAAATCAAAATATTTGTTATCTCTCGCCATTGACTACCATACAATATTTTTCCGAAATAAGGTCCCATGGTGGTCGACCGGAAGGGGAGGGACTTAGGCTCTCTATAGAGGGAATGCGCGTGACGTCACCTCCGGCCGGAGTGCTGCAGTTTCTCACAGTGAGTGGCAAAAAGACTGAGCGGCTGTATATGTGTTCAGTGTGAATGCCGCGAAAAACAAACACAACACATATAAAGTGGGAAAGAGCTTTGCGATTGACTGTACAACTAGATTTTACAAAAAATCGGAGGTATATTTTTACAGACTGCAATAGAAAGAGGAGCAAATGGATCGCTGCAATTCACAGAAACAAGTGGACTCCAGTCAGCGAAAGGTGGATTTGCAGTTTTCATTTGTGTCAATATGCTGAATTTAGCTGTAAAACCATACCCATATATTTTGTATTGTTATATATATATTTGCCTGTATATAATATATAATATATTAACAACTCATCAGTTAAATATGTATCATTCCATATTCTGCATTATTGGATTTTTTTTTTTTAATAAACACTGACTAAAAAAAACTATAAAGTTTTAGGGCTGGACGATATGATATATATAGGCTATATATAACACTGATCTAAGTAATCACCCAGATTTAAACCTATATTGTATTTATATAAAACATTCACAGGCAAATTTGCTTTACGTTTAGGTCTGCTTCTATTTCCCCGGTGTCGAAATCAGGCAAACATAAATGTCAGGCGACACGATTCCTGGCTGCATGTCAATAATATCCATGGATTACGATCTTTAGTAAGTTGTAAGGAACACTATATTGAGTCCAACATTTAATATAAATTGATAAAATTGTTCGTTTTAGTCGCATTTCCGCAGTTTCCCCTATTAAATCCAGTCACGCAGCAGATCTTTTGCCACTCGGTCAGGCTGAGAGGGGGTTGTTCCGGCGGGAAAGTCACGTGAATGCATTCCCTCTATAATTTAATTACTATATTATACACATTAAATACATAAAAAAGGATATCTCTGAATTGTGGCGGGAACATTACGTTACATGTAAAATCTCCTAAATTCAATTAAATGTATTTTTTAAATAAAAATGTACATTAACACACTTTTTTTACCCAAATGAATATAAATTTCAGCATTTTATGATTTACTGGTACAAAGTAGGATCTTTTTATTCCGTCTGAACTGTGTCCTGGATTACACATATGATGTTTGTCAATTTAAAAGATAATTATGAAAGCCAAGAAAGTCGCAGTTCGTCATAAAACAGAAGAGTAACTTTTAGTTTTATGTGAAAAACCCTCAATGAACTACATCTCCCGGGAGGCGAAACAACGAGCAAGATCAGCTGCTGTGTGTGTGTGTGCAGTCTGGAACAACACACTCATGACGGTAACGTTACGATTATAACGGAAGACTATAGAAACAATGACATAGCCTCAGTAAAGTTCGCTTCATTCATTGAGAGAAAATGTGCGCCTTTGGGGTTTGTAGTCTTTGTAATTACGTATTTTCACAGTCTTATATCTCAACAGTTTTACATCAAACTGCGACTTTCTTGACTTTAAAATGTATCTTTTAAATTGACAAACATCATATGTGTAATTCAGGGATCAATTTAAACGAAATCAAAATATTTGTTATCTCTCGCCATTGACTACCATACAATATTTTTCCGAAATAAGGTCCCATGGTGGTCGACCGGAAGGGGAGGGACTTAGGCTCTCTATAGAGGGAATGGCGCGTGACGTCATGGATTACGATCTTTAGTAAGTTGTAAGGAACACTATATTGAGTCCAACATTTAATATAAATTGATAAAATTGTTCGTTTTAGTCGCATTTCGCAGTTTCCCCTATTAAATCCAGTCACGCAGCAGATCTTTTGCCACTCGGTCAGGCTGAGAGGGGGTTGTTCCGGCGGGAAAGTCACGTGAATGCATTCCCTCTATAATTTAATTACTATATTATACACATTAAATACATAAAAAAGGATATCTCTGAATTGTGGCGGAACATTACGTTACATGTAAAATCTCCTAAATTCAATTAAATGTATTTTTTAAATAAAAATGTACATTAACACACTTTTTTTACCCAAATGAATATAAATTTCAGCATTTTATGATTTACTGGTACAAGTAGGATTTAATATTTATTTAAACTGTTGCAAAGTAGAGCTACTCTGCTGAATGACCCTATCATTTTTATTTCAGAGTTGATAACACGCAACTCCCTGAATTAAACATGCATACTACTATTTGAAACGTTTATCATTACATAGACTAATATTTCCGTTCAAAATAATAGCAGACATCCAACAGTGTCAGTGCACACTGTGCAATACGCTAGAATTCCATTTAATTCCATTCACAAAGAGGTGTGTAAATGGGCGGGGTATAAATCTCTATCTTGACGGCGTAGATTGACGGTTTTAACCACCAATCCGTGAATAAATATTTAGTTTGTTTTGATGACTCATCCAATCGCAATTGATGGAATGTCTAAGCGGGGCGGGTCCTTTCCTGCGTCACTCGAAGCAGATGGCGGTGGTGGCGGGGAGCGGATCGCTGCTGCTGCTGCACTGGCCGGCGAGGAGGAGGGGATAACGGGGGACTTTCGGACGAGACTCGGTGACACAGTTTAATAACTCAAAACAAACCCGGCGCTTGAATTGGGCGCATGTAAATGGACAAGACTTTATTTCCGCTGCGCTCAAAGCCTACATTTCTCTCGCTACGGGCCGAAGGCCTGAGGATTTAAGTGATTATTGGATTCAGAGTTTCAGCCAACACACAGATCTGCCCTATAAACGACGGATAAATGCTTGGAAGGCTGTTATTTAAGGTCTGATTTCATCGGTCCCCGATTTGAACCGCCGAACCGGCCTGATTTAGTACTCTTTCGGACATTTACATTATCGTTAAAGGGATTGTTTATCTCAGTTAGCTGGGAGGCTAATAAGTCGCCTGATTCACAATGAATCAATTTTAGCCGTTAGCATGTAACGTTACGGCTAATTTAAAGAAATAAATCCGTATTCGATAATCTCAGACAGCTATTTTTCTAGTGATATGTTTTCAGTCACGTGTCTTATATCCGGTTGTATTTATTACTCGGGTTCTAAAGGTCTTTTGTGACACTGTGTCTAAATGCATGGAGTGCCGTTATAAGACTGTCACAGATAGTAAAATACCTCTTGATTCTGGAGCAGCAAGACTGTAATGCTGACTCTGTGTATATTTCAGCTCTTCGTGAACCTTCATTTAGTTTAAGCTCATTCATTGATTCACATCAGAAGCTGCCCCGGTGTGAGTTTCAAAGGTGTTCGTCATAGACCAATACACCTGAGCAGGTAGAGCACGTGCTTGCGTGTTTGTGTCATCATGGGAAATACAGTGTCCTGCTGCGTGTCTCCCAGTGGGAGCCCCAAACTACCCCGGCAGGTGGAACGTCTGGAGGACTATCAGATCAACACAGACCTGAGCGATGACACCGGTCCATACCTGCAGCACATCAGTGATCGAGAAGTGCCTGATGGTAAGTTAGTGTGTGTTGTAACTTACTAAGAAAACACCTCTAGACTACAGTTCCTTGCTAGTGAAAATCAACACTGAACACCTGACTAGCTCATCAATGTCTGCCGTTTACACCTGGCCACTTCATGTGTTTTCTGCGAAAAGATCAGGTGTAAATGCCCCTCGAAACTCGTTCGAGACGGTATCTGATCGCTCAAACCACATTGGGAGATGGTCGCATTTCAGATGAAACTGGACAAGTATAAATGCATCTGGTTGTTGAAACCACATAGACCTATGTAAATTTTACTACTCCCAAAAATGATACAAAATAAACGTGTGAGAGCGTGTTATAGGCTATATGTCATGTTATTTTAGTCAGATATGACGACGCTACTGAGACACACATCACCTCAGTTGAGCAGCTGAGCGTCTATCATGTCAAAGCACCACAATCTATCTCTAATCAAAGTGAAAGTAAGTCGCAGACGTTTAACACCACAATCTTCATTAAAATAAAATAAAGAAAGATCTTACCAGTTCTGTTGCGCTCTCTCTTATTGCTGTCTTCGCTGATTTTGAAATTAGCCGATGGTCAAAAAAATTCGTCTCATATCTGTTGCTTTCGGTGACGTGCACTTTACTAAATCTGCATTGCGCGCGAATTGAAGATCGGATTTATATCCGTTTTGCAAAAACACATTTATTAAGTGACCAGGAAATGGAATCGTTTTGATAAACTCAGATAATTATCCGATCTGAGAAAACGCATGAAGTGGCCAGGTGTAGCCTAAACAGCCCCTTGTTTTACTTGATAATTACAGACAGGTGTGATTGAACAGGGTTGGAAGTTAACTTTGCAGGATGCTGGATCCCCACTAGCAAAACTGAGCAACCGTGAGCCAGACAATGGCACTCTTTGGACATTCTTTATTTAACCTGATTTAGATCATGTGCTTATTAGAAGAGGTCAGCTTTAACTGAAATGTAGAAGTTTTAACCATGCATGGGTTGATCCAAGTCACCACAAAATAACATTTTATTCTACGCAAAACTATTGTATTCTGTTCTATTCTTCTGTTATTGTGTTTCCACATTTGTGTGTCACAGCGTCTTGAAGAACTGCACTGAGATCTGATGCCTTGACCTCTTCATCTCACGGGTCGGGTTTCTCCTAACAGCTCAACACTTTAAGTGCTGTGTTGGTTGGTTTGCTCTGAAAGTGGATGGCCTATGATATTTTGTCAAAATTACAGTTGCAAACTTAAAAATCGGCTATTGTTATTAAAAGAAAAGAGGTTTATGGAGATTTTTCGAAGGATGTCTGTTAGTATAATGTGGGATATGTGTGAAGCCTCTTGGGGCTGTTTGCAGTCTTTACTGCTGTTTATTTAGCCTGAGCTATTTTACCCTCAGGAGAGATAACAAACACACACAACTTAATGTCCAGTGCTGTATTTAGAGCAACATGTCTTCATCTTTGGTTCAAAGCACATATGACAGCAGTGTAAACTCCACTACTTTGGCTGTGGTTAATCCTTTGGGATTGGGACATTCCAGGTCATGATTAATTTGGAGTTCTGTTGGAGATGTGAATAAAAACCATTCTAAGTTTAACTGGCAGAGACGATCAAAAATGTTTAGTATTTCTGGCATCCCAGTGATGTAGATCTTTGGGACAGCTGCATTCTCCTTGTCTCTCTCTCTATCTCTTTGGGAATCTGAATGAGGCATGTTTTGTTCCCTTTGGGGCTTAGAGTTGGATAAACTTAGTTTTCCTGTTTTAAACTGTCTCGCCATTTTCATGAACAGAATCACTTCTCTCTGGTGTCTTATGCCAGCATCTTTTTTGTCTTATTTATCCGTTAGTAGACCTTGCGTACCCTTTAATAACCACCAAACCAGAAGAGAAGCGCAAGAAAGACGAGCGCTGATACTTCATTAAAGGCCGATGACAATTCATTACTAGATACTTCATTAAAGTATATTATTTGTGAATTATTTGACAGCACTAACATTTATTTATCAAAGTCATGAATTTTCTTTTTTAAAGGAGTAGTTCACTTTAAATAAAAAACTTCTTATAATTTACTCACCACCATGCATCCAAGATGTCCATGTATTTCTTTCTTAGTGAAAAGAAATGAAGGTTTTTGATAAAAACATTCCAGGATTTTTCTCCATATAATGGACTTCATTGGGAAACAAACGGTTCAAGGTCCAAATGAGAGTTTCTGTGCAGCTTTAAACGACACCAGATGATGAATAAGGGTCTTATCTAGCGAAACGATCGGTCATTTCAAAAAGAAAATAAAAAAGTTTAAGTTTTATATGCACAAATGCTCACCTTGCTCTGTTCTGCGATGAGCGTTCGTGACTCTCCTGTTCAAACTCGTTCATCAAAATGAACAAATCTTTTTATGAGTCATGACTTGAAGGAGTTCTGAGATAAGACCCTTATTCATCGTCCGGTGTTTTTTAAAGCCCTTTTAAGCTGCACTGAAACTCTCATTTGGACCTTGAACTGTTTGGTTCCCACTGAAGTCCATTATATGGAGAAAATCCTGGAATGTTTTCATCAAAAACATTTCTTTTCAACTGTAGAAAGAAGGACATGGACATCTTGGATGACATGGGGTGAGTAAATTGTCAGCAAAAGTTTTTTTTTTTTAAAGGGAACTACTCCTTTAAGTAACAAAATCTGTCTGTGTGGTACACATACCCCTTGTTTGTACACACGCCACACTACAGCCGTGTTCCTCCCCTCTGTGAGGACGGCTGCCCTACCCCCAGGGCTTATTTTTGACTTTGGGACTGGGGGAATGGGAGTGTCAGTTAAGTGCATGAGCTATATAGACCTGTGGAACAAATGAATCACAGTTCTTTAGGACATACAGAACTGTTCAAAAGTTTGGGGTTGGTGGACATAATAATAATACTTGTATTCAGCAATGATGCATTAAATCAGTTGTCTCAAACTCAATTTCTCAAATTCTCTCAATTTTCTCAAATTTTCTCAAACTCAAACTTTCTATGTAAAAATATGTCATTGTTTCCAAAAAATATTTTGGAATATTTTTTTTTTTTACATTGATTATAAGAAATGTTCTTTGATACTAAAACATTTATTTTAAATAATATTCCACATTATACTGTATTTTTGATCAAATAAATGCAGCGTTGGTGAGCATTGACTTATTTCATAAAAAACATATATATATATATATTTTATATTTTTATTTTTTTTTTTTAAATACCAAACTTTGAACAACAATGTTAAATGTATAGATCATCAAAAAATAATAGTTGTTAATTTACTAACCCGCATGTTGTTCCAAATCTGTATGAATTTCTTTATTCTGCTGAACGCAAAAGATTTGAAGATTATCCAAGATATCATTTCCAATCACGTTACAAAATGACAAAAAAAGTGGTCTATATTTCCTTTCAAATCATCAACTTGGCATGTTTATCAGAGTTCATGATAGAAGCCATGCTTGAGCCATCAAAAAAATCATTCTTTTGAGCTCCAGTCCCTAGTTATTGTAATTGCATAGAAAAGAGTGACTGGTCTCCCTCTTTTTCCCACAGAAGTTAAACGGCTTTGGAGTAACCTGAGAGTGAGTCAATGATAAAATGTTGAACTAGTCCGTAAAAGCAATAATTCATGGGAGTTCCTTACAGGACTTTTACCACAGTTAAGGAGTGTTTGTTCTCCACCAAGAAAGCGTTTGTATTTTCCTGCAGTGTGACGTTCAGTTTTGCATTTTGAAAACGGAGTTGACATACGGATAATTGGCTCTAGTTTGCCGACCTTAGGTGTTACCTAAAGCTGCACGTTCCTATCGGTCAGCGTTCCCTCTCACCCATGTCCATCGATCTCTCAGGGAAGGATTCTGTGCCTCAGCGCCAACAAGAGTTTGGTTGAGAAATAAGTCTTCAGATTTTCCCAACTGAACTGTACTTGGCATTTTGAATTTGCCATGACATTTATATTCTCTGATAGGAAATGGCTGTGATTATTTGTGTTGTAGAAAGATGTCAAGACTTGGTACTGCCAGGCTCTGAGGTTTTCATTTTCTAGAGTACATGTTTGGATGTTCCTGAATGTAGCTCCTGGAAACGCTAGCAGTGACCATAATTTAACATAAAGGTGAACTGCAGTGGGAATAGGATCTCTGAAGGTGCGTTCCATTCGACCGTTAGTGAACTGCGAAGTGGACTTCACAGGGTATTTCGCCATCTTAAGTGAGATTCCAATCCGAAGGGAACGAACATGTTCAGTTCGAAGGGCACTGCAAACGGCGTAGGGAATAAGTGAACATTCGATACATCACTTCACAGGAAGTGGAGAGCGGAATTACCCAACTGTCATTGCGCGTCACGTCATCACCAGTCAGAGCGGTCGTAAATAACGATGGAGGAGTTTATACAGATAGTTGACCAAATAAAAGTTTATTTTAAAAGTTTAGTTTATTTTCATATGCATGACAATTACAACAGAGCTTCAATTCTGTTAATAGTCAAATAATAGCAGCAATAGTCAAGTAAGTATAAACTTTTATTTAAAGTTAGGCTACTTAAAGATTTTTTATTTATTATTGTGTAGTGTATATATTTTAAATGTGATATTAAATTAAATTAAAATATTAATGTAAGCCTATATCTATTTGTTCTAATATCATAATCTGCAGTGCGTAACCCCGTCGTTTCTTTGATGACGTTTGCAGGGCATTCCAAATGAGCGGTTATTGTCAGCGAAGTCCACTTCAACTGATATACCGTGTTCAGGGAGTAGGGAGCAGTGAACACTGCGTAGGGACCCTGTCGAATGGAACGCACCTTGAGTGATATTTGTATCATTACCTTTAAATATGTTGTTATTCATGAAGCTTGCTATTAACTTTTTTTCAAACTGTTGCTTCATAGTTGTTGATCTGCAAGAGAAAAGTTTACACTAAAACCCACTTGCAGGCATAGTGCCCCTTGTGGTACGGCTGACAATCCTACATGCATTATGATTTGACATTTGATCCATTGGGATGCAAAATTGTGCTTGCTTTCACATGCTTGTTAAAGTACATTTTGGACTGTAGACTGTGAAGTTATCTAAAATTGGGTACCCAGAACTCTCAAGGATCCTTTTGCCCTGCACCTGCGCTACACACCTGCCAGTTTTGTAGCTCCCATGACATGGTTGCAGCTGTCCAAACATCTCCTTGGATTGTGTTTACGGTAAAACTAATCTTTTGACCCTGTCTCCAGTGAGTTTGAATGAAAAGAATGTCTTTTCATTGGCTGGTAAAGACAACTTTTCAAGAAGTGGCCTGGGCAAAATCCTCAATTCTAGAACTCTGAGCTGCACTTTGGGTAGAACGTTTTTTTACAGATATAGACAAACCTAAACACCATCTCGGTATCCTGTTATTGTAACGTATCTGACTGGCATGGCTCCTGTGGTGCATGGTGTTGTGGGCGGAGCTATGGGTGTAAGCTAGCGTTGTATTGTAGTGCCCATACAATAGGCTCATTGTGCCCACCACTCCTCTCGCTCCTGTGGCAAGAGCGGATAGCAGCATGTTCCTGTCAGTTTATGCGTGACGAATAGGACGACACGCCACCTTTATTAGTGTAGTATGGGGGTTTTCATTTTGAAGATGAATACTTATTCTGATCACCACTGCCACAAGTGCTTTTCTAGTTCTGTATCTTAAAGGGTTGGTTCACCCAAAAATGAAAATTAAGTCATTACTCACCCCATGCTGTACCAACCCCGTAAGACCTTTCGTAAGACCTTTTTTGATTAAATTTGAGAGGTGTATCACGGCTACATAGGCTGCCTAAGGGATCGAAGCTTGACGGCCAGAAAGTCAATGAAGAAAATGTTTAAATATTCCATGTGACTACAGTGGCTCAACTATAAGTTTATCAAGCGACGAGACTACTTTTGTGCGAAAAAACAAACAAACAAAAATAACGACTTTATTCGACTATTTCGTTTCTTCCTTCTAGGCCTGAGACGGGAGTTCAAGTACGAAAACTGAACTGAAGTAGTTGAAGGAGATCGTAGTTCTTCGCGCTTGAACTCCCGTCTCAGGCCCAGAAGGAAGAAAAGAAATAGTCGAATAAAGTCGTTATTTTTGTTGGTTTGTTTTTTCCGCACAAAGTATTCGTGTCGCTCTGATAAACTTATAGTTGATCCACTGTAGTCACACGGAATATTTAAACATTTTCTTCATTGACTTTCTGGGCCGTCAAGTTTCATTCCCTTAGGCAGCAAATGTAGCCGTGATACACCTCTCAAATTAAATAAAAAATATCTTCATTTGTGTTCCGAAGATGAACGAAGGTCTTACGGGTTGGTACAGCATGGGGGTGAGTAATTAATGACTTAATTTTCATTTTTGGGTGAACTAACCCTTTAAAAAAGTGCCTTGTCATTGGCAGATGTAGTGAGCGGGTTTTGTAAATATTGTGTGTGTATATATATATATATATATATATATATATATATATATATATATATATATATATATATATATATATAATTTTTTTTAATTTTTTTCAAGAAATTAGTACTTTTATTCCGCAAGGATACATAAAAGTGACCGTAAAGAGGTTTATACATTTACAAAAGATTTCTACATCAATTCTGTTCTTTTTACTTTATACTCATCAAAACAATCATGAAACTGTTTTCAACATTGGTAATAATAAGAAATGTATCTTGAGCTCCAAATCAGCTTATAATTCAGCTAATATTAGAATGATTTCTGAAGGATCATGTGACACTGAAGACTGTAATAATTCAGCTTTGCCATCAGATAAATGAATTACATTTTATCAAAATAGAAAGTTTTTTTTTTATGAAATTTTAATGATATTTTGTAAGTTATGTGAGGTTAGAAAATCAAATCAACCCAAACCTCTTAGTAATATGTGTAAAATTTTAGAAGTATTATATTTCATTGACATTTAAGTACATACCACCCATTCTTTAAGATGATTTTCCTAATGTTTCTAATTATGCCTAATTGATTAACTCTTTCTTTTAGATTTGGCTTTAGAGTCCAACCCGTCAGATCATGCCCGCGCCAGCACGATCTTCCTTAGCAAGTCACAGACGGATGGTGAGTGATTAAACAAATCTAATGAGTTAATAATTTAATTTTACTACCTAGTCAGCAGCTGCATATTAACCTAAGTGTCCTGACCCATAAATGGCCACTGGCACAGCTTGTCAAAATTTGTTGAAGAAATGTTTAACAAAAAACCCTTGGTATTCTCTTTTTCAGTACGGGATAGGAGGAAAAGCAATCACATAAACCACGTGAGTGAATGTGCTGCAGAGTCTGTTTTGTGGTTGTGCTTGCTTATATGATTGGAACGTCTTGTTGCAAGCGTATTAAATGTTGGTCCTTTCCAAAGGTCTCACCTGGTCTGCTTTCAAAGAAGTACAGTTCCTGCTCTACGATATTCATTGATGACAGTACCGTTAGTCAGCCCAACCTGAAAAGCACAATCAAATGGTCAGTGAAGGTTCACTGTATGATTGCAACATTTCTACAGTATAGTCAAATATACACATTGAGTACAAATGAATGCATGTAAAAAATAAGGTGAAAAGGTACTGTTGGTTGTTTTATTTTGTCTTTGTTTGCATGTTAACACATTTTTGTTCTCTATTTCCAGTGTCACATTAGCAATATATTATCACATTAAAAACAGGTAGGTTTGGTTCTATCCTTTACCATGCGAAAATAATTTGAATTATACATTTGATGAGGAATTTTATATAAATTTTAAATGTGTTCTGTGATAATCCATTTTAGGGACTCTAATAGGTCACTGGACATCTTTGATGAAAAATGCACCCCTTATCTGTAAGTTAACCCCTTATTTATCTTGTTTTATCAGCAGCTGATAGACAATTTCACATTTTACAGTCACTGTTTGGTTTTGTTCAGACAGGCTGCAATATCTATTTTTGTGTGCATCAAATCCATTTAGCTGTTTAGTCTGAGCAGCAAAACATTTTATGCAATCCGCAATGCAATTTGTACATTTGATATAATTCATGTCTGTGTGGTTTAAAATCCAGCTGAAATGGATTTTGGAAATGCGTTTCTGAACAGTCAGTTATTTTTGTTATTTGTAGCACAAGTGTTTGTACTTGCATTTGCACTCTTTGCTATAGTGGAAGGTCTTTTTGGCATCGTGCTGACATTTGATCTTGAAGTTGAACTAGAAATTGTGAACATTAGCATGTAATGTATATAAATGCTACCTTTGGCAGAGGGAGCAGGTTCCTGACGATTACTCCCGCATATAACCCCGAACACAAACTCATCTATCGATTCGTCCGGACACTGTTCCAGCGCAGCACAGCTCACGGCCGAGTGTGCAATCGTCACTCTGGTAAGAGAATGGCAGTCTGTCCGACTCTGTCTGCTCCACTGTCTACAATACAATGAGAAAACAGATAGTAGAATAAATAACAGGTACAATGCAGAAAAAAAAATTTATTGACGGAGATATGCTTATTCACAATTTCCTGACAGTCCACTAGAGGACAGTAGAGCACTAGAGAATGAATCATCATTTGCTTGTTTAACCTGTACTTTCTTTTACCTTCAAGTAAATCATGTTATGTACTGCTCACCTATTTCATGTCCAGTTAATGTTATTCAATTCTGATTATTTACAAACAAACATTTTGATTAAAACATTGTACAATAAAGTAACTTTTTTATATTGCATTTATTAATCTGGGTAACACTATTTTATGAATATACTTTTGTTCATGGAGATTCATATATAATACATTAACTAATGTTGATTTATACAATATGAAATAATAAGAATAATAAGTCTTTGAGGTTAGTAAGATTTTTTTATTGCTATTATAAGTTCCTACTTATAATCATAAATACTTAAAATACTTAAAATTAAAATACTTATAATTTTTAATTCCTACTTTTTTATTCATAGTTGTATTCTGCAAGGCCACACAAAATGTATCAAAAGTGACAGTTAAGGCATTTATAATAGTATTAGAATAGAATAATACTTATAATAGCATTTATAATAGCAAAATTTATAATAGCATTTATAATAGAAATGTATATTTCAAATAAATGCTGTTCATTTGAACGTATTATTTATCAAAGAATCTTGGGGAAAAAATATCAATATTAAGAGGCACAACTGTATTCAACATTGAAAATATGACGTTTCTAAAAAAAATCTGTAAGATTTACATTTTACTTTCTTTGCAATTTGAAATTAACATTAATCCTGATTTTATTTTATTTCTGATATGTATGCTTTCTTGCGACTTGCCTTGGTAAAAAGCGTCTTCTGACAACCCATATCTCCACTGTCATTGCTGCAGGTATATTTGGAGAGGCTGTTGACGTATGCCGAGCTGGACATTTGCCCATGTAACTGGAAGAGGATTGTTCTGGGAGCCATCCTGCTGGCCTCGAAAGTCTGGGGACGATCAGGCCGTGTGGAACGTTGACTACTGTCAGATCCTCAAAGACATCACTGTTGAGGACATGTGAGTGAGATAATATTATCACTATCCATTCTGCTGAAATGCGACTGCTCACTTGTACCGTCCGTATATAAATAGAACAACATGTCCTGATGTGATGCATCAAAGCACCATCTGAAATCTAGCACGTGCTGCAGGAAGGAAACTACACTCATTCCAGTCTACAACTCCCACATAACCCACAACATCCCATATCTATTCGAAAAATTCTCAAAAAAAATGAAGCAACACACTTCAAAACCTTGTTGTTGTTGTTGTTGTTTTGTTCTCATGTCTCAATATCCATATAAATGACACAGACAGGGTTTTTGTGTGTACGTGTCTGTCTTTGTGCTGTTCTACCTGATTGTGTATGTTAAAGGCCATGTCCCTCTTCTCTCCTCTCTGCCCCTTCGCTCTATTTTCATCCCTTTCATTGAAGCAGTCTTTGTGAGCCTCTGGGCTGGCGGGCTTCAAGTGCTCTTAGACTCCTCTACAATGGTCCAGGCTCTTGCCCACTCCATTTGTTGCCCCTAGCGACCGAACGTCCCTCCTCCCCCTTTCCCAACACCACCCATACCAACCTCAACCTAATGTCTGCTCTTCCCAAAACATTCAGGTCACTGTCTCCACGATGGTAGTCTCCGTACCTGTAATGGATTGGAGGTGTAAAAGATGTTTATTGTTAATAATAATACTATTATAATAGTTAACAAATAGCATAAACTCTTTTTTTTTGGTGAATGGTGAATTTATCTTTTTATTTCATGGCTTTTGTGCAGTCACTTAGCCCAAAGTAAATTGTTACATTTTAAAAAGGACAATTATTCAGCGTATTCTATCTCTTTTAATAGGATTACTAACTAGATGTATTATTTTTTATTTATTTTTTTCAAAAGAAATTACTTTTTTTTTAAAGAAATTAATATGCGTTTAAAATGGATTATAAGTTACCGTAAAGACAAGTTTCTATTCAAAGAATACTGAAGAAAAAAAATCTGTTTTCACAAAAATATCAAGCAGCAAAACCATTTAACACTGATTTCATAAAAATAAATAATGATTCTTAAACACCAAAAAAAAAAAAAACTTTTAGAATTATTTCTGGAGGATCATGTGACACTGGAGAAATAATGAAAATTCAGATTTGCTGTCACAAAAATAGGGCTGTCAAATGATTAATCACGATTAATCACATCCAAAATAAAAGTTTTCGTTTACATAATATTTGTGGGTGTCTTGTGTATAATTATTTTGTATATATAAATACACACATATCCTTGTATATATTTAAGAAATATTTTCATGAATATACTGTGTATATATAGATTTATATTATATATAAATATTTTTTATATAAAAATTATATATTTTTTCTTAAATATACATGCATGTGTGTGTGTGTATATATATGTATATATATATATATATATATATATATATATATATACACAAAATAATTATACACAGTGCACCCACAAATATTATGTAAACAAAACCTTGTTATTTTAAATTGTATATTGCTGTTTTACTGTATTTATGATCAAAGAGACTTCTTTCAAATTGTGAAAATGAATTGTTTTCAATTACATTTTGAAAAAGAAACATTTTCTAAATGTCCCCAAACTTCTAAATGATAGAGTATAAAAATTGCAAATGCTGTTCAAAGTAGTTTTTGATGAGGCAAAAAGTTTAGTATGTCACATTTTCGATGCTTGATGTGCAAAATAATGGATTGCATATTAGTTGTCATGCTGCTTTTTTCTTATCTGTTTGTTTTATTTACATTGATTTTAATTAAAAAGATTAATTCTTGACTAATTTAATCTAATAATTTTTTTCAGGAACGAGATGGAAAGACATTTTCTGGAGCTGCTGCAGTTTAACATTAACGTACCGGCCAGCGTTTATGCCAAGTATTACTTTGACCTGCGCTCTTTAGCAGACGACAACAACCTGAGCTTTCCTTTGGAGCCACTGAGCAACGAACGAGCGCAGAAACTAGAGGTGAGGAGCTCAACAATGTGACCGATTTTTGTGATCTTTTTCTAATGTGTCAATTTAAATACTAAAGTTCTCGTTTAACTTTATTTCAAAGGCAATCTCAAGACTGTGTGAGGATAAGTACAAGGATCTGAGTAGAGTGGCCATGAGGAGATCATTTAGCGCAGACAACCTAGTGGGCATACGCAGATCCAACGCCGTTCTTTCTTAGAGCTTTTGCTCGGAAAAGATGGCACTCATTGGACAAAACCCGTTCAGTGCCCGGCGATTTTATGCCAATTAAACGATCCTACACCTTACCCAACCAATGCAGAACAACATGGAGACAAAAACAAACTTGAATGAGGGTTTTTTTGTTTTGTTTTTTGCTTACTATGTAGGCTACTAGCTGTGAACTGTCCGTTTTTAATTGAAATCATTTGCAGATGGAGTATTTTAAATAAACACTAATCATGTAACATGTCTGAATTTTGAAGAATGTTTTACAAGGTCACTCTTACTTTTAAAAGGTTGGTTTAAGGCAGGGATCTCAAACTCAATTCCTGGAGGGCCACAGCTCCGCACAGTTTAGTTCCAACCAGCTCCAACTCACACCTGTAAGGAAGTTTCTAGTAATCCTGAAGACCTTGATTAGCTGAATGGATCTGGATCAGGTGTGTTTGATTAGGGTTGTAGCAAAACTGTGCAGAGCTGTGGCCCTCCAGGAATTGAGTTTGAGATCACTGGTTTAAGGGGTTTTGTTGCATTACACAAAAAAAAATAACCCAGGGATTATTACATAAAGTTCTTTCTCTGCTAATTAACATCATGTTAGAAATGTATTTGTTTTAAACAATGTAATATATATATATATATATATATATATATATATATATATATAATGTGCAGGTTTTAGTGCCTGTAAAAAAGGGACTGAAATGTATAAACCTCTACTAACAAAGCATCAAGGTAAACATGCCAAGTCAGATTTCTTTTAAATCAACTGGGTGATTTCCTTTAAACGGCAATAAAAATAAAAAGCACAATAAATGATTGACCAAACGTTTGACTTGTAGGTTCACAAATTGCGCTTTACTTTTATTCTCTACCAATAAGAGAAAAAGAAACATGTACAAGACACTTCATAAATATCTAAGAATCTCTTTAAAATTGTAGCACTGAATTTCATATCTTTTACAAAACATATGTACAAAGTTGCAGTCTGGACTCTTAAAAGGACGTCTTCTACAAGATTTACAAATGAATAGAGTTCAACAAGTATGTACACTCAACCAGACATGCAGCGAAATTGTGAGGCATTTTGAAGACTACACAGGAAAAGTATTTCTACAACAGCTTGGAGTCAGACAACAGAAGCAGAATTAATACTCCACTAAAATATTTCACACGGAGCTACAAAACCAACAGGTTTACAGATTCTGCCTGCTAAAAAGTGCATACCCGACACTGGTTTTCTGGTTCAAAACACAAATAAGCTCAAATGACAAACAATTACCAAAGGATCATGAGGCTTGAAAAGGAAACTGGTGGAAATAAATCATTCTTTTAAACAGACCAAAAGAAATGTTGTTCCACATCGGATTGAACATATTTGGCCTTTTTTCTGAAGTTCTATTCAGCAAACCATGGCTGCTGGTTAACACTTTGAACCTTTGACCACAAGAGGGAAGTCAAGCTCACATTACAGAGCTACAGATTTTCCAAAGGAGTCTATAGATGGTACATACACATCCTATCATTTAACGCTCTCCAATTGATGCCAACCAACAATTTATCATCAGTAGAAAGATAGCTTGATAATTTTTGAAACACAACCTGCTAAGAGGCTGTTGAGGGACCCTGAAGAGTATACAGTGAACATGAACTAGTGCAGAACCGCCTGCGACAACTTGAAAGTGAACCGCTGCTTCACTATACTTGCATTTTTCCTCCTCTTGCACAGTATAAGCTGGAATAGTGTTGTCACTTACAGAGAGCGCATCTATTCACATCCTACCTTAAAACACATTGGTAATTTAGAAAACTAGAGATGGTATTTAATGATGGAACAGAACATACCCACATCCTGTATAATGCTGACAAAGTCACGAACAGAGCGGCTGTTAGCGGAGATATCACAATTCTTCAATAGCATATTTACAAGAATACACAAATAAATAAAATATTTCCAGAGACTCATGTCTTGACTCATATCAAGTACTAACCTTCTCGATCTTTTTTTCCATCTAAAAGCCACAGACAACAGCTAAGATGCTTGTGACAATTAAAAGTTGACAAGTGATCTTTTCCTCACAAAGTATCAACAAGTTCATTGCTTTCAAATTAGGCCAGTGACTGAAAAGAGCTTGGCTACAACAAAACCAAGTCTGTAAAAATCCTTCATAACCTATTCATGCCGTCCATCAAATCTGGTGGTGATGGTGGAAGTCGAATAGACACCTGCTCGTTTAGAGTCATGACCGCCTTCACTGTTATAGGGTTTATAAAGGAGCAGGTTTTTTTGGCCAATGTTCAGACATGTGATGAAGGTGCTGATTTGTGATAGGTCCCAGTGGGTGCCGTTCCAGCTCGGGCTGTGAGAGCGGTACTGGCCTCGCTGTACATGGACGACCCTGATACAGGTGGCTTCCGGGTCCTACAGGGCATGTACCGTGCCACAAAGCACCTCCAAGACTCCAGAGTCTTCCCTGACCAGATCCAAACACCTGAGGTAATGCCTACTACAAGACACATGAAGTACTTCAACATGAAGACGGCATAATCCGGGCCCACGCCGAGCCGCTGGCGCTCTGACGGGCAAGAACAGGCCAGCGCCCGCTCCCAACCTGGCCTGTAGTGTTGCTCATACACCAAGCATGCTACCACAATAGTTGCGGGCACCGTGTAAAGGACGGTAAAGAGCCCAATCCGGATCATTAACTTCTCTAGCTTGTCTGTCTTGGTGCCGCCCTGTTTAATGACACTACGTGATCCGGAAGAGGGAAACAAAGCCAGCAAGTAGGAAGAGGGAGCCGGTGAAGAGGTAGACGACCAGAGGCGCCAATATGAAGCCACGTAGGCTCTCCAAGCTCTGGTTGCCGACGTAACAGATCCCAGCCACAGGGTCCCCATCCACCGAACTCAACGCTAAGACAGCGATGGACTTGACGCTGGGAACAAGCCAAGCAGCAAGGTGGAAGTACTGAGAGTATCCCGCGATGGCCTCATTCCCCCATTTCATCCCTGCTGCCAGGAACCAGGTGAAGGAAAGCACCACCCACCAGATGGAGCTGGCCATTCCAAAGAAATATATGAGCAGGAAAACCAGCGTGCAAAGGGCCGGACCCGTGGTGTCATAGAGGATGTGTTGCTGGTCACCGGAGCCCTCGCAAGCTACTCGCTCATGGCCCGCGAGGAGTCGCACGATGTACCCCAGCGACACGAACAGATAACAAGCAGCAAGGAAGATAATCGGCCGCTCTGGGTATTTGAAACGCTCCATGTCAATGAGGAAAGTGGCCACGGTGGTGAACGTCGAGACAAAGCACAGCACCGACCACAGTCCGATCCAGAAGGTTGTGAAGGTACGCTCATCAGGGGAAAAGTAAGGTTGGTGGCAGGGCAAAGCACAGTTGGGTAAAGAGCCAGTATACACTCGGTTATGGAGAGGATGAACTTCTTTTTTGATGGGCACCAGAGGGTCTCGGCAACGGCAGTCACGGTCACACTTCTGCGGCGGAGCAGATTTTGCAGTGGCTCTATGTCGTGGTGTTCCCTTGGGAGTGGGTTTGGGGAAAGGAGGTGATAGAGTCGTAGTCTCACTGCTGTTCATGTCCATACAAAGCCGGTCGGTGTCACCCAGCATGGGCAGCTGCTCGCAGCTCCATCCCGCTCTGGCCACTCAAACCCATACTGGATCATGAGAGGGGAGCAACCCCGTTTAGCTCTCTCGCACACAGACCTGCAAGGCGGCAGGGGTTCTTTGTAGTCCTGAAGACAGATGGGGGTGTACATACTGCACAGAAAGAAAAGCAAGTCCGGGAGCAACGGATCCGGACAAGCGGCCAAAACTGGTGCACTTCCAAGCCGACTTCATCCTGGGTGTCGTGATTGAACTGGTTGGGCATGTAGGTGTGATTGTATCTGATCCCTTTGCACATCGGTACGGTGATTGGCTCACACACTATATCCTTAGAGGCAGCATTGCCGAGCCGAGACAGTTGCAACAGCAGCAGAACGTGAAGCCAAAATCCGACTAGGTGCATCCCAGAAGTCTCCATGGTGAAATGATGCTTATCTGCAGGTTCTCTCATACTGGAAAACTATGAATTTCAATTCTTGAGTATTTTCTCAGCTCAGGTTTTCCCCCTTCCTTCCTTTTTTAATTTATTGCTGCGTTTCGGAAAAGAAGAAATCCCAAAAGGAAACCTTAATTGCTCCAGCAGCATGTCCACAGTCCACAAGGTTGTAAATCACAGTGAAGTTTCATTCCAGATCCCGAGCACTCTTTCTTCCAACTGTGTGAGTAGCATTTCAAACAGACCATGATTCTCACACGGACACTGAAACACGGGCTGAAAGAGTCAAATAACAACTTTAGTCAAATCAAACAACAGCTTAATAATTCGACAGAAAATCATAAACATATAATTGAGCGTCAGAACGTACCGTGGAAAAGCACGCGCAACCGTGGACTGAATGGTCAATCATTCACCGAGTAAACCGGTGTTAAGGTCGAAAGTTCATTTCCCGCAGATACTTTGTAAGAAAGTAACATTTTAAGCGTTGGTTTCCTTTCGTATCTGCTTTAAATTCCACATGGCAGGTGAATGCATCCGATGAATGCAATCCGGTGGATTCACAACAACAAAAAAACGCCAAAAAAGCAAGAAGAATAAAGGGAAAATAAATCTGACGTCCGAAAATGAAATCCCTTTTTAAGAGTATAATAAAGGTGAATAATATTACTAATAATAAAATAAATAAAAAATCACCTTTCGCGTTAATCCTCAGAGCAACAGGTTTCAGGTGCTTCCTGCTATTTCCTTCAGTGTGTTTGGCAGCAGTCCACTGGAGTCCTTTCACGCACTTTAACATGTATAAATTCCACACTAAACTCTTTTTAAGAGATCTCAACAAATTTGTTGAGATCGCGTTTTTCTGTGTGTTCCCCCTGTTGGCTGCGGAGCCAGTAATTACTCACTCCGTAGAGGTTCAGTGGAGTGAAAATACTCCACCCGCCATGACACGCCCACAACTTTCAGGCCCCAACCCCTTTTTACCAGGGGCCACTGACAGACAATCATCTGTGTGAAAAGAACTGACCTATCTATCTATCTATCTATCTATCTATCTATCTATCTATCTATCTATCTATTCTATCTATCTATCTATCTATCTATCTATCTATCTATCTATCTATCTATCTATCTATTTATCTATCTATCTATCTATCTATCTATCTATCTATCTATCTATCTATCTATCTATCTATCTATCTATCTATCTATCTATCTTATCTATCTATCTATCTATCTATCTATTGTCTGTCTGTCAATTAATACGTCTTAAACTATGACATGGTATCCACCCTCAATGACTGTAAATAGAAAACTTGATAGTAGATAGAACAATGGTGAACATGAAATTCATGTTAGTCAAAAAATACCAGGAAGATGCCACACGTTACTCATCTAACCATAATGAGGATGTTTAAATTAGTCAGTAGTGATTTAGGGGCGAGTGAATGGCACCGGCGAGTGTGTGTGTGTGTGTGTGTGTGTGTTTGACTATGAAAAGGCCTTGAGTCTCTTGTGCAAGTGTATCCTGTATTACGTTTGCGTTTACCCTCTAGGCCCATTCAGGACAGATGGAGCTGTGCAAACACTCACATAATGACTCCTGAACACAAGCTTAATCACTCACGCCTCAACAAGACAAAGAAAGCAACCGAGAGGAGCACCTGTACCACACTGATACTCTGCTTGTGAACAGCTAGTGTGCACTATGATGGCATCTCTAGGTCATTTGTGATGTTATGAATTGTCAACCAACCAAAAAAAAAAAAAACAGTATTTGAAAGAATAAAAGTAAAGTATATAAAAGTAAAAAAATATAGTATATAAAGTTAAAGTATATAAAGGCAAAAAAGTATTTGTGTCTAGTTTTGTGAAGCACTGAACATACATCTGTAAATCTTTATGACTGATTGCATAAGGTTGCATGATCATGCAAATGATTTGGACAATTTTGCCACACTTGTGTGATGTAATTTAAATGAAGGAAAATATGAACATTAGATGGAAAAATATTTCTAAAATGTTGCCTTGACAATTGAGAGAATTTGAATACAATCGAATTGAAGTAGGCCTACTTAAATTACTAAAACTAAAACTATTTTTTTAATGGAAAAACTAATACACATCAGCAAAAAAAAGTGAATTGAAAATTCTAATATTATTAAAGTGTATAAATAATACAGTCAGACACATTTAAAAATGTATGAATAGCATTGGATTAAATAAAAAGTGGTGTGTATTTGAAAAGCTGCACAAACACACTTTCCAAACAAAATATTCCACACAAACTATTCTTAAAAAAAATGATAAGATATAGACCTATTGACTAGGATATTAAAACATTGAACACTTTCTGGTTGTTAAGCAGTGGACCAAGTTCATTTGGGAGGAATAAGACCTGTGTAAAGGAAAAATGACATCATACATCCTCTAGAAAACACTTTTTGAACAGGTTGGAAAAATGGCTGAGATATTACAACTGGGAGCAATCATACTGATAAATCACAGTCAAAATATTGTGCTTTTTTAAGAGAGAATTGTGACCAACTATTGCCCATTTCCTACACGTCTGGACTGGCGATATACTGCTCCTCTGTGCTCTTACTCAGACAGGAAGCATGTTTTGGAATTCTTCACAAAAGGGTTTCTCTCTCTCTCTCTCTCTCTCTCTCTCTCTCTCTCTCTCTCTCTCTCTCTCTCTCTCTCTCTCTCTCTCTCCCTCCCTCTCATTGTCTGATTCAGTATTCTGTAATCTCACAGCTTTCTATAAGTCCAAAGTTCTCACAGGGTGTGTGCCAGTATGTGTGTGTGTGTTCAAAAGTGACCAATCCTGCTGCTCCGTCAGGTATTTCTAATGCTCGATTAACACTTAGATGACATGAGCTCACAGAAAGTCTGAGAGGACGAGAGTCAACAGAACTCTACATGCCACAGACTTGCTTAGGGAATCAATCATTGAGACAGACGTGACCATTACATTGTTTTCCTTGTAACGCTCTGGGATGTTTGATTGTGTCTTAAATGCTATGGCAACCAAATCAATCTTGCCAGCCATTTGTGCACCTGTTTCATAGGTTACCTACGAACTTTGTCACACATTAACTACAAAACCCCACCTTAAGGAGACACAAACGCCAACTGACTTCCTTCCAGTATACTGTGTCCTTACTACAGTTAGGCCTTGCAAGGGAAATTGCTAGTATACATAGTCTACTTGTATTCGAGAGTTTGTTGAAAACTGATATGGAGAGGAAATATAGCCTGATTAAAATCAGTCTCACTCATGCTCTAGATAAGTTGATCTTGTATTCACTTTAGTTGAGCTGTAGAGATAATGTTGACGTGAGATGAGGTGTCTGTTGTGCTTCATGAAGTCTCCTGGGCATGGAAACATCCCATGGTGGTTGGGTTTTCCTCTTTTTCTCTTATTCACTCCCTCTTCCCTTTCTTTGCATGCCTGAACATGTGTTTGGGCACATGCTTTTATCTGATACACGACTCTTTATGTATGTGGATGGACAATTCATACAATGACAACATGATGCAGTCTAAAACCTTTTATCATAATCCCATCCTTATTTGTTTTTCCGTCTTCCTCAAGAGAAGATTATATGATATGCGATGCTTTTGTTGTATTTAGAGGAAGTATTGATCGTATATGTAATTGAAATAGCTTTTGTTAGATATATTGGAAGCGCAATGTTAAAAATTGGTCAATATAACAACAAGACTATGTAACGCAGTACTTGTGTAAAACTGCAGCAGTCAAAATAAAATAAAAAATCTTTACAACATATATTTTAGTTAGTTATTTACACACACTATCATTTTATTTATTTTCATTTAATTTATTTATACTTCTTAATACCTTTATTCAGCAAGGATGCATGAAATTGAATTCAGCAAAAATGAATTTTTACAAATTATTTCTGTTTATTGAGCAGCATATCAGAATGATTTCTGAAGGATCACATGACACTGAAGACTGGAGGGATGATGCTGAAAATTCAGCTTTGCCATAACAGGAATGAATTACATTTTAATACATATTCAAATAGAAAATTGTTATTCTAAATTGTAATAATATTCCACAGTGATGCCGTTTTATTGCATTTTTAACAAATAAATGCAGCCTTGGTGAGCATGAGACTTCTTCAAAAACATTTCAAAAATCTTTTAATTAGTGTATTTTTTTTTACCTAAAAACAAATTTTAAAATTGAAACAAATTTTGGGGCATACATTTTCATTTGTGGCTTTAACCCTTTGATGCACAACATGGGTCTGAAGTGACCAGATTTTTTTTTCTATATCTTCGCAAAAAAATTATTAGGTATTCCTCAATTAACTTGTTTTAGAATTAACAAATCCTTATTTTAAACTTTACTTTTTTTTACTTTTCGAACAATTGTTTTTATTAAATTTCATTTTTTTGTCACTTGCCTTCTAATGCACAACATGGGTCTAAAATGGCCTGCAATCTTATTTCAATCATGGCTGAGTGTTTCTTTGCACCATCTTTAAAATAAATGTATTTTATAATTTATTAATGCAGGTATTCATTAAATATCTTGTTTTTGATTTCCACAAATCATTATGTTTATTTTTCCTTTCTTACTTTATAAACAACCACAGTTTTGGGCCCCTGTATGTTACTCACTATGTACTGTTTTGTGCATTTCTATATGAAGAGTTCAGATGCAAAAGCCTCTAAATGCCATTTAATATTTTCTTCTAAAATGACCATTTTATCAAGCTTGTATATTTAAGTTCAGTAATTTCACTTAAATGACAATTAATAGGTAATCTTCATTGCCATTTAAGTGAAATTACTGAACTTTAATATACAAGCTTGATAAAAATGATCATTTTAGAAGAAAATTTCAAATTTTGCATCTGAACTCTTCATATACTAAAATGATATCACATTCAAGTGTAAATTATAGCTTGCCTGCTAAACCTCAATATTTGTGTAACATATCTTTGAATAAGAAGATCCCAAACAAATGAGCATGAAAAGTAGAACACAGCTAGATGTCGAGGAGTGTTATTGCTGTTTAAGCGGCAGGTGGACGTTAGGAAACCAGAGGGTTGAAGCAGACATCTCTAACCCCTTTTTACACGAGAACTGGACCCCGGCGCTCCATCCCATGTCACTATTGTCTCCACCCCTCCTGCCTCCATTCTGCCGTCGTCTTTTTCTCCTTAAACCGCCCTTTTGTTGTCTTTTTCTGATGGCATTTCTGGCCCCTTGTTGTCGGAGTCCTGAAATGAGTCTTGACTGGCCTGTGGGCCACTGGAGAAGCACAAAGGAGAGCGTTCCGCTCGCTACAGTGGAGCTATTGTTGCTTTCAACAATGCACTAATTGGCGACGCAATTAAGCACGACCAACACTCAGGTTCAATTTGCCTGACTCCTCAATACAAATCACAGGCAAATGAGTGACTACCGTGCACACACAGCTCACACACACATTCACACGGCCCTGCTATAATAACAGCCATTCTCATAAGCATAGTGCAACTACCAAATATATGCTCCCACACCTTCAGCAAGTTCATGTTAGCTGTGAAGGGAAATACTGCAGAGACTCAAACTGTGAGGACGGTGAAACAAGAACAGGCTGTTCAGTCCAGACGGATAGGAAATTCCACAAAAGCTAGTTTCTTTTGAATAATGTATTGCATTATGATTTTTATTTTTATATCAAAAAAAAAGACTTGACAAAAGTTATGCTTTAGATACTTAATAAACATACACTACCGATCAAAAAGTTTAGGTCGGTAAGATTTTTTTATGTTTTTAACAGTATCTCTTCTGCTCACCAAGGCTGCAATTTTTGATAAAAATTACACAAAAAACACAGTAATATTGTGAAATATTATGACAATTTAAAATGACTTTTTTATGTTAATATATATTAAAATGTAATTTATTCCTCTGAAAAAAGCTGAATTTTCAGCATCATTACTCTCTTCAGTGTCACATGATCCTTCACAAATCACTCTAATATGATGATTTTATGCTCCAAAAACATGTATGATTATTATACATGTTGAAAATAGTTTTTACATTTTTATTTCAGGATTCTTTGATGAATAGAAAGTTCAAAAGAACAGCTTTTATCTGAAATGGAAAGCTTTTGTTACATTAAACACTACCCTTTAAAAAGTTTGGGGTCTGTAAGAATTTGTATTTTATTTTGGGGGGAAATAAATAAGAAATCAATACTTCTATTCATCAAGGATGAGTTACATTGATGAAAAGTTACAGTAAAGACATTTATAATGTTAGAAAAGATTCTTATTCAATAAAAGCTGTTCTTTTGAACTTTCTATTCATCAAAGAATCCTGAAATAAAAAAGTAAAAAACTGTTTTCAACATGGATAATAATCATACATGTTTTTGGAGCATAAAATCATCATATTAGAGTGATTTGTGAAGGATCATGTGACACTGAAGACTGGAGTCATGATGCTGAAAATTCAGCTTTTTTTCAGAGGAATAAATTACATTTGAATATATTAACATAGTCATTTTAAATTGTCATAATATTTTGCAATATTTCTGTGTTTTTTTGTGTATTTTTTATAAAAAAATTGCAGCCTTGGTGAGCAGAAGAGGCTTCTTTTAAAAACATAAAAAATCTTACCGACCCTAAACTTTTTACCGGTAGTTGATGTACCGTGTTTGTTTCTCTTTTCTTTAGGTACAACTGCAGCAAATTTCAACTATTGTTCTGTGTGTGTGGAAAAAAAAATCACAGTATATCCCTAAAAACATCCCCTGCGACACGAAAAGTCTCACCGTAAAAAAAGGACACAACAAGTCCAGATATGTGT
Source organism: Hybognathus amarus (assembly GCA_030378365.1). Classification (NCBI taxonomy): domain Eukaryota; kingdom Metazoa; phylum Chordata; class Actinopteri; order Cypriniformes; family Leuciscidae; genus Hybognathus; species Hybognathus amarus. The sequence continues at coordinate 169,701 of JAQIUQ010003985.1, read as the reverse complement.
GAAAACACCCATCTTAAAGGCATCTTCAGCATTGAGCTGTCACACATTAAGACCGTAATGGAGTCTGGGATCAGCAGGACGCCTCCAATTTTAAGCCGAGGCTCGAAAACCGGCTTTAGGAGTTAGGGAACAAGCACATTCTCACAAAACACACACAAAGGAGGAAAGACTTGGCATGTTCCGGCCCATTGGCAGTGGTTGGATTCTCGTGGATTATTCTCTGTCAGAGAAAGGCTTTAGAGCTCTCTAAGGCCAGGACAAATTACTGTTCTCTTTCAAGAGAAGAAAAAAGCAGTTGAGGAGGAAAAAACATGAGGGAAGTGTTGAAAAAGTAAACCAAGGAGAGGAGGAGGAAGCGTCTGGGGTGGCCGGCCATTCAGCTTAACCCGAGACATCACTCAGACAAGAATCAGGAAAGGTTTGCGAAACTATATTAAACAAGCCTGGTTCTTTTTTCTTTCCTGCACATGTAAGGTGATGAAAGTGAATATATGGAACAGGGGAAAAAATACATGTGTTCACTAATGTGACTACATGGAAGTGTCCAATATTGTTTTTATATTCAAATATGTGTGTGTCTGTGTATGTATATGGTTACCTATTAAGTTCTGTATCAATAACAAAGTACTACTACTGACCTATAAAACCCTAAATGGTTTAGCTCCTGTGTATTTGAAAGACCTTCTATTGCTGTACAATTTAACGCGTTTTTTAAGATCACTAAATTGGGAGGGCATTCTCACATTTAGCTCCTAAACTCTGGAATAGCCTTCCTGATATTGTTCGAGGCTCAGACTCGCTGTCCTAGTTTAAAACTAGATTAAAGACGCATCTCTTTAGCCAAGCATTCACATAATGCTTACCTTTTATACCTGTTGAATCAGTTTGAATGCATTAATATTATGAACAGCAGCTCTGCTAATTATTTCCCATCTGCTTTTCTGCTGTCATCTCAGGACGACGCCAGTGAAGAAACGACTCAACGATGGTGATTTATTATGCCCTAAATTAATACATGATTATAAACCATATTGTTTTTACATTTCTGAAATGCACTTTCTGTAAAGCTGCTTTGAAACAATAATGTATTGTGAAAAGCACTATACAAATAAATATGAATAGCCTCTATGCACGAACCCTGATGACGTGTGTCCGAAAGAATCTCAGTCGGCGTCTTTACTTCCGGAAGCGCGTCCTGCAGGCCAAGTGTATAGCGGCAAAACTTGAATAAAATCCATTTTCTCCGAAACGGAGGCAACAATTTTAGAAACGCTGATTCGCTAAGTCGAATTTCGTACATCATATAAGTAAGCAATAAGGTACGAGTAGGTGTGCTGTATCGTGCAATAAGTAACAGCTGAAGGGCGTTGTTAGGCACGACGCGAAGCGGAGTGCCTGCAACCCCTTCAGCTGTTACTTATTGCACGATACAGCACTTGCCTCGAGTATCTTATTGCTTTTATAAAACGGTTGCCACACAATATTAAAGTAAAAAACAATATACGTGCAACTTTCTTGAAGTAAAATCACTAAAAGCTTACCTTCCGCTGGAAAAAATAGTCCATGAGCGTGAACAGCAACAACGTTCCAATGTGTAAAATGCATGAAACCTCAAATAAAAACAACATAGAACCGCAGTGTTGCGCAGCGATCAATAGAACCGTTGGGTGAAGCGGTCGTAGCCGTGTTTTATCGTGAATAAAGCACAGCTCTTGACCAATCAGAATCAAGGATTTGAATGAAACCGTTTTATATGAGAATACTAACCCTCAAAAGTTGTTGATGTATCTTGAAATATATAATTTAAATAACTTCTCTTTTTCACTCTTGTGTGACAGCTAACTGCCTCACAGTGTTGTTGAACATCATTCACGCGAACCGCAGGACATATTTTATAAACAGCAAGTGTAATTTGACACTATCTACACCTAACGTAAACCGGCTTCTGACCATAGACTGAATGCAGCACCGGAATGTGACTGGGCGTGCTGAGACAAACTCTGACGCGATCGTGCATAGAGGCTATTGAATATATACATATATATATAGAGAGATATATAGTCCCTTCCCCCTTCTGGTCGTAACCACCATGGGACCTTATTTCGTAAAATATTGAATGGTAGTCAATGGCGAGAGATAACAAATATTTTGATTTCGTTTAAATTGATCCCTGAATTACACATATGATGTTTGTCAATTTAAAAGATACAGTTTAAAGTCAAGAAAGTCGCAGTTTGGTGTAAAACTGTTGAGATATAAGACTGTGAAAATACGTAATTACAAAGACTACAAACCCCAAAGGCGCACATTTCTCTCAATGAATGAAGCGAACTTTACTGAGGCTATGTCATTGTTTCTATAGTCTTCCGTTATAATCGTAACGTTACCGTCATGAGTGTGTTGTTCCAGACTGCACACACACACACAGCAGCTGATCTTGCTCGTTGTTTCGCCTCCCGGGAGATGTAGTTCATTGAGGGTTTTTCACATAAAACTAAAAGTTACTCTTCTGTTTTATGACGAACTGAGACTTTCTTGACTTTCATAATTATCTTTTAAATTGACAAACATCATATGTGTAATCCAGGACACAGTTCAGACGGAATAAAAAGATAAGTTATCTCTGCCATTGACTACCATGCATTGTTTTTCCGAAATAAGGTCCCATGAACCGGAAGCGGAGGGGCGGGACTTAGGCTCTCTATATAGGCCTAGAGCAAGCGTACCGTGGGGTCTCAGTCAGGGCCTTCAGTAACGATCCTCACCCCCGCCCCCCACATATCTAAAAAAAAAAAAAAACACCGTGCGCGTAAAACGCATGCATGCTAGAAATAGAACCTACGCCTGATTTTCCACGAGACACGCAAGCATGTTTGAAGCGTTTCCAGGCAAAATAGAATAGGAAAAGTTGTTTATATTTTATTTATTTTGTACATCGATATTTATAAATTTCATTTTGATGGTTGAAAGTCTAGGTTTTGACATTTAGATAGGCCTACAAATATAGTTTATAAATAAATAAATATCATTTTCGAATATTGTCCTGTCAATACAGAACGAAGTATTCTGTAGTCTATTTTTGCTGTCACTTGTGCTGACAGTGCCGCGTCAGACACGTTTTTAGTGTGCAAAGACCTATTATTTACAGTCTACGATGGCAAAGAAACCGAAAACGCGACGCAACAGAAACGCCACGCACACGCCACGAAGCCAGGGTTTCACCTGCCTAACACTCATTTATTACTTGTAAATAAAATACATCCTCCGATAATTTCTAATGAAACGTTCAATGACCTCCTCATGCAGTTGTGCGTCATGAAAGCAGCAATAGATGAGACGAGAGAGTCGTGCAGAGTGTCGTGTTTGTTAGGTTGTATTCCTTAAATACCTTTTTATGTGCTTGAGAGCGGAGAAAGATTGCTCAACTGATGCGTTGGACACTGGAATGGTCGCGAATCAAGCACATTAGGCCATAGCAGACGTTTATGACGTTGCTCACACTCAAACCCCCGCCGAGTTTTCAAACGGCTGATGACATCAGCGGGGGCTAGCGCCGATACACATCGCTGCCCCCTGGGGCGTTCTGTCACTGCGCATCAAAATTTGATTGGCTAATGATACACGTCAGTCAAAGTTAAGATCAAATGGGAAATGGCAGCTTCAACGGAAGGCTAGCTGTTCTACTAGTGCTGGTCCACGGAGATGTGAGGCGTTTAGATGACCATATATGGAAAATACAGCTCAGCCTCAACAGAGTAAACCATATTATTTCAGGAAATATAATCGTAAAAATGAAAAATATATATATATTTATTAAATTATATATATAATATTATATTATATTTTGACAGGGCCAGCAGAGAAGGCCCTGATGGCCCTGACAGCCCACCACTGTGTGTGTGTGTTATATATATATATATATATATATATATATATATATATATATATATATATATATATATATATATATATATATATATGTATATATATATATATATATATATATATATATATATATATATATATATTGGGCTGTCAAATGATTAATCACATTAATTAAAAGTTTTTGTTTACATAATATTTTTGGGTGCACTGTCTATAATTATTTTGTATATATAAATACACTCATTGTATATATTTAAGAAATATTTTCATGTATATACTGTATATAGATTTATATTATATATAAATATACATTTTTTATATAAGAATAATATTTTTTTCTTAAACAATATATACATGCATGTGTGTGTATTTATATACATACAAAATAATTATACACAGTGCACCCACAAATATTATGTAAACAAAAACTTTTATTTTGGATGTGATTAATCGTGATTAATCATTTGACAGCCCTAATATATATATATATATATATATATATATATATATATATATAGACGTAATACATACATACATACACACAGTTATTATCTGAAAAAAAATCTTCACTGATAAGTTTGTAGTTTTCAACACTAACTGATGCTTTCAAGACTACCGAAAGTAATTTTAACAAAAACCCCATTCATGTTAGTCAGTTAAATAACATCAACTTAGTGAAAAATCTATAGATTTTGCAACAGAATTGTAGTATCCATAAAACCACATGCTTAAGTTTTTACAGGCATAAACATAAAAAGGCATTTGATCTTAAGTTTCAAGAAAGTGCCATCAGAGCACTTTTCAGTCAACTAGTCCGAAACTCACTCATACTGTACTGGCCCTGGGCCAGCAGAACATCCTCAGTGTTGAGATAGGTTGGACAAATATTTAAAATGCCTTGATGAAGAAAATATCTCCATGGTAACTGTTCTCAATAGAATCATATCACATCACAAGACTGAATTTCAAATGTTTATACGTCAGTAACACTGTGCAAAAAATTAGAAGCCTCATGCTGTGGTCTCTAACAGGTCCAGTGGTTGTTGGTACAACTCCAAACAGAACCAGATACAAGCATGTGGCTTTTAATTTGGGATTAGCTCGTGATTCAGTGCTTGGACCCACTCCGGTGCACCAGGACCCAAAAGGGAACACCACAGCCACGACCATGATGCATTTGTTCCACTGCTCCCTTGGATTCTGACCAGGAAAATAATCCATGCAGAATCGAAAATACTTTGCAAAATCCTAAAGTCAATTTAGATGATGCCATTAGTGTTGGAGCATAAAAAGAGCACAATGTGTTGTTAAGTAATTTTCTTTATTGGCAACAGTGGTAAAAAAAGGCAAAGAAAAGAAGAGAAACTGGAAGGAACCCACACCAGTTCTGAAACACAAATATTTGTCGTTGCAAGAGGTTGTCTGTAATGGACAGTTTACAGAGTACATGAAAGCACAGGGAAAATCCCGCAAACTGATACAGAAATTGCAGTAAAGTATATAAATACAATAAATAAGTCTGAAACAAAACTGACATGTAAATATACAACTGAGAACAAGATGACAGCAGAAAAAAAAATTCCATTACACCTTCAACAAACATGAAAATAAAAGACCAATTTGGTGTACCAAAGGAACAAAAGATATTCACCAAGTACATCCACTGAGTTCCCTTTTTGTTTGTCCCATTATTCATTGTGTTTAGAATCCCTGATTTTAAAGAACAGTACGAATAATGCAATGTAACATGATACATAAAACTTTCAAAGTGAACATGTTCTTACAGTAACATGTAAAACATGGTACATTTTGCTCAGTTCAAGTTTAAAATGGTGTAATGACAAGATCTCTGATGGGAAAACAAGAGACTGCCAGATTTTTTTAGCAAGATAAGTAAAGGCCTTTACCTTCAAATACCAAAATGATTAAGTGATTATATTACAATATATTCTATAGTCTGATATTCTGATTAGATTAAATACTGAAACATTATAGCTTCCTAATCGAAGAACATAAACAGGCCAATGCGTTGGCTTCCAATTAGGGCAGGCAAACAAACACAGATTCAATAAATACAACCAAATGTTCCAACGCGATCATCCATCCATCATTTTTACATCATTCTATCACATGTAAACTAAGACTCAATCTCATTTAGAAGTAAACTTCTTGGTGCAAAATAAGCTCAAAAAATTAAATAAATACATTCTCACAAACAAAATGTAACATGGTAGCAAATGATATGTAAATTGACCTAGACCCATCTGAAAGAGTTCAATTAATGTAATTCATTGGCCATTAACAAACTAAAGATGGTTTGTCAAAGTTTCAGAATCAGTTTGAATATTTCACATCCAGTATAACCAGTAACTTGTAGGCGATTTTTGAATTAGTAAAGCTGATATCTAACGCTTTGTTTGCTGGTGAAGTGTCCAAGAAGAGAGACACTGCTCTTTTCTCCTACAGAAGAAAAGAAAACGGTAAATGAGAAAATTTGATTTAATTGTTATTCTCAGGATTCAAGGAAACACTAAAATATTGGTCAGCTCGCTACATTTACAGCAGGGGTTGTCTGACAAAAAAGAAAGATCATTTTTTGTATCGTCCACATATTGTCTAACTAGAGAACAACAGGTCTGGTCGAAGAACAGGAAGTCGAATAAGGCAGCAAAAGCAAAACAAGTGACTTTATTGCCAATTCTAAGTTCAAGTAGCAAGAAAACACAGTCTGTACGCAGAGAGGCAGCGTGGATCAAAAGCAGAGGTCAGTTAGACATGAATTATGAGCTCGTCCACGGCGGGTTTGCTTTACGTTTCTTGTTAAATAGACGTACGAATGCTAAACAAAGCCCTGGAACTCTAGACTGTAATTTTGGGGTTTGGTGGCTAAGGGTAGCTTGTAATCTTAGACCAGGCGGTTAGCAAGAACAACGTGGTTCGGCTGCTTATAGGCAGTGCCATTGAGTGTTGATAAACAGTCAAACTTTTTAAACTTCAGCTGGACGGGACAAGACAGCAGTCCTAGTTCATATTACACAACTCAAACCTTCGGTCCACAATGCATAACAGATTTAAAATGAAAACAGGTATGCAAACATACTGTGACTGAAAGTGCAATGAACTTATATAAAAAATGTTCATGTTCAAGGTTCTTCGGCATCGTAGGTTAACTACAGCGTGGAGGGACATCTCGAATGGAGTGGCCAGACAGCCATCTTGCAGCGCTCATCTTCACCAAACAATTAATGGATTAGAAGCTCTATTTGTGTCCAGAAATTGGTTTGAATCATCACTCTAGGATTGTGAGTCTGCCAAAAAAAAGTGCAATATTTTACATCAGTCAGTGAGAGTGTTTATGTGCAAGTGTGTGAACGTACTCTGCCTGTATTTGTCGGTTGGCCCTGGCTGTCATTTGGTAGATGAAAGGGAAGGGTAAATTGGTATCATTATGAAGCCTCTGCTCTTCAGGAGCTGAATTATTGTCTCTGTGCCCATCTCTCTCAGCTGAGGGAGAATGTAAAAAACAAAAAATTCCTCTCTTCTCGGTTTTCAGGGAGCACTTCCACCGAGGACGACAGTATCTTGTGCTTCTTGGATACAGCAGCACTCGGACTTCATTAGTGCAGTGTGTTCAGGTGTCCAGCTCAAAGCAGTCTAGCACTGGATCATCGGGGCTGTCGTGAGGGCCGTGCCTCCTCCAGAATGACGCCGGCTTCTTGTGCAGTTCTCTGCGTACACATCGCGGGCACGGCTGAGCTCGCATTCGAACACTCTGCGTGGAAGACGGCTCCGCAGCCATCGCATCTGCAGTCAAAACAGAAGAACGATGATGGTTGATCCAAACATTTATTGATACTCAAAACAGTTCTGTCTCTGCTCTTTTTTGAATTTATACTGTATGTATATGTGGTGTGTATATAAATAAATTTATATATGAAGAGTTTAGATGCAAAAGCCTCTAAACGCCATTTGAAATTTTCTTCTAAAATGACCATTTTATCAAGCCTGTATATTTAAGTTCAGTAATTTCACTTAAATGACAATTAATAGGTAATCTTCATTGCCAGATGGAGTCAGAATTTGGCGTAAACAGAATGAGAACATGGATCCATCATGCCTTGTTACCACTGTGCAGGCTGGTGGTGGTGGTGTAATGGTGTGAGGGATGTTTTCTTGGCACACTTTAGGCCCCTTAGTGCCAATTGGGCATCGTTTAAGTGCCACGGCCTACCTGAGCATTGTTTCAAACCATGTCCATCCCTTTATGGCCACCATGTACCCATCCTCTGATGGCTACTTCCAGCAGGATAATGCATCCTTTATGTGAGTGTATATGTGTGTGTGTGTGTAAATACAGTACATGTCCTTTAAAATATATTTAATGCAGGCTAAAAAGTTTAGTCCCAGTATTTATAGAACTACTACTTCCTTTACAAGATCAATTAGGAGCTCAAGGGCTCCTCATTCCACTAAAGAGAAGCGACTTCTCTCTGTGCACCATCATGGGCGGTAGTTGCCCAGTGGTTAAAGTTTTTGGGCTGCCAAGCCAAGACTTAAACCAAGATCACTGTTGGCAAAGAGGTTGTGCAATACTAACCAGAAATACTACTGGTGGTCTATTCCTGAAAACGGTCTGCTTTGCACAAAAGCATAAAAAGCATACCATGTTCTTTTTAGAATTTTATAAAGGCATTCCTCTTGATCTAATATGATTTTCTATGATTTTTTTTAGTAAGCAGACCCCCAGAACTGAAAAAAAGTCTTGCAATCTGAAGCATGCCCAACATAAATAAAAGCATGCTAACAAGATAATACTAGCTGACAGGATGTCTATTTTAAATGGGCCTCTATAAATAAATTATTTCTTTCTAACAGTAAGGATCCAAAAGCCATGGTGTGGTGTACTTGGGCTGTGGTGTACTTGCTCATCAGAGAGGTGTGGTGGTGGTTTGTGGAATTTATGGATTTACAGTGGGGCGTGGAAACACCCTCTGCTCTTATGATAGCACAGTAGTGGCCTATTGACCATGCACTATTACATATACAACATGAAGTGCATACAAACACACCCATGAAATTCTGGATAAGCTAAACAGGCCACACATTGAAGCGGTTTAGTACAACACCTGGATCCAGCTGTACTAACAGACATGCTCAATCAAGCATGGACAGATGCGACTGTGTCTACCAGTGAATCAGTATGTCGAATAGTAAGGGTGTAATACGATATATATAATTCAATGCAATGAATCTCCTCAAGAATTCATTCCTTTTTGTCTTGTGCTCAGAAAAAAAAACTATAATATAAAAATACATCATATATCAGGGTATATACAGTAATCCTTAAGTTAAATTTACTACTTTTTAATACCTTTTTTACTACCTTCAGATTTTTTTTAAACCATCACGACACTGTTTTGCAAGTGTTAACCAGCGACCTTTCTATTACACAGATTTTGACATTTATAACATACAAAAATGAATAGATTTAGAGCACTCATTCCATTTTTATGTTTAGTGGATTGCATTTGCGATCCGAAGTGCATTAGCTCCCATCCAGTTGACATTGATGTTTTTTTACACACCAAACAATTGAGACAATAGTTTTTTTACACACTCATAGACAGAGATGAAATATCTTTGATTGTGCCCAGATAAGCTAATGGACTAACGCAAACACAGAATAGGACACCTGATAGTCTGAAAAAAAAAATAATACCTAATTTTGTTTTTAAATAATACCTCTCAGACTACATTTAACACTTTTAATGGCCTTAAATTTGACAATTTTGATTTATCAACTTTTAATACTTTTTAAAACCCTGCGGACACCCTGTATATGTAGATAAATATTCTGAATTTTATATGCATTTAAAAAAAGCAAATATATAAATATACAATTTATTTATCTTACAATTATTAAAATTTTCCATACTTTTAAAATAAAAGTATGTAATATATATAATTTATATTTATATATTTATCTTTATTTTTTTTAATATTGTTTTTGTTTGTTTTAAAAGGTCTCCTTCCATACATACTTTATAGGTCTGCTAAAAATAAATATTTTCCCCATTTCATATTTAAACTTTTGATATACATCGTCTAATTTTCTGTAGACTGGTCAGAATAGAAATAACAGAAATATTGAAAGTTTAAATCCGAAATGGGGAAAATATTTGAACTATTTTAGATAAATGTAACTTATCTAATACATTTCAAAATGTAACACAGCCCTAACAATAGTCATTGAGGCTTTATCAGTGTTGCCGTGTGAGGAGCTATGTTTAAATAGCAGCATCTGTTCTGGGAACTGCACTCCACTTCGCTGGAGAGTCCGAAGATTCTAGTCACACTGGTGCTATGAAGACCAGAGAGCGGTTTATCAGCTGCAGGCCAACACACAGCCAGCTGAAAAAAGGCTGAGATGGTCGAAGGATTAACTGTCCTCTTACAAAGGGTGTACTATCGCTGCATCATCACACCTCAATCCACCACCCGCTGGGTGTGACTAACATGACACAGAGGCCGGACAATCATCAGCAATGAGCTGCGGACCATTTGACAGACAACTGGCACTTATATAAACCACACCTGTGTGAGTCTAGTTAGTGAAAAATAATTGCAACAATGGCTGAAAAGTTAAGCTGCTTTAATTTTTTAGGTCACTGTATGTAGCATTCGAAACGTTTTTTTTTTTTTTTAAACGAAACGTCTTGAGACGTTTAGAAGTGAAACAGCGGCTACATGTCTCACCTTCTGGTGGAATTCTCCTGGAAGGGATAGATGACCTGACCATTTTGGCAAAGCTCACAGATGAAGCCCTTCTCCCGGCACAGACTACAGCTGTAGACATGAGAGCTGGCAAACTTGATCACCTTAGAGAGGAAGGGAGCAATCTTTCCATCTATGACCTGCAGAAAAGAGAAAGACATTACAAAAGTGGAAACTGTAAGCATTTCATAACTGAGGGGTGGGCGATATGATTGTCACAATAGTCATTTTATTTGACTTTAAAGGGTTAGTTCACCCAAAAATGAAAATTCTGTCAGTATTTACTCACCCTCATGTTGTTCCAAACCTCTATGTGTTTATTGACTACCCTATGACTACCTCTATGTGTTTATTGACTGACCCTATGACTACCTCATGGGTATTGATGGTATCATAGGGTATTGACTACCCTATGACTACCTCTATGTGTTTATTGACTACCCTATTACCCTACCTTATTGACTACCATAGTAGGAAAAAATACATACTATGGTAGTCAATGGGGATTGAGATGTTTTTGATTAAAACATTCTTCCAAATATCTTTCTTTGAGTTCAGCAGAACAAATAAACACATAAAGGTTTGGAACAACATGAGGGTGAGTAAATACTGACAGAATTTTCATTTTTGGGTGAACTAACCCTTTAACACGATATAGTTATTTTTGCTGGAAAAAAGGTTATTACGACATCAAAAGTTTAGATTCCAATTAAATTTGACAATTTTCAACACCACTTTCACAGAAAAATTGTTAGCAATAAAATAAGGAACTAATTACAAGCAAAAAGGACCAAAAAATGCAACAGTACAAATATACAAACGAAATAAAGAGTATGTTTTGCAGGTAGGTCTATCTAACAGAAGAAATATTACAGAAATGTTAGACGTAAAGCCACGCTGTGTGAGCAGCAGCTTTTTGTAAATGATATACACTCACCGGCCACTTTATTAGGTACCCCATGCTAGTAACGGGTTGGACCCCATTTGCCTTCAGAACTGCCTCAATTCTTAGTGGCATAGATTCAACAAGGTGCTGGAAGCATTCCTCAGGGAGTTTGGTCCATATTGACATGATGGCATCACACAGTTGCCGCAGATTTGCTGGCTGCACATCCATGATGCGAATCTCCCGTTCTCCACCACATCCCAAAGATGCTCTATTGGATTGAGATCTGGTGACTGTGGAGGCCATTTGAGTACAGCGAACTCATTGTCATGTTCAAGAAACCAGTCTGAGATGATTCCAGCTTTATGACATGGCGCATTATCCTGCTGAAAGTAGCCATCAGAAGTTGTTGGGTACATTGTGGTCATAAAGGGATGGACATGGTCAGCAACAATACTCAGGTAGACTGTGACGTTGCAACGATGCTCAATTGGTACCAAGGGGCCCAAAGAGTGCCAAGAAAATATTCCCCACACCATGACACCACCACCACCAGCCTGAACCGTCCATACAAAGCAGGATGGATCCATGCTTTCATGTTGTAGACGCCAAATTCTGACCTGACCATCCGAATGTCGCAGCAGAAATCGAGACTCATCAGACCAGGCAACGTTTTTCCAATCTTCTATTGTCCAATTTCGATGAGCTTGTGCAAATTGTAGCCTCAGTTTCCTGTTCTTAGCTGAAAGGAGTGGCACCCGGTGTGGTCTTCTGCTGCTGTAGCCCATCTGCCTCAAAGTTCGACGTACTGTGCGTTCAGAGATGCTCTTCTGCCCACCTTGGTTGTAACGGGTGGTTATTTGAGTCACTGTTGCCCTTCTATCAGCTCGAACCAGTCTGGCCATTCTCCTCTGACCTCTGGCATCAACAAGGCATTTCCGCCCACAGAACTGCCGCTCACTGGATGTTTTTTCTTTCTCGGACCATTCTCTGTAAACCCTAGAGATGGTTGTGCGTGAAAATCCCAGTAGATTAGCAGTTTCTGAAATACTCAGACCAGCCCTTCTGGCACCAACAATTATGCCACGTTCAAAGTCACTCAAATCACCTTTCTTCCCCATACTGATGCTCGGTTTGAACTGCAGGAGATTGTCTTGACCATGTCTACATGCCTAAATGCACTGAGTTGCCGCCATGTGATTGGCTGCTTAGAAATTAAGTGTTAACGAGCAGTTGGACAGGTGTACCTAATAAAGTGGCCGGTGAGTGTACTTTTGTGACCTCAAATGAGCGTAAACCGCAGCAGGTGCAATGGTCGAAAATCGCACAGTTGTTAATTATACAACACATTTTTTGCCATACTCTACTCAGTATGTCGCTCACCCTTACAAGACTGAATCTTGAAATTTACAGTAATCATCTTAACAGTTTTAGCGACAGGACAAACACTTAAGAACAAGCTACAATGGGAGCGAAGTACAAAAAAAGAAGAAAAAAAGACATCACATCAGGAATCCACATGAAAACTAATGAATGCTTAGAGAGTGGGGGGTTGGCCATGGATTGAGGGTGGGGTAATTCCTTTCGGGAGACTGTTTGCAAAAAATAATATGTGAATGCCATTTATCGGCCAGAGTAGTTAAAAATCGGCCTGGTCTTTGAAAGCGGTGCGCTGAAGAAGGTGTATTGTGGGATGTTGAATGAGACAGGGAAGGGGCCTAGACCTCCAGTGCATATTCACCAAGGGGGCAGAGACAAGTGGCTACACCTGGCAGCACTGCAGCACACCACATTAAAGGGCCTGCCAGCATTCTTCGGCCCTTCCACAAGGATGGAGGAGGAGAAGAGGGGACGGTGGAGCAGGAGAGCTGGGGAGGGTGGGACGGGAAGGCTCGAGGGAAAAGAAAGAATAAAAGGAGGACCACCGCAGTCTCCCACGCAAAACACGCACACACATGCAGCGTGAGTGGGGAGAATGGGTTGCAAAAGGGGAAGGTTTGTGTGGGAACAGCGAATCTAGACTCTACAGCCATGACCAAAGTTGCCAGATGATGTGTTTAGTTACTTAAAACATGGTGTGTAGGGTTTACATTTATGCACTGGGCAGAAGTTGTATCCAAAAAGCGACTTGGGGTTCAAGGAACATGTTTTATCAGTTCTTGCCTCCCCTTGGAACCCCATGACTTTTGCATTGCTAGTGCAAATCTCTAATGTTTGAGCTACAAAGTATATTGGAAGGTATATTTATACACCAAATACTTTGATTTTCTGGCGATATAAGACTAAGTAACACAGAAGCATTTTAAATCTATTTGCCAATAATTTTGTTGATCATTGTTGCAGATGGTTCTTCTAACTGAAAGACAAACGACAAAAATAACCCTTTTAAGACATTTCAAAGCAAACATAAAGCAGATGTACATAATATAGTATATAAATATTTTTAGATTATATTAAATACATTTTTTTTAGATTATATTAAATAGTCAAAAGGCTTTCACACCTGCCTCATTTAGTCTGGTTGAACCGCACTAGTTTGTTGTCCCCTTTGGTGCGGTTCATTTTGGCTGGTGTGAATGCAGCAATCGCACTCGGGTGTGCACCAAAAGTGGACCAAACAAACGTACAAGACCTCCTCTAAGGAACCTAAACGCCTGAAAAATGCTACAAAGTATGATTTTTTCGCCTTTGGTCCGTAACGAAATTAACCGAACTACAGATGTGAAAGCACCCTTAACGCCATACCCTATCGTGTTTTCAAAATGTAATACTAATAATTATTATCATCATCATCAATTTTATATAGCGCATAATATTAGCTTATACTTTACATAAGAAGCTTTAAGGGGCTTAACAAAATAAACAAAAATAACAAAATCCGATTAACCCGCTGTGTCATTGTCGGTCAAAAATTACAGATTTTTTTTATTATTCCAGTGAAATGACTGTACTATATTTTAATAATTTAATCATGTTTTTTATTTAATATTTTTGGGAATTTTATGGTTTTAAATTCTATTTATGCAATAGATATATAATCCATTTATTCACTTTTTTGAGCATGGACCTGAAAGTTGAATTTAATCTTGAATGCTTTGGAGCACAAACATGTTTTCTTTCTTTTTAAAGACAACACTTGGTAGATTATTGAAAAAAAAGTTGACATTTATTGTTATGAAAAATGCACAAAAATACCATTTCAAATTTTTTATATGAAATATATATTTTCCAAAACACATTTTACTCTATAAATAAAACTGTGAGAAAAATAAAGGCCATTAATCTAAACAAGCTGTGTTCCAAACTTGAGGTTGATATCTCAAAAAAGTAGCTTTTCAACATTTCATAATTCACTATAAGAAAAAAAAATCTTTACATTCCACTAACGCACTGCCCAAGTCAAAAAGACACTAGTCAGAAAGACCCACATGCAATAAAGTAGTCATTGCCCAATGAACATAAAGGTGAAGCTGTTGGCAGGCACAGACACCAGGAGAGCCCTTAACCATCCATCCATCAAGTGGCTTCTAGTTCAGAGTCAGGCACTCCTGTTTTTCTCTGCCCGGGCTGACAGAAGCCCAATACCCTGCCTTTTCCCCTGTGGTGGAGTAATATAGCACGGCATTAAGGGAACGCTGCAAGCCACCAATCAAAGCGGTGTGGTGAGCACACTTGCCGTCCTTTGGTAAAGATGATGGATACTCCCCTTAAACAATGCTGGCAGAGGGAGCAATTAAGCATTTCAATAATTTAGCAGGCAGGGTGAGCGAAACGGCGAGTACGCGTACGCTGAGACTTGATGGGGAGGGACTGTGAAGATCAAGAGGGCTGTTAAAAAGAGTTACTGACAAAGAAGTGAAAGTGTGAATTTATGAATGAACAGCTAAACAAGAAGAAGTGATTTAAAATTAGTTGCAGTAAGTCACCCTCAAGGGCTCAGGTAAATAGTAATAAGGATAAATAATACATATAAATGTATATTAACTTTCATTAACGTACGTTAATAGAATTATACGAAATACACTACTGTACACTACACATTAAATGGATCAAAATTGACATTAAAGCTGCCATCGGCAACATTTTTTGATCATATTCAGTGAAATCGACACTATAATCCGACAGAACAACATAAATAAAGTGGTTTTAGAAAAAAAAACGAGCTTCTAACTCCATCTGGAGCGTGTTATTTGTTTTGCAAAAATCCAGCGCTCCCTGTTAACTGTGTCCAATCAGCCCAGGGGGTGTGAGATCTGACTGTCAATCACAGATCGGGCACACGCCACCCCGCGCACGTTACAATCACATACACGCCTGAAGTTCACGCAGTAAGGAAGAGTGATGGCGGAACACTAACAAACCAAGTAAGCTCATTTAGAGTATAAATGATGTTAGCAATTGCAATATATTGGTAGATTAGCCAGGGCAGCATACCTCCAAATAATCCATGGTGTTGATGAATGCTGATGACGGTCGCGTTCACAGAAAACCTGGTGCGCACGCACTCGAGCACAAACTCTGTGGGAGGGTATTCGTTGATAGTGGGGGAGGGCAATATGAGTTGTAAACATTCAAAATGTTGCCAAAGTCCACTCAATCAGCCATAGTTGCCGACCGCAGCTTTAAAAACGTTGCAAATATTTCTATTTAAATATTTAAAGTAATTACTTTAAATGTTCTATTCATCAACAAATCCTGAAAAAAAATTGTTTTCAACATTGATAATAATAATGTTTCTTGAGCAGAAAATCAGCATATTAGCAGGATTTTTAGCTAAACATGCATTCAACTTGGGCGACTCACAAAAACCAGCATCTTTGTAGCTATTTCGGGGGCATGGATGACGTCTGCCAAATCAAGTCCCCCCAAATCCCCCACCTTTTGCTCCTGTCTTGCATTTGCTTTGTTGTCAGTTGCTTAATCCCCTAAAACCACAGTTTAAGCGCCTACTTCTTCATCCCCTCCTCAGCCCTGGCCTTAATGTCCTCGTCCGCTCCATTAAACGGCAGAGAAAGGGCCCAGATTAGACAGATAAAGAAAGTGTGAGCTCTGTTTGGATAACACCCTCCCTGCCAGGGCCTCGCAAAACAGGATTACAATTGGCGTGTGTGAGGAAGTGAAAGAAAACTGGCAGACCAGGGTAAAGCCGCGTGAGATGGGCATGAGAGAAATGGAGTGAGGATCCATCATATGGGTGGACCATGTACAGTAAACCCATTGGTCATAACAGGCATGGGGCCTGTACCATGATGGTAGTTAAACTCAGGGTTACAGGATTAGTTTCGAGTTGACAAAACCAAACCAATCCAACCAGGCTTTGTTGGTACCATGATGCTGATCAACCTTCTCAGGCTTTGATCCTGAGTTTATGAGTGGGTGTGACATCAGTAGCGAACAGCCAATCACATGCTGAGAAAGAGTGAAACTGCAAATCATTTCTACGTAGAGAAGCAGCGTGAATCATTGCAAAATATTAAGAAATTAAACAAATTTACACAGGAAGAAAAAAAAATAGCTGTCTATGAAAGAGGACAACTAAAAGAAAACTCTCACTACTGACTATACTTACTAAATCAGAGCAAGTAAAAGTTGTGAAGTTAGTTTATACAGTTGATAAACGCTTGAGAGATTTTTAACTTTAACCCTCTGGGGTTCTTTGGGTCAATAATCTTAAAAATCGTAGCTTCATTGGAATGGCCCGAAACTTGGTGACTTTAATGGTACTTGGTATATGAACACCTCAAAAAATTGGGGACAGCATTTGAAAAGTCTAAGAGGTCGTAAAAAAATAGTCACACTCAGGGACCTTCGGGTCAAAAGTGACCCGCATACGAAATGAATGGGAAATTGGCAAAAATGTGAAAATAGAGTTTTTTTGTGCGTACAATCTACAAATCAGCAACGATCTTGAAAAAAAGCACACAATAGTGAATCTATAAAACATCAAGAGTGCAAAACAGACGCATCCACACCAAAAAAATCAGATTATACATGCTTTTTGTATTTTTAAAAAGCCTCGAGATGGCATCCATCAAATTTATGTTTGTCCTCAAGATGGCATCCATCAAATAAAAAAAAAAAAATTATGAGGCCTAGGCTTGACTCCAAAATGAAATACAGCTTTAAAAAAAAATAATAAAATAAAAAATAAAACATTCTATTATATTCAATGGGGAAAATTTGGTCATAATTATTGCATTAATACTAATTATATATATATTTTTAATTCTCTCAAAACACCAAAAAAGAAAAGAACAAATATTATAAAACACAAGTAAAAAAAAAATATGATTTTCTTTTTTTAAACATGAATCCCATCCTTCGGGTCAATTTTGACCTGCCTGAGTGTGACAGTTAAACGAAAGAACCCCAGA
Organism: Hybognathus amarus; assembly: GCA_030378365.1. Classification (NCBI taxonomy): domain Eukaryota; kingdom Metazoa; phylum Chordata; class Actinopteri; order Cypriniformes; family Leuciscidae; genus Hybognathus; species Hybognathus amarus. Next base: position 151,782 of record JAQIUQ010003985.1, on the reverse strand, counting down.
GGGTTAAGCTCACATGAAGTTGTTTAGCTTTATCTATTGATTCTAAAGCATTTTTATAATACCTTTATATATTTATTTAAACTCGATTTTGTCTTTAAAAATCATTTGCTATGTAGTGACCTTTAATTTGGAGTAGAAACAGGTGGATCAACTTCGTATCAGACAAGTCACTTTGCTCACAGCTGATTGGCCCAAGTTCGGTTTGCAACCTCTTACCTGGAACATAACCTGTTTTGGACCAGGTAAGCTGTGGAGCGTAAGTTACTATGGCAATGAACATTTTTACCATTTGTACTATTTGCTAAAAGCAAAACCCCCTTCATAGTGCCTAAAACCCAGGTTGGCACAAACTAAACTGAAATATACTTGGCTAGCCACCAAAACCGGCTGCATGGTATAGACCCCAGGTGTGATTTGAAATGGTTTTCCGAAAGCTGATGTTTCTCTTGGTGAGAAAAAACACTGGATTCAGATTTGTAACTTCTAAGGACCTGAATGTTATCGCTTGAGCTCAATTAAGTGCATATTGTTGCAGATTGTTGGCAAGACTAATGCTGTTGCCTTCAGTGCCACACATACAATGCAATTAGCATTTATATAACACCCTACTTGTGTCCATCTTGGTGCACTTGGTAAATTTGTCATAGTCTTTCAGTGAAGATATCAAACAAGCAGTGCCCAAACAAAGCTGGCTCATTGGCAAGTTTAACGCGAACGCAAACGAATATGGTAAATGGGGTCATGTTTAAAATAAAAAGATTGGCCAAAACTTAGTGCGAATTGTTAGAATAAATGAGGAGAACATTCAGATTTGGTCTATAGTGTGTTTGGAGCCTTGCTGGAGATCAGCATTCAGTGACCTGAACACGGAGGGCGAGCATTCCAGAGCTGCGGAGGAACCGGCACCAAGTAGAAACACTAAAAGAAAATGGCTCCTTAATAAGGTAAGCCAATTAAGAAGCTGAAAGAGAAAGTAATGTGACGTGAATTGGAAATGCCTCAAATTTGGGCCTTACACAGGCAGTGGGGGAGAGAGTATAAAGGTCTTGTGCTGAATGCGATGAATAAAAAGTACACAAGAAGGGGGACAAAGTACTGACAGTGCAGAGAGTTTTTAAGAACCACAGACAACTGCGCCATTTCACTTAAAAGATGCAAGTATTGTTGTGAAAAAGAAAACTGGTTCACAATAGCAAAACAATATACTGAATTTAAGGAGAAGCCAATTTTAGGCACTGTTTTAAGACCCAGGGACCCAATACTGAACAAGACTACTGTGGCATTACTACAACAATTGGTCTTCCTCAAGCTCCTTTTCACACAGAGCGTTGATCCCAGAAAATTGCCTTCTGTGTGAACGCAAACACGTCCTGAGATTTATCCCGGGATGGGGATCTAGTAACATTGCTGGGATCACCGGAAGGTGCCCTGTGTGAACAAAAGGCAGGACCAATGCCGTAAGGGGTGTGAAGCTTAGATTGTTTTGACGAGCTCTGAGTCCTCGCTCACGCACTACTGCGTTTTCGTTTAAAAACAGAGTACCGTTCCGTACATTTGCACCTCCCGTCCAGACTAAAACGGAAAAAACGAAGACCTAAAACTGAGAAGTTTGGAAACGCTGCAGCTCTATTTTGCGCTTTGAATTTCCAGAGGGCGTTTTGGTGTAGACGGGACAAAACGGAGGAGTTTAGAAACAATGACACAGAGACTCATGCTCAGCTCTATGATTGGGTGTCATCAGTCATGACCAAGCGTGCCGCACAAGCCCTCAAAAGTGAAGCCAAAACGTCTCCGATCGCCCCCCTGTGACCGGTCCTAGAATAGGTCTTAAACCCCACCTCCCCATTTTATTCAACGGGCACGAGACCAACTAAACAATTCAATTACACTTCACATATCTTTTTTCCAAAGATAGTTTATATCACGTTGATGTAATTTCAAGAGTTTGTTTTTAAAATAAGTTTGTTTTTAGTTAGTTATGTGATGCTATAAAACGGTGCTCTGACATCATGATTGACAGCTGTGATTGACAGGTTCTCTGTGCGAGGTAGTCACTGAAGCACCAGCTTTAATAAAGTTGATTATGTGGTTAGTAGTTGTATTTACCTTATTTTAACAAGGTTCTGCAATTAGCAGACATCATTGGAGAGGAACGAAGCAGACAGAGGCCACTTAATGAAAGTGCGGGGAGTGTGCTTGCGTTTGATTCAGCGAGAATGAGGGCGCAGCCTTGATTTCGCGGCTTTACTTCCTGCTTACGACTGTGCATGTCTGGTCCCGAAAACGCAAGTGCGCAGACTCAAGTTTCAAGATGTCAGTGCCATGTCGAGACACTGGCGGCTTCAGTCTCTCTGATGGGGGCGTCGTCCATCTTTTTTTACAGTCTATGGTCCTGACGTGTCCTTCCCTGATTCGTCAGCCACTGTTTACACCGGCACGCGCATGCCCAGTGTTGGTGAATGGTCACATGATCCGTGTTTTCAGTCGTTTTAATGTGGACGGAGATCAATTCTAATACGCAGACAAAACACTGGTGTGGACAGAGATCGTATTCGTTTTAATTCTCAGTTTTTTAAACGAAAACGCAGTAGTGTGGATGGGGCCTGGGTGAAAGAGGCTTTAGGGTAACTTAGGGGTTTAAAGATACATTTAAAAATCAACCAGCTTTGTTTTGTGGCAAAAATAAAAATAAGTAAAAATAAATGAATTAAAACTCATAAAACAGACTAATTATAAAAAAGTAAATAAATAATTAATTTACTATAAATTAATAATTAAATGGGAAAAAAAGCAAGCTCTAATTGACATGTCGAATGTAAAAGACATAAATAAACTAACAAAAAAAGCTAAAAGAGGCAGTGTCGGCCAATGGGATATTGGGGAAGAATAGAATGGAATAGAAGCAGAGGCAGGACTGTCACGCTTTGTTTTTCTGCCTGTTGCTTCTGAATGACAGTAATTAGTAGGCTGGGTGGGGGGAACATAGGGTGGAGAGGGACTCCAGCCTCCCACCAGGAGACAGAAGGGAGAGGGGATGTGGGACAGAAGAATAGATGTTCTGAGAGCAACAGAAAAATAAGGGCAAGGGTCATTCCTAAGAAACAGAAGAGTGACAAAAAAATTCAGGCACGATGGCAGGGCTGAGGGGGTATAGGGAGGGGGGCAGAATGAGGGATATAGAGAGAAAAAGGGGGATACGAGGACACTGTTTGCAAACAATTGTTTAATTAACAACAATGGACTAAATAGGAAACTTCTTTTCCAAGTAAAACAGTAACCTGCACAGGCTTGATTTCGATTAAAGCATTTCTTAGTTTTAGTTCAATTCAGTTTTTTATCTAAGATGCAAGACCAAATAGAAAAAGGTTGACACAATAAACCCAAAAACAAGAGCAAATTATTTGCAAGCCATTAAAAATATGAGCCATTGAAAACACATAAGTAAAAAGCAGAAGGTTAATGTGTCAGCGACACTGAGCTGCACACAGATCTACAGTAACTTTCTGAATGTCAGGGTTGCGACGGAAGGGTGTTAAAAACACCCTCACTCTTACAGCCTCTCAACTTCCACTGCCAGAAGACAATGACCAGACACACGCTTGCATGGTGATGATGGGTGCTACAGGTGTGTGTCTGTGAAAGTCTGTTATCAGGATCATACGAGGAGATACGAGTACATACAGTCACATACATATACACTTATCACTTTAGCCACTCTTTTTAAATATGTATGAATGTCATTGTGCTTGTGAATTATTTCTTAATAATTGATATTCTGTATCAACCAATGGCAAACATTTAAAAAACATTCCATTCAAATGTTTGGCAACACTTTTTTAAAAAAGTTTTGAAAGAATTTTTTTTTCCCACCAAGGCTGCATTTATGTATGTTTTCTATTTAAATATATTTTAAAATGTAATTTATTCCTGTGATGGCAAAGCTGTATTTTCAGCAGTCATTACTCCAATATTTAGTGTCACATGACCCTTTAGAAATCATTCAAATATGCTGATTTCTTGTTCAGGGACATATTTATGTTTCATAAATTGTGTTTTTAAAAAATAAATAAAACTGAAATATTTATTTTTCAGTCATGCTGCTTCACGTTTTTGTGGAAACCGTAATAAATGTATATTTTATTTGAAAAATAAATATTTTGTAACGACATCTATACAATCACTTTTGGTGAATGTAATGCATCCTTGCAGAATGAAATTAATATTTTTTACAACAGTGTACACTGTACAAAATGAAGAGAAAATGTATTGTTTCTGGATCATATTCATAGTACCAGTGATGAATATATGTGGTTACAATGCTGAGAATTGACTTCATATATGCGCAAAAAAAATTAAATAAAAAATAAATATATATACACCAGTTGAGGCTATAAATAAAAGGCCCAGAGAAGTGAATTAGTCCTGAGAAAACACCTGGCATATTTTGGTTGCCAATTCATTTCCATTTTGATTGATATTTTGTAGTGCGCTGACATTCAATTTTAACTGTGCCCAAATACTTTTTGACAAGAGTTTAAAACCTTTCAAGAATCTACACATCTGCAAGTTTGTTCATGCTGTTGTGTGCTCTCAGCTTAGTTGGCTACACATTTTACAGTATTTCACTCCATGGCGAAACTACATAGATCATTTGGTAGATTACAAGACAATAATGAACATTTTTTTTTTTAAAAGTATAAAAAAGGAAGGGTTAAGACAGGGAAGAAACTCACCTGCTGCAGGTCTGCCAATGAGTAGAGGTGCACATGCTGTAACAGGTATTCTCTTGGAAAGATCCTGCAGAAAAATAACATGAAATAGCATAAAAAACAAATAAATATTACCTCAAGTCATAACTGAGCCTGATCATATCTGTAGAAAAATAACTGCAATAGTAATTCAGTAATTCAGTTCAGTAATACTTAATAATCCCCAAGGGGAAATTCTTTGTCACAATTGCCCACATATAATAAAGAACAATAAAAAATGATAAAAACATTTCCGTTATATGGATATGTTATAATAAACATATTCATTAAATCTAATGTTCCAATGAACAATGAAATAAATAACAACGAGAATATTACACATTATTTGTAAAACAGATCATATTAAACAGATAATGTTGCACAGCAACCAAAATATTAACAATTTTTTAAAAAAAGCGCTAATAGCTATAGCTAACACACATATACAGTACAAACAAATCTATTTCGGGGGATCGCTAGTTTCCCGCCTTTCCACCTCAGTATCCATGACAACATGGGTCCAAATTGCTTGGAAATAGGGGTTAATTCAATTGAATTAGAAAAAGGCTGTAAAATAGGCATTTAAAAGCACTATCCCTTATTATGGGTGAAGTGGGGCGGCTCAGTCTCTCTCTCTCCATCTGGCTGGCTATTATGGCCCTCTTCACCTCTCTCCTCCCATGAGCCAACACTCGCTCTTTTCCTCTCTCATTCACCCACGCCTGCTCACATTACAAACTCAAGGGCCCACAGAATTATCCAGAAAAGAGGGGAAGGGAAAAGCAACAGGCACAAAAAAAAAAAAAAAAAAAGATGTGCGGTTGCGAGAAGGAAATGTTATTGATCCCATCTTTTACTAACTAGTCAGTCAATAACATCCACTGACAACTGACCCAGCGAACAGGCGATTTTAGTCTAATGAAATGTTCCTCATTGGTGATGCATAAAACAATTCATTCAGACACAAAGCTATTGGTGTAGCCACACTATAGCGCGCTATTGCTGTCTTTTTTTACCACAAAAGGCTGGAAAATTGGATCTATTAGGTACTTTGGCACTGGAAACCGGTGCATCTTTACTCCTGCCCACTAATAGTTCTTCCACTCCGCTTCCTCAGTGGCTTGGTTCCGTCATTAGCAGCCCGTCAGGCAGATGTTGGGAATTAGAGACAGCCTTGCAGACCACAAACACAGCTAGAGACAGGAGAGAGGGAATTTATGGCATTAAGGCATGGGAGGAAAGCATGCTGGGTAGTTTTGAGCTACAAAGGGGCATTTATGAGTTAATTTAGCCATTTTATTATGTAGAGTCGCACATGGTCTAAAAATAGGCCTATGTTGCACAGATGCAAGCGTGCTTTGAGACTCGCTGGACATCTCAGTCTTCAGCTTTAGGGATTGTGGTGAACCTCCATTTTTTTCATTCACTGCCATAATCTCATTGCTGGCTGAAGAGAAGCATGGCGGTTCTCCAGACAGCCCTATTCACAGCTCATCCCTCAGACTTCATTAGGCCAAGCAATCATTAGAGCACTAATCTTAGTCTAAACTGAGGCATGGAGGCAGGGGGTGGGATGTTTACAAGGATGAGGATGAAATCTCTTTTCAGTTGTTTATGGAAGGCTCAAGGGTCAACAGACAAGAGTTGCAGCAGGTGTCATTAGTACAAATAGAGCTGATGACAGCAGCTTTGTATTGGGTTTGATGTATGACACGTCAAAAACGAATACTTTATCAAGAGTTGTGAATGCGTTGTTTTAGGTTTAAGAAATAGATGCATTAAAACGTATGTCTTTTTGGACATGTTGTACTGTTCTCAGAGTATTTGTAGATGTTCTTTAAACTCGTTAATGAAAAAGAATGATGCACGATGAGTAGGGTTGGTAAACGAGATCCATTGAAAATAAAAAAGCACTTTACTAGCTGGCCTCAGTTAGACACAAACAGTGTAGTTTCACTGTTCAACAAATTACATTAAAGAATTAGTTCACTTTTGAAAAAACTTTTGCTGATAATTTACTCACCCCCATGTCATCCAAGATGTCCATGTCTTTCTTTCCTCAGTTGAAAAGAAATTAAGGTTTTTGATGAAAACATTCCAGGATTTTTCTCCATATAATGGACTTCCATGGGAACCAGACGGTCCAAGCTCCAAAAGATCGTTAATAACAGTTTCAGATCCAGCTTCAAATGTCTTTAAACGACACCAGACGATGAATAAGGGTCTTATCATGCGAAACGATGGGTTATTTCAAAACTTATTCCAAAAATGTAACTTTTCTAAGGACAAATGGTAGCCTAGCTCTATTCTGGAGGCGCGTTGTAACGTCACGTAATACGTAATTACGTTCAAAAGGTCACGGGCGACGTAGCCGGAAGTACAGAATCAAAATCGTCCGACATCGTTATTTTACCTTTTAAATCCTTTTTTTTGTAAACGGCGTTTGAGTTAGTTTGCACGTTCAACCTATGTGTTCAACTTACTGACTCTGTACTTCCAGCTACGTCGCCCGTGACCTTTTGAACGTAATTACGTATTACGTGACGTTACAAACGCGCCTCCAGAATAGAGCTAGGCTACCATTTGTCCTTAGAAAAGTTACATTTTTGGAATAAGTTAAGACCCTTATTCATCGTCTGAGTGTCGTTTAAAGACATTTGAAGCTGGATCTGAAACTGTTATTAATGATCTTTTGGAGCTTGGACCGTCTGGTTCCCATGGAAGTCCATTATATGGAGAAAAATCCTGGAATGTTTTCATCAAAAACCTTAATTTCTTTTCGACTGAAGAAAGAAAGACATGGACATCTTGGATGACATGGGGGTGAGTAAATTATCAGCAAAAGTTTTTTCAAAAGTGAACTAATCCTTTAAGTCTTTTTTTTTAGCAAATCAAAATTATGCAAAACCAGCAAACACCAGTTTAGTCTAACTGATTCCAACACAAATGACTCTCAAAATCATGATCCAGTTCTTTTTAGTAAATCAAATAGAGCATGTTAATGACTCTTATAAACCATTTCATTTTAGTGAATTAAAAAATGTGAAAAAAGTGAAAAATGCACGAATTCGTTTTTTAGTGAATTAACACATACGGCTAAATGCCTCTAAAAGACATTTCTTTAAATGTAATTATTATCCAAATGATCTCAGAATTTTGCAACGGAATTAATTTTTTTACTAAAAAGTCATAATGGGACCATTGAGGAAGTGGAATCGACAAGAAGAATCCTAAAGCAGAATTTGTATATTTTGATGATAAGGATTTTTCCACTGAAGTGTTTACAGATCACCCTTGACAGATTTGCGGCCTTAGAGAGGTACAAACGCCTAATAAAGGGTCTGGAAACCACAGAGCTCAAAGCTTTACATACCAACAAATCTGTGCAACAAGTGAGGTATTACTGAACATCTTAGGAAGACTGACAAAGAAAAGATATTGCATTGACAAGATTCCATGTTCTAATGCGGTATCTTCTGTATGACAAGATGAAATCCTAACTTAATCCCTGCGGATGTGTTGCACTGATTCGCCTGCCTTTGTCAAGCTTGTTCAAGTCAGGACAGTGTGTGAAAAGAAACCTGCGTCTCTCTGGGTGCTCATTTACCTCCGGTCATGGTGACGGACTATTTTCTGCTTTCTATATCCTCCAGCATAAATTCATCTCTGCTCATGGCAGAGTTTCATGTCTGGATCTTTTGTCATTTATCAGGGTAAATACATTCAAGTGTTTGCAGTGCTAGTAACCAGACGATATATGACTTGTCAAACAAAAGACAACCAAATCCAGCCACCGGAATCAGAGGGTGGCAAGCATATTATAAGCAAGAGGCTATATGTTGTTTGCTGTTTTCCCTCAAATGTCTATGTATAGGTATGGATAGATATAATAGCAGAGGAACTGTGATTATGTGGATATGAAACAACCTGTGATTGAAAGTCAGCAGGCACCATACTTAAGTAAACAGGCATCTTGTAGTTGTTATTTAGAGAATTGTGCTAATATTATACTACCAAGTGGGAAAACAGCATTCCATGGTATAAAATGATAAAAGTTCGAAATAACATAAGGAACTTATGTTTCAAGTTAAGAATTGTAGTTCTTTAATGGTTCCATTCAAATTTTTTTTTTATGACTTTTGAGCAAGAAATGTTAAAGGGATCATGAACTGGCTTTTTAAATGTTATTATATTGTTGTCTGAGGTCAACTTATGATGTTCGCTTTGTTTTTGCATTCAAAAACATCAAAATAAATAAGTAATAGGCTATTTTGTACCCTAGTTCTGATCCTATCTCAAAAACGCTCGGTTTTTATGGGCGTCTCGCACTGAAGACTTGGAAGTAAATGCGAGTGGATAACAGTTTTGCATATTATGATGAGTTTCAACTCACCCGTCGGTTTCGGTCGGTGTTCGAGGGGAAATTGTTTTGAAAACGTCCAATGATCTAAAATGACAACCAGAATGATTCGCTCAAGATTGGTCAAACCAGAGTCCGTGTGTTGTACCATTCCTGTCAGCACTGTTCTTTAATCTTAATCGGTCTGCAAATCCAGTCGTTTACAAAACAATCCTCAATGAAATGACGCGAACAGACGGTTTTACCCTTATCAGCTGGAACGTCATGATAAATAATGTTTATTCATGCAGTCCTATTGGAATCCAGAGGGAGCTTATGTAGCGACTGTCTTCTTCCACAACCATGCACTGCACAATATTTTGTATTGCTCACTCGGTAGCTCGTTCCGGTTTGATATCACAACGTAGGCATCTATGTTATTTAGCTATGCGTGTAATGAGCGAATTGGTGGGCGGGGCTAAACCGGCCAATTTGAAGTAGGCATTGATCTTCTTCTGTCGGGGTGGTGTTTTATCCTCTTTGACGTCATAGTTCCCACTTTAAAAACGATTCGTTTGCTGGGCCTGGTGTCAATAAAAGTTTTTATTGGACTAACAAGGACGTTTTCAGTTCTGAAACTTACAGGATATTCTTATAATATGATGACCTCTTAGATGTCAAAAGCTCAAGGAAAATTTGATTTCTCAGTTCATCACACCTTTAAAGTCCCTGTAAAGTCAAAATTAAATGTGTTCTGAGTTTGTCACACCACAGAAAAATGTGTTATTAGCCACCCAGACAAATTTGAATGATAAAAAAAGCCGGCAAGTACATAAAATAAGCTATCAAAATCTTGAAAAAATGAGCAGTTACCTCTGTTCTCAAACACTAGGGGCTATTAGCTAATACTGCTTTCGGGACGGGAGAATGAACGCTGAGGCGGGAGAGAGATCGCGCTGAGATCGTTTGGGCCCCGTTCACCAGTAACAGCGGACTATCAGTGAATCCCAGTTGTCTCCGAGGAAAGTTTATAAAATGTTCACGTGTAAAATGATCACTACACAGGCGGATGTTGGCGGTGATCCTCAGCTCTTCATCAAGGTTGGCTCTCTAAAAACCTCTTCTTGATGTGATTGTTTTTTAGGGAATTTAAATAAAGATACCGATCTGTTTAGTACATGATCGCATCCAGGTAGTAGCCTATGCATTTCTGTGTTGAAGGCATAGCTAGCTAGAAAACTGTAGGCTCAGCTGTAGTAACTAATTGACCCTTCGCTAAGCCCCTCCCTCCCTAGTTACTGTTGCTACGCCTGTCAAGCTTCTCGGCTGGCCCATCTATTATAGTGTGGATGCACCCGGTGTCAGACATTCCCAATGAGATAATTAGTAATTTTCGGCGAAGAAGTGAAATATCTGAGAGAGCAAGACAAAAGGGACTGCAGTATTGCATTCGAGGAATATATTCACGACATTATATGCAACCGATTAGAGAATAATTTCTTAAAAATTGAAGTTAAAGCCTAACGTTATAGTCCCAGTGCAAGCAGCAGCGCCTCATACACTGACCGTTCAAATGGGAAACACAAATTGAGGAACAGCTATGTTCATACACAGCAGGGTATGTGAAAATAATCTTAATAATTATAAATCAAACAGCTTATCAATAAATCTTGTGGAATAACACTAATACCGGGAGAGCCGCGATCAGATTGGGTTAAGTTACTTACGTTAGTAGGACGTCGATTAACAAAATGCTGAAATATATTTTAAAGTATGTCAGTAAGCCTTTGTCTTGTCTCTTTAATCGTCTTATTTTACGTTATCATTATGACCAAAGAACCGTCAATCTTTCCAAGCAATAGGTGTTTTTGTTAAGCATGTCGACATTTACCAGTAGTTGTGAATGGGTCATAGATGCTAGATCATGCCAATCATTTCTCCCCTTGGCTTTTAGATTTTCTGGAAGGAAAACAATTCCTCTCCCCCGTCCAAACTTTTAGTATACCGGCATCAGATTTGCACAATCCATACGCACAATGCTTCAGCATGTTTCCCTCGTTAAAAAGCTTGCCAGACCTCCCGTGCATAGTTACGGTTGCTAAGACAGGATTGGCCAGTGCCGGTTTTCGGGCGTGGCTTAGCGAAGGGTCAATTGTACTGACAGTCACTCGCGATCGAGCGGTGAATGCGAATGTGCTCTGGCGAGTGTTATTGTGTGTTATGGGAGAGATCAGACTCTGTGCGTCATCAAATAGGGGCGTGTCCAGGAGCTCATGGGCTCCAGTGCGTCATCGAGCCCTGTTTTAGCCCCGCCCAAACAATCCGTAAAATTGCAATGGTGAAAAACTGTTTAACGGTCTAACTGCACATTTCTGTACTTCACAGTTCACAGTCTTTGTAATATGTTTTAGCAATACATATGTAACATTTATAATGTCTAGAACTTTTTTGTAGAATTGCCTTTACAGGGACTTTAAGAAAAATGAAATGTGACTAATGAAAAATGATGAGAATTGTTATATAATAAATAATTTTTAAAGGTGGCATAAATGCAATTCATTAATTCGCCTTGTAAAAGACATTAGACAACAGCGTCAAACAAAACGCACTACACTACCGTTCAAAAGTTTATATTTTTACATGCTGTTCTTTTGAACTTTCGGTTCAAAGAATCCTGAAAAATAATGAATCACAGTTTCCACTAATATAAAGCATCACACCTGTTTTCCACGTTTTGTATGTTTCACACTGTGGATCCAGTAGCAGTGCCCCTGAATACTAGAGCGAATCAAAACTGGTTCTTATTCCCAAGCCCAGACACGAGGGAGAACTATTGAAAGGTAAAGACTAAGGTAGTAAGCGTGTTGGATGTCCTGCAGTTCAATGAGGTGCATTAGGTGTGGACAGTGACAGCTCTCTCCCTTCTCTCAATGGCTTAATGTAAACACTAGTGGGCCTCTTCACAACCGCTGATGAGCGTCCGGGCTGGGCGATGAATGGCTGAGGTAATATTTTAGTGCCACCGCCCTCATCAATCCTACACTGTTTGGAAAAGCGAAGCATTAGCCTGATGCCTGCTAATAGCCTGGCCATAAACACTAGCCCTCTAGCGCTGCCTCCTGCTGGGGTCACCACCGCTACACCCCGTAAACACAGCGGCCAGATAAAGTCACCGCTCGGTAGGCAGCTGGGACCGCTCCGAGAAGATGAACCTCGCAGAGGATATTCAGTTCAAGCTGAGGTTCCCTTTTGCAAGAGCCCTCACGTCTGCACTTCAAACGGCCATCCTGTTTCTCACGTCACCATGGAGTTCAAAGGAGCGAATACATAGGAAAGGGTACTGGCCCATTCAATAATTCAGTGATTCAAAACAACAAACAGTGTTCTGAACATGTAGCTAAGAGTGCATTAGCAACAGCATCAAGTCAATACTTGATTTCAATAGGGAAAAGAATGAATAAGATGGAAATTAGACACAAAAACAGTGTCTATCTGAGGATATGTTTCATGGACACTAGAAGAAAAAACTGCAGTTTACTCTTAAAGGGATAGTTCACACAAAAATAAAGCTTTGGTGATCATTTGCACACTGTGATGTCATAAAGTTCCTTTGACTTTCTTCTGTGGAACGCAAAAGAAGATATTTTGAAGAATGTCTCAGCGTTTCATACATAATATTTAATAATAAAGATTATGATGCAGGCTTAGAAGAATCACACTAAAGTAAATGATCGCAAAAATTTACAGTAGATTTTTGGGTGAAACATCTAAACTCTAAATCTAATCACTTAACCCTAATTTCATGTCATCTTTTTCTGATGATTAGTTAAGTAAGTAAGTATAAAAATAGCAGAGCCATTTGTTGGGGAAACACTGGTGGTAGCTTTCCATTGTGTGATATTTCATCACAGAGCTGTACATGCTTTCGTCTCCAATGGTGTGAATGTTTAAGGCCTTTTAGCGCAATCTCATGGTCTCCACACTGACCCTGGTTAGAGCACAAAGCATTCATCATATAGACAAGCCTTTTAGTGCTGAAACCTTTGCATAAACACAGCTCCTTCACATTCCTGCTGAACATGGACCTTAGAAATTCACAAAAGAACTGCTTATTCCCCAAAACCCAAATGCATTCCTTGAAATAGCATTACAAATTCATACTTTGTCAGTGCTAAACGCTAAATACATGTCTATACGATGAATATCTTCTCTTTGTACACATTTGCAGGCTAACAAACCAGATGCTACCAGCGGCAGTCAACCACTATTTTATGTGCCTTGAAGACTCTACAAATATTTACAACAGTAATGTACCCTACCTCAAATGATTCATGAAGATGCTATCATGAAAAAGGTAGCTATTACAAGTAGGTGTTTATTATTCAAATATAGGATAATGTCCTGAAACAAAATACATTCTTCCACAATATATATTTACTTTTAGTTCTATCTTACAAATCTGGAAAGAGAGGAAAAACTCAGTGTGTATCCCTGCTAGGCTAAATCAAACACTGTTATCAGAATCACTGCACAACTACAACCGGGGAATATTTATACACTCATGTACTGATATCAATGAAGTATTTATGAACTTAATCTTATCTTACTGACTTTATAAGTCCACCAACTGTTTTGATGTCACTAACAACAAAATAATCTCTTGTACTGGTTCTTAACAATAAAAAAAAAAAACTATGTAAGCATAGATGAAACAACCGATCACTTCTACAGTCTCCACGGTGAGTTTTGCTCTTGCTTCAGTGGTTATGTGTTTTATATAAAAATTTGTCAAAATAATTAGCCTTTGCATATTTTATTTCATTTGCATATGATTCGGGTTATTGCAACACAGAGAACCCATTTGAGGTCAGTTTCACAGGAGCATAAACATTCATAAATCACCGAACCTGTCATTTTTTAAGCAGAAGTTGTGCCATTAAACTCTCACCTTGACACTTTCCCAGACGACCTACAAGAAAACATTTAATCTAAAAACTGAAGCAAATTACAGTTTGATTAAAGGAAACTAAGAAACACTACACAACTACAAGTTGTGGTCAACTGTGATTTCAACAAGGCCAAACAATAAAATAAAATAAACAAGCTTATTATATATTTTAGGAAGTTTATTTATACAGCACATTTCATACACAGTGGTAATTCAAAGTGCTTTACAATATTTTGAATTAAAAATATCATAAGAATTAAAAATGTAAGAAATAAAAATTGCTAAATGTATTTAAAATGTATTAAAAACAAAATAAAAGAGTTAGTTTTTTAAAATAAATATGTAATATTTATAATGCATTTAATTTCAGCAATTTTTAGTACATGACTTATTGAATTGTGTGATATCAATAGTCACATTGGCAACTGAAACATCCTAATTGTTCTATACGCTCTTAAAAATAAAGATTTATTGACATTGATGGTTCCATAAACAACCTTTAACATAACATTGCACAAAAGGTTCTTTAGAATGGAAAAATATTATTTGATTATTAAAATGTTCTTCACACTTAGAAAATTTGCTTTTACTAACTTGTTACTGAAAGGTTCTTTGGGGAACCAAAAATTGCTTCTATATCATCGCTACATAAACCCCCTTTTGTGCCATTTTCAATAATCTGCTGTTTCATTACCCACAGTGTCAATAAAGCAAAACGGGGTTGGTAAACAAAATGTTGTTGATTTAAACAACAAAAGAAGGTCCATGACAGATATGCCTCATCAAAATCTACCATTTTGTCATTTTAATCTGTTTTACTCTTACTTTCCCTATCTTTCCTCTTCATGCTATCTGGCGTAGCTCACCTGCGTCGGAGGTCTTCTGCCACTGTGGCCCGGCAGCTGAAGAGGTAGGCCCTGAGAGACTGGAGCTGCTGTCTCAGTTTGAGAACGGCCGCCAGCGCCTCGCAATGCTCATACAGACACGGGTTCAACTGCTGGACGTCTAACAGTGGCTCCTCATAAACAAACTCCAGAAACTCCTTCGCTTGTTTCGAGACCTGAACCACAATGTTAACAATGTTGTTACCTGTAATCACTTTATAGCTTTTGTTAGATGTCTTGAGTCTTGAGCTGATTTCTAAACTCAAACGCACCAAGGAAACGTATATAATTATTAACGATATCAAAGGGTTAGTTCACCAAAAACAAAAATTATGTCATTAATGACTCACCCTCATGTCGTTCCAAGCCCAAAAGACCTCCGTTCATCTTTGGAACAGTTTAAGATATTTTAGATTTAGTCGATGAGTTTTCGGTCCCTCCATTGAAAATGTATACACGACACAGTATACTGTCCTTGTCCAGAAAGGAAATAAAGACATCATCAAAGTAGTCCATGTGACACCAGTGGGCTTTGTTCGAATTTTTTGAAGCATCGAAAATACATTTTGGTACAAAAATAACAAAAACTACGATTCAGCATTGTATTCTCTTCCGGTTCTGCTGTCAATCCACGTTCAGTGACACTGTTGATGGGTTATCAGCAGTATTGTGTGTAACGCGTTACAAGTAACGTAACTATTTTTGTGGGGTAAAAAGTAGTGTAACGCACTACAACTGAAAATTTGGTAACGAAACGTAGTTCCTTTTTCAATTCGGTGCAACTTTACTTTTCCCAGGGACAGATTTGACAGCAATCGCCATCTCTTTAGCGAACGCCTACATAGAGAAATGTACATAATGGATTAGACAATCAGAGAGTAGCCTATATATTTTCATTTTGAATTGTTTAGTTTAAAGGCATTTCAAGTTTTCTATAAAAATAGATAAATTGTCTGTGAGGCATACACTGAGTTATGGTTATGCCCGATATATCACGCATCCATCTTACTCATGCTGTTCACTTTTCATAATCAGCATAGATGGAAAAAACCCCAACATGATTATATTTTAACAAATATGAAACTAAATGTGCTTATTTAATGGCTACAACACGTATAGTAGGCCTAGACTCTCTATTTGTACAAATTTCTGTGAAATTTCAAATTTCACATTCATTTAATTTAACTTATTCAAAATTTTGCATTTAATTTTTAAATTTTGCATTCAAGGCATTTGTTTCCATTCATAGTAAAACATATGAGGAAACATTTAGCAAGTTCATGAATAATTGCGCATTAATTAATCATTAAGATACTAAAATCATAATAAAGTGGCTATACTATGTATAAAAAAAAAAAATCAGATAAGCCCAGAATATGAACTCAACATGTTTAACACATTAAGCATTTTCCTCCCATAGAAAACCATTATAAGAAGAACACTTAATTTGGGTAAATGCAGATTAGAATATCCCCTATTATGTCGAAATAACAAGATAAGTTTCCTTTTTTTTCCTTTTTTTTTCACCATACGGTTCAGGACTTCCATTGAATACAGCCTGAATATAATTGCTTGCAGAAATTATTTTTGGGGGTGCTTTGGTCTTTTTTGGGGGCTTTCTTTCTAGTCCCTCCCTAGCGCTGCTTATGCATATGGCTATTCATTAACGGGCATTTCTTCTTAAATATTCACAATTTTGAAAAATGCATTATGCATTTATGGCATTATATATGGCATTTTGCATAGCAGAACTTTATGTAGGCCTAGACATTTAGGAACAGATATTGGGTTCTGCCCAAAGTCAAGCAACATAAAAGTAACGTAGAAGTAACGAGTAATGTGAAAAGTTACTTTTCATATGGGGTAACTAAGTAAAGTAATGGATTACTTTTTTTAAGAAGTACAAGTAACGAGTTACATGACTACTTAAAAGTAACTTACTCAACACTGGTTATTAGTATGGCTGAGCTTCGTTTACAGACGGAGGAAGACGCACGCTGTAAACAAAACAATCTTCGCAAACAAGTCTAAGGATTTCTACACAAAGAAAGACTTGCATTTTTTTGTCCAGCCATATTTATTTGAACCCGATTACACGGACGCACCAGATAACATGTCAGCAGCATCTTACGTCATCAGCATCACTGAACGCGGTTTGACAACAGAACCGGAAGAAAATACAATGCTGAATAAAGGCATAGTTCAAATGCTTCAAAAAATTTGAACTAACCCACTGGTTTCACATGGACTACTTTGATGATGTCTTTATTTCCTTTCTGGACAAGGACAGTATACCATGTATACATTTTCAAGGGAGGAAAAACTCTCAAACTGAATCTAAAATATCTTAAACTGTGTTCCGAAGATGGTCTTACAGGCTTTGAACGACATGAGGGTGAGTCATTAATGACATAATTTTCATTTTGGGATGAACTAACCATTTAAAGATATGGACTGGGTAAATAGGTCTGTACACATACCTTGTGTTTGTTGGTGTCCCAATTGTGCAGTAGACGAGCAGGTATGAGAAAGAGGTTGTCCTGGTGACAACTTGGGCAGTAGTACCAGCCACTGTAAGAGCAAACTTTAGCTTTGCCCCGTGACAGACCCACTGGCCTCTGACACCCTGAATGGAAAAACAAAGCAACAATAAAAAGGAGGAACTTCAAACAACACACAAATCAAACCTGGGACGGGAGAGATCAAGTCTGGGTTAATGACACTGTTAATGACTACCTAATCTACTGATGAGGGCACGACCCTGTTAAAATCTGACAATCATTAGTGGAAGGTGATCAATCTGTTTGGGTAATGTGCTGATATGTCAAGGTTTCACGACAAAACCCTGGTTAAACACAGATAATCCAGAAATGTAAAGTCACTGACTAAAACTAAAAATGTGGTTTTACCTCTCCAGACACAACAGAAAGAATCCAAATGCTTCTTAGTTGTGAACAGGCACAAATACTGATCACATTTAATGCAAGATATCACCTGAAAGTACTTTGTCTTTTAAATGTCTTGTTCAAGTTGTCTTCAAACAGTCAGGCGGCACTCTACCAAAGGGCTTATCCCGAAGGAACCAAAACAGGTGATTGTGAACATGGCAGGTGTCCCTTATCCTAGCCATCTTGGACAACCAGAGCCGGGACAGTGTGGACGTTCAAAAGAATAAAAAAGAAAGAGAGAATGAAAGGAACATGCACAGGCGGATATGGACATTTACAATCTTTTCAGTGGAGAGCGTAACGTCAGCTATACACTTCATAGGGAGAAAAAATGTGGACAAGATGGGAGGTAGGATAGAAGGACAACAACAAGTCAGAAAACACAGTCTCTAAAAGAGGGAGACAGAATGTTATCGCTGCAAATATCTGTGGAGGGAGACACTGATTACGGTGTTTACAGGCAATGCTGTAGGTCTATTTTTGAAGCATTGTTAGCCGTCTGAAAAGGGCCAAGCCGAAAACAGTGATGAAGTACGTGCATCTCTGACTGTAAGCAGAATTACATCATTACCACCAGATTCAGTTCACTCATAAATGGCCATTCTGTTATCATTTACTCAGCCTCATGTCATTCCAGACCTGTAATAAGTCCTTTCCTCGGTGGAGCTCTCTAAGAAACATTAAAGAGAATGGTGTTTGCTTTTTTCAATGCATATTAAAAAAAAGACTGGCCAAAAATTATTCTGTGACTCTTGACTTGCATAATACGTTGCCAAAAAACACAGCCATATTGGACCAAGAAAAGAAAATTCACTCTATTCCATTTCCAAACCCATACGTAATGGGTTGTTCTAGCTGAGGTCAGGCGCTAGCATCATGCGCTGCACTGTGCTGCCAATGTAAACTTGAGGTTTTCAGGGGCAGGGACCCCAGACTATAAAAAGTCAGAGGTGGTGTCCCCCATGCCACAGCTGATGGGCACCTGATATTTGGGCTGAACCACAGGCCAAGCAGCAGGGTGTCGTGTGTCAGAGCTGCCTTGTAATCAGCATACATGCAGAGAGTAAACCCACAAATACCACCCTTTTCCAAAAATAGCACATCGTTATACAGCGCTCATGCTACGGAGACTATTATTAAGTGAAAGCTAGTTGAGGCTGGGCTTTACGGCAAAAGGAAAACAAAAATTGTGCAAAAATTCAAGGAGAAGCAGTGACTCAAAACTTGTCGTCGACAATGTTTCTGTGCATTAAACCGGCTTCCAATGTATAGCATGTATAACCTCAGCTAACAGCTCACGTCACATGATGTGGAATAATAAGAAAAGAGCATATATGGATAATGTGTAAATTCAAGCTACTAGTCAACCTATAGTCTTCATCTTCACACAATACATCAAATTTAACTGAATATAAAAATTAAATAACTAAATGCAAACCGTGCATCAGCCAATTGTAGTCTGACTGTAGAGTATATATGATGGTCAAAGCAAAGCTAGGTCTGTTAGCCTGACTTTACCTTGATTAAGTCCAAAGTATAAGTCGGTTTTAATATGCTCGGGCAAGCATAAAGTGTGCGTGACATTCA
The DNA here is from genome assembly GCA_030378365.1 of Hybognathus amarus. Taxonomy (NCBI): domain Eukaryota; kingdom Metazoa; phylum Chordata; class Actinopteri; order Cypriniformes; family Leuciscidae; genus Hybognathus; species Hybognathus amarus. The sequence goes on along the minus strand of JAQIUQ010003985.1, from coordinate 132,328 downwards.
TTTTATCATCATAGCATAGTGGCATTATGCACGTCAGATATTTCTTAAAGGTTTCATTAATAGTACATGAACTCTAAAGCATTTCATAATCTTAATGTTAATTATTGTTAACATTTACTAATACATTATTAAAATCAAAATATGTAATTGTTAACATTACTTAATGCACTGTGAACTAACATGAACAATGAACAACTGTATTTTTATAAACCAACATTAACAAAGATTAATAAATACAGTAACAAATGTTTTGATTATTGTTAGATCATGTTACTAATGTTAACAAATGAAACCAAATTTCAAAGAGTTACCAATTTTTATAACCACGCGTACAACGTACGATCAGCTCACACATGCGCTTTGAGTCCTTGTTCAGTGTACATAGCGCAGACACTAACTGAACAAGGACTTTCTAATGCTATGTTTCACACGCTATAAGTCTACTTGCGCGTTTGGCTGTACACATACACGTGCTAGCATCCAAACTACAGTTGTTTTGGGCTTTACTGTGACATTTTAAAAAGACAAATTATCACATTAGATACTAAAACTGAAATTTTATTGCATGTAAACATAGTGCCAAAACGATTATTAACATGTCTAGCTTTCTAGCAAACTGTCTGATCTATTTACACCAAGCCCGTTGGGCTAAACAGATTCTGGACAGTGGCCAAGGAGCATGTAACTTCTGAGAAGGAGTTGGTCCGCTTGGAAACCACAGGCTCTGTGTATTGTGGACATCACCGTCTGTGCCAGTAAAACAGCCCCACACATGAGTTCCCACATACATTCAAACACACAAGGTGCTAGATTGCACAGCACAGCCAGACAGAATATATCCCCAAGTACGCCACTCTGTGCACAGGGATGTCTGTGGACATAAAAAAAAACAGGGCCAATTGAAGCCTATGATACATTCTAGCAAATTGGAACTGCAGCCTTGAAGCGCACATGTGGCGCTTATTCAATTACATGAATTGAATACGGTTCTCAACATTTCTCAATCTTATACCCAAGCATAAGTGGAGAGGAACGGCAAGTTCTTTGCACAAAAAAGTGGGGCCAACCTGAGACTGTGGGAAAGACAGAGAGCAATGCCAAACTTTCGTTTGATGTGTTCAATGCATAACTGTCCGCAAGATTCCCCTCTTTCATTTTCAGCAGCGCCCTGTTGTCCTAAAACGACAACGATCTGCAGAGAAAAAAAGAGGTGAAGTGGGGTGCTCCGAGGTCCCACTTGCACAATGGTTTTCTAGTAGAATAAACGTGACAGATCTGGAGGAGGTGTTTGGTCCTTCAGTACGAGAAAGGTCTTGCTGTTTTCTAGCAGCAAAACTGTGACTCGCGCCACTTTCAAGCGGGCCGCCGAGATCCGTGAGACAAGAACTCCAGGGTGGGGCTTTGTGGCTCCATAAGCGTGAAAGAAGACAAGGCCCCAGCTTTGATGTCCCCTAATCAAGCGGACATCCACTTCAAAAAAACAACATGGCATAAGGTTGTGCGTGCGTAAGTGTGCTCACACATGTGTTTGCTTGAGACAGATGCACTGCCCATCTTTTTGATGTAAACAGCAGTCTGTTGGACCCCATTCTCTCCATCTGACCCTGCACTCCCTCTTTCTCAACTACAGCTGGATCATCCCATTTGATCTGCAGTCCTTATACGCGCTACAGGATACTTTAGTGGAAATGTGTGGAAAAAAGCCCAAGCTGGGTTCAAGCAAACTATGTGATTTGGCTTGAGAAAAAGTGTGTGTGTGAGCTTGAGAAAGGAAGGTAAGACGACGGGTCTCTTCTACTGCTTCAAATGGACGACATGCATGACCCTCTTAAACAAAGTCCTGTTATTCTGTCTGCTGATTGATTTGAATACAGTTTTCTCATCAAGTGTATATCAGGCAGTGTTTGAGACAAGAACTGAACAACCTGGGTTGGTCGCAAAACACACTGAAACTCATATAATGAACAATCCAATAAAGCACTGAAAGAAAAAGAAAAACTTTGATAACCACAATCATATACTACTTATACACACTACCGTTTTAAATTACGAGGTCAGAATGTATAAGTTTGAAATGTATTCAAATAAAGGCATGGATGAGTATTCCTTCTCTATTGTTGCATTTCAACAGTTCTTCTCTTAGGATCTTCAAGTCATCTTTAAGTAATGCAAATGCATCACAACACCTTTCAATAACCTTCACATAAGACTTGGGTTAGCTGGCAGAACCTTTTGTGGATGCAGGGCCAAGAGGTATTACAAAGTGAACAAATGACAGAGAACTAAACAGGATAATAAAAGACTGCAACAGTAATGAGACAATACTCCAACCTCACAATGAACCCTCATATTGAAGAGCCAATACCACATCCAATCATCAACCCAGACCAGGATGTTGTCTTCTGAATCTAGCCTGCATTGGATGAGTCCGTTCTCTCCCACACTTGAGACAATCCTCTAAGGGCACATCCAAACAGAAATACATTCTTGAGTTTGAAAAAAAAAATATATATATAGGATGGAATAGACAGTAGAACACAGGACTACTACCAACATTCAAGATACCTAATGCACCTGTCTTGCCAACAACATTTTGTTCTTTGATGCGACTAATCTTGTCCATTTTGCAACAGGACAGTTTTTGTGACATTTTGGGTGTAGTTAAGGTTAACATTTGAGAAAGATGCCAAAAACGAGGTGTATTTACAGTAGTTTAACCTCAGATCTTTTAAACAATTTTTAAATTACAAACACACATTGCTAAGGTCAAAAGTAATATAGTGTTGATAAAGCAAAGAAAAAGTGTGCAAGCATCTGTTTGAGGGAAATATACGTAGTACAAGAGAGAGGAAGAACAAAGACCAAGAAGAGAGAAGAGAGAGAGAGAGAGAGAGAGGCTGCTGAGTGCAGGGACGTATCCAGCTGTTCTGTTCTTTTTAGGCTGACACGTTCCATTCAAAAAAATCTCTTTCGTGGCCCTGAATCAAACAATTAGCTTCCGCACAGAACGCAGAATCCAGGGAGCCTTTGATTCTAAAAGGGGATTTTTTCCACTTTATATGGGCCAATTATCGTCAGGTGCCTGCTGTCCTTGTTCGGTGAGGCTTTCAAATATCCCGCATTAAAAAGCTGGTTGTTACAACCACAGAGGAAAGCGATTCATTTATATCCACTTCAAGGGGGGAAATTTCACACCAGAAAAAGAAAGATAAAGATACTACAATATGACCTAACTGTAAATGCTCAGATATCAACCTGGCCTTGAAGGCCGCTAAAGGAAAGCCACAAACAACAACATAATCAAACAGTATTTGGACTGGAGAGATGACGCTCAAATTATAGACCAGGATTGGCTTTGTATAAAGATCGCAAGCTTGTTTGAATGATCATGTCATGTGGCTTATGTTGAAGAATGGAGCATTTGGTTTGAAACAATTCTTTAGTGAGTGGAACATCTATTTCTTTGAGGGTTGAGTAAGAGAATGGCTGAAATTCATAGTCATGGCCTTTTCAAAAGGCAAAATTCAAAGTTAAGGAGGAGAAATGATGTGCAATGATGACACAGTGAATGGTGACGATTCTCACTGACCAATCGGGATTGTTTTCACAGAACATTTTAGTATCGCCTCAGCTCGCTCAGTACCTCTCCGGATGTGATACAAAAAAAAGTACCCAAAAGCAGGTACAGGTACAACTTTTAACACAGTGGAAAACCAAAACAAAGGCAGAGGCGAGTCGAGCTGGTACTACGTAATGGAAAGCGCCATTAGACCTGTGCGGTCAGATCCATGATCTAAGTGACATTGCAAAAAGAGCAATAACACAATGATCATGATTGTTAGCTCTGTTCACACCTGACATTAACATTTGTCACGAGTGATACGACCACAAGTGGTCAGCCGAGAGACATTGCTTATTATATCTGGTGTGTAAATGCATATCAAATGTGTCTAGTGACTTACTTGTTAATAGATTTCATTAAGGAAGTTTCTAATTTCATGACTAAATACAGCATTTATAAACGTGGGCCAATCATCATTAAATAAATTGATGAATCAATGGATAAAAAAGGCCTTTTTTTAAAAAGATACAGCAGTGAAGCAATCACCCATTGCTAAATAAAAAATGTCATTTTATACTTAAAAATAATCCAATAAATAGCCATAGGTAAATGAGCAAATTGAAAATACAATATTTAATGTGTCAAAAAAAAATTTGAATTAAATAAGCACATTTATGGAATATTAAAGAGTTCATTAAATGTGTTTATTAATTAATAATATTAAATAGGGCTGTCAAATGATTAATCATGATTAATCACATCCAAAATAAAAGTTTTTGTTTACATAATATATGTGGGTGCACTGTGTATAATTATTTTATATATATAAATACACACACATGCTTGTATATATTTAAGGAATATTTTCATGTGTATACTGTATATAGATTTATATATAATTTATATTACATATAAATATATATATTTTATATATAAATTATATTTTTTCTCTAAATATACATGCGTGTGTGTATTTATATATATACAAAATAATTATACACAGTGCACCCACATATATTATGTAAACAAAACTTTTTATTTTCGAGATGTGATTAATAATGATTAATCATTTGACAGCCCTAATATTAAAAATAAATTAAAAGTAATTTTAATTTGTGATGTGTGTAAGAAGTGAACTGTCTATTGCTTTTTCCATTTTATTATCACCATATATGTTGATTTCAATTAACTTCCAAGTACATTTATTGATTTGATCTTTTGATTCATCACATTTGGGCCCCAAAAAAGGAAAATTGTGATTGACACTAACTATGCAGGCATGCTTGTTGCCACAACAGCGAAATGAATGCGCAATAAGTGAAGACAATTTACTCTTTAGTAAATTCCTTCACGAATCATTTTAATGATGATGAACCAAACCTATTAAAGCTATTACAATATGAGGAAATGTTGAAAGCGAATTAGAGAGGTGGTCACCTGCACATCGGAAGCTCTGAGTGGTGAGACCCTTTTCTACAGCCAGACAGGTAGGGATACTTGAGAAAGCTAGTGGTGACGGACTGTCGGTTTAGCTCTCTGGCCTTCCCTGTGCCGTCGTTCCCTGGCTGGCTTGCTCCTCATCAGCACTCTCACTGGGGACTTGACTCTTCTCACACTGTGGCCGCTGAGCCGCCACCGCTGTTCTTAGGGCCTCCACCCAGTCTTGAGTTTGGACTCAGCTCTCTGCCCTGTAAGCGCAGCACATCATGAGGAAGACCACCTGGAAGGCGTGAGCTAGAGCCTCCGTCTTCATCATCCCGCTGCACAGCCAGACAGCAAGCCAAGCCGGTACCGCAGCACTGGCTCCGACACTGGGCCTCTTCCCTCGGTCGGAAGGCTTGCAGCTCGGTGCGGCTCAGTACAAACGTGAAGGCCCTCCAGTTGTTGAGGTCAGAGAGTTGGTGCAGAAGGCCAGCTTTAAGAACATCGGCAGAGTGTTGGGTGAACAGTGGCAGGGCCGTGGGACGTACCAGCGGTCGAGGGGCTGGCACGGTCCGCGCATCTGGGATCGGGTTCGTGGAGGGTAGGTGCCGGCTCCCCTTTGCAATGGGCTGCACGGGCGGCCAAGGCGCGTTCCCAGAGGAGTCTACGCCACTCCAGTGCCTCCCACTGGCACGGTGCGCTGGAACTGCACACCGGGTGCTGTTGAAGAGACCGCCTGGCAGCACACGTCCATCCTGCGTCTGGGGAGCACTCACCCCTTGGCAGTGGGACAGTGAGAGCGCGGCACATAACTGCTGGTTGCCGCTGCTATCCAGGCTGTGAGACGCAGCTCACAGGGCGTAAGCTCCACATGACAGGTGGTCCAGCGTCCCACGGCCCCTCTCTCTGCTCTAGCGTTCCCTGCTTCACCAGGCTTGGGCTACTCTCCTTATGAGCTGGAAAAGAAAAGTCAGAAAGAGCACCTTTAATACAAATAACAAAATACTAATTAAAAATGTGTCTAAAAAACTATAAATTCAGAATATGAATACTAGGCCTTTGGCTGCACTGTATCAAGCCAATGGCAAACCTGTGATTGCACAGGACAATTTTCAGGCAATATCGTGGATCCTATAGACCTTATGCACCAGAGAAACGTGGGTGCCGTCGTCTTTAGAATATTGTCTTTGAACTTCCGTTTTTGCGGTCGCTCTGTCTATCTCTATGGCATTGCTGTCCAGGAGTAATTAGCCTTTTAAATGGATTTACTTACTGTAGAGTTAACAAAAGTAATCATGAGCATTGAAATGTTTATCAAAAGCATTGTAGAGCAGATGTCTTAACAAATGTCGACAAGAAATTTTTACCAAGCAGTTAATTCATACCTATGCAAGATCGCTGTGAAAATACAGACCAGAAGTCAAAAGACAGACGAGCCAGCGCTGAAAAGGGGCGGGGCTACATAAGGTCTATACTTTATAATGACTTGAACTACGCAAACGAGATTTTTGACTTATTGATTGTTTTATAACAAGTACATAATTAAATGGAAAGAATTTTGTTTGGTTATTTGATCCGCATACAGTCTAGGTAGTGGCTACTCTTCCTAGGGTCTGACAAGTAAAAGTACAAAACTACATAAATGAACAGAATGCCAACATTACTTAAAATAGCAACTGCAGCTCACAATTCTCAAATGATAACCTTTTCGAGAAGACTATAGAAAAAAACAACAACCCAAAAATGGCTAACTAGCTCAAATAAATGAGAAGCATTATAAAAAAAAGAAGAATTACATGTTACTCTTGAGCTCTGTGTGGAGATGTTCACATCATCCATGATGGATGCTAGTATGTGTACGTCCTACGTGACGGCTGTCTATCCAGCCACTGCAAAGCAGGAAGAACCATTATTGTGAGTTGGGCTGCTGTGCAAAGCAAAACGGCAAATAGTGACCCCTAATCTTTGGCACTCCTTTCAATCCTTCCTTTTTCTGTCAATTTTTCTTTCATATGCTCCCTCCTTTATCTCCTTTCCTCTCTTGGTCCACAACACTCCTCATCCTTACACTTCCTTGGCTGGAAACTGCCCGTTTTCCTCTCAACCATCGGGAACCTGCTGTTTGCCCCAGATTTCTGTGCCTAGCCAGACCAACAGAAACAGACAGAGGATACAAATTGTATTGTTTTCTTTAATTATCTCTAATGTACCAATCAAAACTGCACCTTTCAAAACATCTGTAACTTATATAATGGACAATCCCTCCCACTTTTTTGCTGTAAACCGTGAGCTCTGAAGGTTGGGTTACTTTGAGTAGCCACCAGAAGCTGAGACAGCTGACATGCTTTGGGCCTCTGGAGTGCAGTTGTGGGTGTTTGGGGACTCCTTGCACTCAGAGGTCTTCAAAGGTGCATAGTTTGCAGCTATGGAAAGAGTCACAACTAATTTCACAGCAGAGAGGACATGAGGCGTGCTGACATGACTCAATTCAGCGAGCTGGTGCAAAGCCAGTTGGCCTGCAGAGCCTGAACCATTTCCAAGACCGTTCCCTCTGCAAGTTACTAAAACATCCATTTACTAGTAATGCTACAGTATACCACTCACAGATGGGCACAGAGGAAAACAGTCATCAGTAATGACTCAAAATCTAAGCCGAAAGGAAAAAGCAGACATTAAGGAACAGAAAGATCTGAGTGAATTCCAAAGCTAATCTGGACAATTTTAAAAGGAATAGTTCACTTTGAAATTAATTTTTTATATGTTTTAGCTTACCTCGAGGCATCCAAGATGTAGGTGTCTCTTGTTCCACAGTATTTTCAATTTTGATATTTTTAGGTGGAACAGTTGTTGTCTTCTTGTTTAATTTTGACTTCTCTGTGCATGCTATTTGAGGTGAACCCAAGGTGGACCCCCTAAACCTGCATTTTTGACTGATGGACAACAACGGTTTAACCTAAAAATATAAAAATTGAAAATACTTTGGAAACAAAGACACCTACATCTTGGACGCCCTTGAGGTAAGCTAAAACATATCAAAAATTAATTTCAAAATGAACTATCCCTTTACGATACAAACAAAAAATATCCGCCAGTAAATACATTGCTAGATAAAATACATTTAGTTGAATGCTGTTGTTGAGAATTTTCTATTAATCAAAAAATCCTGAAGAAGAAAAAAACCTTCACAGTTTTCAGAGAAATATTAAGCAGCTTAACAGTTTCCAACACTGATAATAAGAAATGTTTCTTGAGGACCAAATCAGCAGAATTCATGAGATACTAAAGACTAATGGCTGCTGAAAATGTAGCATTGGCATCACAGAAATAAACAATATTGCAATATTACAATATTGTATTGATTTTTAACAATACAGTCTCTGAAACTAACACATTAACTCAAAATCAGTAGTAGTAGGCTATACCAACACAGTGATGGGTTAATTTGGTTAAGTTGGACATAACACACCAAAGCAATCAAGCAATTTTCGATTTACTCTCTGATCTTTTAACCAGAATCCCTCTAATTTGCTTTTAGATTGTGATTTCAGCATAATTATAATTTAAGATCTGTAACTGTATTCAACTAAAGTCCTATAAATATGCAAATGAATAGGCACGACTTGTTTCAGACCTGCTGTAATCAAAGAGAAAGCAACACATGGAGTCACATTAAAACATGACATAATATTAAACAACCAAATGTTGAGGAGTATAATCTCGGTCTACATAGCACTTAAATTAAAGACAACTAGTACAGTTCTGTTGCACTACTGACCCTTTGCTGCTTCAATTTCTGTGGAAACCATGATAGACCTTTTTTCTCAGAATTGTTTAATGCACAGAAATGATTAAAATAGAAAATTCAAAAGAAATAGAAAATAGAAATCTTTTGTGACATTATAAATTACTATAAATTTTGATCAATTTAATCTATCCTTGCTGAATAACAGTATTAATTAACAGCATAAAATCTTTCAGTAATCCATTCCCAAACTTTTGAAAAATGTAAAATGTCTTAAAAAAATTCTTTAATAAAAAATAAATAAATAAAAAAAAAACTACATTTAAATTAAGTTCAATCTAAGGCCAGTCAAACAAGACATTGAAAAATGGGTGCAAACAAAGCAGACTAAATTGAAATTGACGCTTGTAATGAACTACAGAGCCAAGTCAAGCATAACACAAACACTGAGACCTGTGCAGTGAAGAGTGTATGGGTTTCTCCAGTCTTAATCAGTAGATCTATCAGAATTAGAAACTGGGTGAGTTGCCAATATCTTAATGTCACCTAGGATTCAATCTCAGTCACTGAAGAAACGGTGGGCATTCGAGCATGGAACTCGCTTCTATTTCCAGTTGCTCCCTTTGGCACATTTTGCTGTAATTAACAATTTGCCCCATTAACTTTTAATACGGAAGCAAAGACAGCCAAGAGGATTGGTATCACCTGCCGATTTGCAAAACCTAGTACTGATTTATTGGATGTAGAAATAAATCAGCCTTTTTGAAATGAGTTAATATAAAATTAAACCAGACTACACTGGATATAAAAAGCTTTAAAACAAAGTGACCATTTATATTAGTGAATGTGTATTTTATTAAATCATAGTACCATGTTAATCATAATATGCCTCTGGGTTCCTATTGTTCTTGTTCAGATATGACCTTGTCTATAGATAAACCCTTCAGTAGAAAACAACAAACAAACTCATTGAACCCTCTCAACATAAAAGGATGTGAGTTCCTGCAAAGAGCGCAGGTGAGCGGTGAGAGCATAGACACAACAAATCACAGGTGTGAGGAGATAAAAGCTACAACATCACATAATGGCATTTTAATAAAGTGTACAAAGTGATGAAAAACAATGTCATTTGAGCAAGTGGATAGTCTTTTGATGGATTACAGCTGTAATAATAATACCATCTAAACAAATTTGAATTTATTGCAGAATTGTAGTTCTTTCCATCACTGAAGCTGCTAAGTATACAGTCTTATACCTCAGTTTTTTCCCCAAATGCTTTTTTTGGTTAAAACCAGGGCTGTAGTACTCGAGTCAGGTCTTGGACTCAAAGTCCGGACTATAGACCGTTTTTCTATGGGACTCGGACTTGTCTCGGACTCAGCTGGTATTCAGACTCAGACTTGTTGGTCTTGGCCACTGGTCTTGCCAAATATGGCTTTTGGTCTCGAAGCAGAGTCCAACATTTTTGTATGCGTGTTCATTTATTACTAGCCTATCAGGGTAACGATTAACTTAGAAAATGCCAAAATTAACTGACCAAGTGCCCACTACAACGGTCAGTCTTCTCAAGCTGTTACTATAGTTACTGGGTGTTGCGCAGGTCTCATTTTGTGGGATATCCTGCAATCGTAATCCACACAGATCATAAAATCAAATCATTATTTTAATAACTATCTCCCAGACGCAATTTCACAAACAGCGTGAGTGTTCAAAGGCGTGAGTCTTAACATTACCCCATTGTAAAAAATGCAAATGAGCGCAAACATTTAGGCAAGATAAATTTAATCATTTTGTTTGGCAAAAACGAAATTCAGGCCCTGAAGATTTTTTTTCTGTCCTGGACTCGGTCTTGAACCTTCTTTGGACTCTGTCTTGACTTGGACTCGAACCTCTTTGGACTCGGTCTTGACTTGGACTCAGACTAGTGCCTGAATCTTGAACTTGTCTTGGACTCGAACAAAGCAGGTGGTCTTGACTACAGCCCTAGTTAAAACCATTTAAAGCTGCAGTCCGTAACGTTTTTAGGTTAAAAATTTACCAAAATAAATTTGAGAAAGTGCATAATCAGCCCGTGTTCAAAATTATAGCTCGAATTCAAAATGGTAAGCTTGTAATAATGTTTTTGATTCCAGTGGTACTGGTGGATTTTCAGTGGAAGATTCTGAGACATGTCTTTGAGTCATTACGTCACATATGTACACATAAAGAAAGAGTCTCGGCTAGTTTAAGATATATTGCGTGTGAGGATGTTGGAGGTGGAGATTTATGGCCTTTTCTCACAGCACTTGATATAATTAATTAAACTTATTAATTTGACAGTGGATTCAGAAAGGTTCAAACGACAATCACCAGAGACAACTGGAGATTCACCCTGTTGTAAAATGCAAAAGACTTTGAACTGATAGTTTGGAATAAGAGACTGCAACCGGGCCAAATGCGAAACAAGGATACATATCTTTAAGGGCTTTAAATATAGTCACGCAATGCTGATGTTGTCAACATTAACAATTTGAGAACAAAGTATAATTTGCATAATTTGAATGGTTTGACATGATATGATTAGCGATTATTAGGTTTAAACAGCAAAATTTACTGCAATGTTTTTTCCCTTAGTTGGTCAGAAGAACAAAAGTGGATGCTACTTTGTTCAGAGGACATTTTAGGGTGAAAATTATTATGTTGGTCTGTCATACTTCCAAAAAGTAGAATCTGTGATTCTTAATGACAGTATCCACACCGTGCGGTGATTGACAGCTGCACATTCTACTCACAACATTGGATTCATTTGCGATGTGCCATGCCACGGTACAACTCACGTAAAGTTGATGATTCGCGAGAGAACAGAGATGGCGACAGGAGACAAGGAAAAACAGCGAACTGCAGCTTTGATGTGATTATTCACCAAACAGCTGGTTGATTTCATGGCTTATAACTCTACAACAATTTTTTTGACTGCTAACCAAGTGAATGTGCACTTGACGGACACGATCACTCAGTGGACGGACAAATTTCCTGTCACTAGAATCTTGTAACCTGGTTTTGAATGAGATACAATTTGTTTTACTTTTTGCATCTCTGCACTACACATCAATTCCAATTAAAAGGTATCAATAATAATTGTAGTTTAATCCTTACCATCTCTGTAGTCGTTCAGTGCCATGTTCTTGAGGGTATTTTTGTCAATGGCTGGCATGCCGTTATCGGTGTAAGTGCGGTTGTTGACGTCTGAACGGGAACGGTTGTGGCCACGTTTGAAGCCGCCATTAGATGTATTGGTGGTTGAGTTTGCTTCTTTGGCATGCGCCGCCAAATCATTGGTAGATCGGGCCCGGTTCCTTTTTCCATGTCGTAGGCCCAACACGTTAAAGGACGTCTGCTCTGCCCATGCCATATTGCCTGGTGATATCTCCGACTGCTTTCCTGTCAGTAGCCCCCACACGCCACTGGAATTCAACTTGTCCATGGTGGAAGCCTCTTTAAGCTTGGGCGGACGTACCTGGCCATCCCCTTGATTGTCAGCGAGGCAGTGCAGGTAATCCTCAGTGGCCTCGAGGGCAGGGCTAATGTCCTCGACCTCCAGACCCTCCATCACCTCAACAGTTTTGGCGTCACAGAAGTGGAGGGGTGAGGCAAATGGACCGATTCCTTACATGTGCAAGGGTAGATGGGGCCGGATCGAGATGCCTCAAGGCACCGCAGACGGAACATCTGCTGTCTGAACCCAAAAGGACTGTTGCAAAACAGATGGTACACAAGAGCCAGAGCCCCTTCCAGTACTGTCACTTTATGTGCCAAGTCTGCCAACGTTGTTAATCAAGCACCTAATGAGAACTAACTGCTGTGCCAGCAATCAGTCTCACCACTGGGTAGGGTGAGGTCAGCAAACTCAGAGTAAACTCAGAGCTGTCTATAACAGGTGTTGCCTCAAACAAGTTCCTCAATTAAATCACTGCAGTCAGTAAGGCGTTGATTCAGTGAGTGATAAATTCAAGCCAGGACATCCTTCCCCAGAGCCAGACATCCTAAATTTAGACAAACAAGAAAGAAAAGGACAGTACGGTCAGCAAAGTAACTCTATGGACAGCTGATGTTCTAGTGATGAGCCTCTGAGCAAAAAGCATAACATCAGGAATTATACAACAGATAATAACCACAAGTATTTTTTCTCAATAACCAAGCTCTGTCCCACACAACCCCTAGAGAGCTTTCTTGCAGTCTATTAGCTATAGACTTTTGCCATCTAAGGTGGCATACTCTCTGCAATTAAACATCATAAGTGACTGATTTTCCAGCAACTCTGTGAGACACTGATGCATGCAACTTATGCTGGTAGATAACATGACAATTGTATTACGCCCAGATTACATTCAAACTACAGATTACTTCAGAGAATGTACTTTTCAATGTGGTACTCAACTTGTGTGATATACCTACTCAAATCAAGGTGGCATCTACCTATCAGACTTCGAATTCAGTTTCTAAAGACCACGTCTTGCTGTTTTTTTAGCATCTTGCACTGTAACTTATGTGTAAAGTAAAAAGTATCTCATGTTTCAAGAGTCTGCGCTCTTTTCCATTCCACTTAAATACAATGCAAAAACGTGTTCTGCCGCCTAATTCTGCTTCCTTTTGATACAGCCTTCACATCTTAATGAGAAACTATGTGTTAGCAACTGAACTTCACTCACCTTGACCTGTATTTATTTACAAAATACAATTTACAAATTAAATTGGTCATTTTTACAATACTACCTTAGAGCCATGGAATCCGTTCAACAGGTTATCTTAAGTTCCAGAGATTCAGGCACACAGACAAACCTGGAAGTTTCCAGCCTCTCCAAACATGAGGATGGTTTGGTTCTTTCTTGAATTTTCATTTCACATAGTTATGCAGCCTCTCCTCATCTTACTCATGTCTACATCCTCCCGCACTAACATTGATTTCCTCTGCACTTCGGCTCAGTGTCTTTCACTTTCTTTGAACCATCAATTATTAAAAAGGCCATTACATCATCTCAGGGAAGAGGCTCACCTGACCCACGAGAATAAATGTAGAAACAAAGAATTACATATAAATGCAGACCAACAGACAGCTGTGCAAATAGGTGATTTCCATTGGTTTAAAACTCACCAACAAAAAAATCAAATCTTCAAATAATGAGTGTCAAAAATGGAAATTATGTCATCATTTTCTTACCATAAAGTTATTCCAAATCTTTAAAAAGAAGTCATTTTCTGAAAAGTCTCATGGAAGACAACATTCTTCAAACTCAAAGCACAATCATAGCAAGGCATTGTCATGCTATTATGCTATAAGGCATCATAGCAATTTAATGCTAGTACCTTGAAGGCCATTGGATAAATGTGTTACATAGAAGAACAGGATCAGAGCAACATGAGGGTATGTAAGGCCACATTGTAAAGATTCAGGATTGACAAACTGTATTTCAAGGGGACACCCCCACCACTGCACATTTTAAATGTACCCCTCATCAGTCACATCCAACACATCCTCATGAGCTGAATGAGTTGAGACATCCAAAATATGATTTTTTTTTGTTTGTTTATGCTTGAAATTTCACTCCCGTAAATTACTGAACTATGTACAGTACAAGATTACGCTGAATTGACAACCAAATTCAGCTGCAGTGTGTTTCGTGGCCTATATGATGATGAGACTTGTAGTACTACAAACCAGCAGACAGCCATGAGAACCAGATCTGCAACAGTAAAAACTTGAGCTGGTGATCTTAACACCTCTGCTTGTTGACACACTTATTCAGAGAGTGATGAGGCCCTCTTCTGACGTTCTATTTATAGCCATCTCACAGCAAACATCAATCTGCACACTGAGGCAGTGACAAAGCAAAGTTATGTCCTGCAAGTAGCATGTGAGAATCATAAAGTGAAAGCAGTTGGGAGAAGATGTGCACCCTCTTAAATATAATTTTATACAATATAGTCACGTTATTGCTGCTGCAGCAGTGCAGTAAATCAGATTTATTCTGTTACACTGTGATGAGCAGTAATGTTTCATCATAACACACTATGTCATCATAAAATAACATACAATCATATTATCATTTATGGAAGCACAAAAACCCCTAACTGCCAGTAAACTAAACTGCTTATCTTTTGACATGTTACACTAAAAAGGACTGCAGTATCAGATGCAAATGATACCATCTTTAATAAATACAATGGTAAATCTGGTCAATTGTAAAACACCACTGCAACATTTATTCTAATGTTGTAAGGCAAATGTTGTTGTTTTTTTCTCCACCACCGTCGCCTGATGAGTTTTGGTTCCTTGACACGGACTGCGCTTTATAAATATAATAAACGTGATATGACTTGGCAAAACAGACACAAAATTACGAGAGACGACCCCTTACATCAGCCATCCAATGCTAACTGTTCACACAAGAGTCATGGATTATCTTAATTAATAACTTATACTTACAGTCCACACATGTGCAGCTTACACACAAGCAAGCTGCGAGATATACGAGAACAGACGTAAAAAGAAAATAAAAAAACTCTAATATCAAGGTGTGCCCTCTTCTGAAAGAAATTGTGCTTTAATTCACAAGTCGCCGTTTCGCTTAATTTAACCGATGACTTCATACCTCATACCATAATGCTAGTTAGCACTCGGCTACATCTGCTGCCAATGACATTTGTGTCATCCGATTGTGTTTAACTCACAGCGATTATAAAAAGTTTATGTGTCATTGATAATAAAATAATGACTATAACAAAAAGTACGAGCATGAAAAGAGCAGATAATCCGTTATTTGTAAGTGAAAGTGACTCACCAGATTCTGTTTACAATCTGTCACATTCAGTTCCGTCAGCAAAAATGCGCACCGGGTAAAACAACATCCTAAGTTAAAAGGTTCCGGCTCCCTTAGAAGCGAAATGAAGCGAAACTTCACTTATTTTATTTCGCGATTATGATTGTATTCTTTGTAGTATCTTGGACTACCATGTCATGGTACATGGACATTTTCAGTACCGTTGTAGGCCTAAAGTCACTGATCTATAATGATAAATAAATCAATTAGACCAGGGCTTATAGTATTTTTGTAAGCCAAGTGAGATTTTAGATTTAGGCTACTTTAGTGGAACAATGTATTTCAGTGTTTCCTTGTCAATACGAGTCACAAAATTGTGTAAAATCATTTTAGCTACACTGTAATATTGCAGAGACTTGTTTTATCAATCGCTCTTCTCTCACAAACACCACCAGCATCCTTTGCACATATCTCACAGTCATTTTGGCAACCCACGTGGACTTGGAATGAGATGTCATACAAAAGAACACAAAAGAAGTCTAACTGCATAAAAGATCTATGCATTCTTAATGTGCAAACTGTGGTCGACATTAAGACTTTTGTGCAATGGAGAAGCCAAGTGGTTTGGCAAATGAGTGGCAAAGATAGGATTTTTTGTAATAGCCAACAGCCGTTTCTTGAAGCCAGCCTGCATTTATTGTTCAGGGTCCCCAAAAAGAAACATTATTCAAGTCTTTTTCAGGCCACAGACAGAAACACAGTAATTATCGTGGACTCCGGGCTAAACCTGCGACCTCCCCTCCAATCCTCCTCTTCTCCCCCTGCTACCCTTTCTGAGAGCTCATTGTCTTGACTTGTTTAAAGAAAGGCTTCGTTAATGAAGGAGGAGGGGACATGGACTAATGGGCTCAAATCAAGTTCCTCTCCGCGATATTGTTGTGGGATAATGGCGCTACGAGACCCAGCTGTAAACTCGCAGGAGCCATATTGTGCGTGACCTATATAGACCCTCATCTGAACCTGTGCTGAATGCTGATCTGCCCCAGAAAACTCAACATTTCTCTCCCCTTCTCTTTCTGTCTCCTTTTTTCTGTTGTTCTGATTCAATTAAGAGAGTCAGCAATTGGACAGGCCACTGTAAGTGACATGTAGAGAGGGAGAAGAAGAGAATGGGCATAGCAATTAATGTTGAAACGCTAACCTTGTTAACCTTGACAAAGGTAGCAATTGTATAAAATGTATCTTCATCCAATGTTTATTAAAGAAATGTTAACTTTGCTGACCTTGTCAAATGGCAGCAAATATTCACACAATTCACTTTTCATATGCATTCATATTTTATCATGTTTACCATTTTTATTTTATTTAGCAGAATGTGTTAAATTGATCAAAAATGATGGTAGACATTTATAATGATAATAAACATTTCTATTTAAAATAAATGCTGTTGTTCAAACTTTACAAACAAAAAAACACTTTGTTAAGCAGCACAACCATTTTCAAACAGCGGTAATGATCACCAAATGATTTGAGCACCAAATCCGCATATTAGCATGTTTTTTCATCACATTAATTAATAACATTTTAAAATATAATAAAATAGAATAGTATTTCAATGTTTAAAAAAAATCAAATAAATGCAGCAAAATACATCTTGCAGCTCAAAAGCTTGGTTACTTTAACATATCATAAGCTTGCCTTTTTTAAACAGTTATGGATCATACTTGTAATACTTTAGTATTTTTACATGATAATTTTAATTCATAATAAATCTTACTTATAAATAAACATATTGACCATCTAAAGCCCACATTCCTTTGACGGACAAAGAAGAAATATGTTCTTACAGTATAAACAAGGTTGCTATTTCTAGAACAATATAGTTGATGTAGGATAATTTTCTCAAATTGGATGGAAGTGGGCACCATCATTTCAGCACAAACTACAGCACAGAGAACTGATCATCAGCATGGAAAAAAAAAAAACAAGCCTGAGCCACAGCACAACAATTCCTTTATGTCTTTGAAATTTATCCACATATCAGACTCCCATCTCTCTCTCTCTTGCTCATATCTTGACCCATGAGCCTCTCCTTTTCACTGTTTGTGTTTTCAGTGTCTATTTGGATTCTGTGCTCCTGCACTGATGACTAAATTATGATTGGGCGTAAGGATAGCAGGGCTTTCATCTGCCCAGCGTTGTTCCATGCTTTCCTCTCCAACACAAAGGGCCCCTCTGCCTCTGCTCGGCCCGCTTTTGAAGAGCAGAGTGGCTGTGGGTCCCCATGGAAACCACTGCGTTCCCTACAGGAGAAAGGTGTGCTCTCAAACAGAGAGAGAGAGAGAGAGAGAAACAACGTCAAGCCATATCTCAATCATTAATCGCTTTATTAACTTTCAATGTCCATGCCCTTCTTTGGAGGTAAAAACAAGCTGGTGCAAAATCTTTGTAAATTCTAAATATTATAACTACATTCGGCAGATTTTAATAAAAATAAGAGCTGCCCCTTAACCTAAACCTTAAAAGTATGGAGTTGGTATACTTTAACCAAACTGTAAGTTTATAGCATTTTTTTGGTAACACTTTATTTGAAGGGGTGTGCATAAGGCTGTCATGACACTGTCATAAACATGACATAACACCTGTCATGAACATGAAGGAGTCTTTATGAATGTTTATGACTGTTGTCATTAAGTGTCATTCGGTAAATTATGACACTTTTAATGCAAAGTTGACATTGTTTGAAATGTCTTTGTTATGACAACTTGACATTAACCAAGAAATCATAACTAGTCCAAATTGTGTTCCACTTTACTTGAGGTAAAGGGAAATATTAATGACACTGTTGTTAAAGCATTTGACAGTCTAATGACCCTAATGACATCTTTATAACTAATACAATGTGTTCCACTTTACTTGAGGACAAGTCAAATATTCATGTCACAGTTATAATGGTGTCATGATGGCCAAAGTCTAAATCAACCATAACATATGATAGGGTAATGTAATGTTAACACATTACAGGTTATGATTTCTTGGTTATGTCAAGTTGTTAGAAACAAGACATTTTTGTCTTGGTTAATGTCAATATGTCATAACAAAGACATTTTTTACCTTTGTTAATGTCAAGTTGTCATGACAAAGACATTTTAAACAATGTCAACTTTGCATTTAAAGTGTCATAATTTACCGAATGACACTTAATGACAACAGTCATAAACATTCATAAAGACTCCTTCATGTTCATGACAGGTGTTATGTCATGTTTATGACAGTGTCATGTCAGTCTTATGCACACCCCTTCAAATAAAGTGTTACCCATTTTTTGAACTGAGTTCATGAAAAGCCTGAACTTTTCTTGACAGCTGATGCATAATTAAATTGACAAATGAAATCGACTGCGGGACGGGGTTTGTATCGCAGTGGCGTTTACGATGCTTGAGTCCAGTGACCTCAGCTTGTGCATGTTTTACATCATTTATGTTGGAAACGTTGCAGACCACCGGCCTCTATTTCATATTCATAAGGCTTTACTTCCTGTGGCACAACAGTAATCTTTACTCTAACAATGCCCATGAATGAGTTTCTATTCAAACAGGGAGAATCCAATTATCACAGCACAATGGTGACAGTCTGAGGGATGCTGTCTTTATCCTCTCTCTCTCTCTCTCTCTCTCTCTCTCGCCCAAGTCATTCTTTCTCCGCTCTCATTGGGGTAAACCATTGTCACAGATATCTAATAAAGTCAAGGACACTTTGGGCTGGAGTGTGTAGGTACAAGTCTTTGTTCGGACTATTCGGTACTCAGAGACACTCTGATTATCTGGTCACTTGGGGAAAGTCACATCTTGTAGGCCTACAAGTACACATTTTACAGTGTTCATGATGTTTTAATTAATGTATTTTTCCATTTGAACACTAATTATATAATAATCATAATTAATAATTTGAAAATCTCTGTCTTTCGCTGTAGAATGATGGCAGGCTCCAAAGCCACTAGAAGGCAAGCCTACGACCTTAAGCCAAAAAAGCCTAACGACTTAGGCCCCGTTTACACGAGAATCGATTCCGGGTGAAAACGTAAAAATATTTTATCGGATGTGCCTTCGTTTCACGGCGACGGTGTTTGAGGCTTAGGCCCCGTTTACACGATGGAAAAACGCAGATATTTCTCTGCGTTTTGCCCTCTCATTTACACAAAACGCCGTTTTTATCACTGAAAACTAATATTTCTAAAAACTCCGGGCAAAAGGGAGATTTTTGAAACGCCGGATATTTGTTGTCGTGTAAACTGGGAGAACGGCGTTTTAGGTTCTCTCTTGTCGATTCCAGGATTCTGATTGGCTTGCATGGCTTTATCTTTAATCCCTACACTGCCGCCTTAGGTTTAGCATAGTTATGATGGCGCTCGACGGCGGTATTATGCGGGGTGTAAACGATGTTATTTTTGAAAACGGAGAGGGGAACATTCGTTTTGCTAAATACCCGGCTTTGTTTAAACGTGGCCTTAAAAACGCAAAAAAGTGAAACCACCCTCCAGAGTGGAAATCTTAGGCCACGTTTACACAAAGCCGGGTATTTAGCAAAACGAATATTTTCCCCCTCTCGTTTTCAAAAATAACATCGTTTACACCCCGCATAAATACGCCGTCGAGCGCCATCATAACTATGCTAAACCTAAGGCGGCAGTGTAGGGGTTAAAGATAAAGCCATGCAAGCCAATCAGAATCCTGGAATCGACAAGAGAGAACCTAAAACGCCGTTTCTCCCAGTTTACACGACAACAAATATCCGGCGTTTTCAAAAATCTCCACTTTGCCCGGAGTTTTTAGAAATAATCGTTTTCAGTGATAAAAACGGCGTTTTCGTGTAAATGAGAGGGCAAAACGCAGAGAAATATCTGCATTTTCCCATCGTGTAAACGGGGCCTTAAAACGCTCCACCGCGCGTTTCCGTGTAAACGGTAAAACGCAAAAGTCTGCTTGACAGTGACGGTTGTACGCAGGTGCGTGGACTTGGTGTTGTTGTAGTGTGCACTCCTAGCCGCCTGAAGTGCATACTACATTGAATTTCACACACTTTTGCGTCACCATTTGCACGCGGTTTTCCCACACAAAACGCTCGTCTAAACGCAGAGTAAAAAGTGATGGCGCAGCGCCACTTTTGCGTTTCTCTTTAGAATCGTTTCCGTGTAAACATAGCCTTAGGCCACGTTACACAAAGCCGGTATTTAGCGAAACGAATATTTTCCCCTCTCCGCTTTCAAAATAACATCGTTTACACACCCGCATAAATACGCCGTAGAGCGCCATCATAACTATGCTAAACCTAAGGCGGCAGTGTAGGGGTTAAGGAGAAAGCCATGCAAGCCAATCAGAATCCTGGAATTGACAAGAGGGAACCTAAAACGCCGTTTCTCCCAGTTTACACGACGACAAATATCCGGCGGTTTCAAAAATCTCCACTTTGCTCGGAGTTTTTAGAAATAATCGTTTTCAGTGATAAAAACGGCATTTTCGTGTAAATGAGAGGACAAAACGCAGAGAAATATCTGCGTTTTCCCATCGTGTAAACGGGGCCTTAAGCCCCGTTCACACTACACGTGACTTCACGCGACAAAGCGACGCGAAATCCATTCATTTCAATGGTGAGCGGGCGACTTCCGGCGACACGCGCGACAGCGACCGTTGGCGACTAGATGGGGCGTGTCAAGCGACAAGAGACAAGCGACAAAAGTTGAAAAATGTTTAACTTTATGCAAATGAAGAGCGATTTTCGCGAGCGACAACCAATAGGAGTGGAGCGTGATCCTTCTCCTCAGCCCCTGGGCCTTAGTGCACGCTAGTTAAAGATGGATGAGAAATTGATCCTTGCGGTTAGCAATTTCCCAATTTTGTTTGATATGTCTCTGCCCACGTACAGGGACATAAATAAAAAGAACGATGCGTGGAAAGGAGTTTCGGCGATCGTGGGGATTCCAAGTAGGTTCAAATGATTGAATAGTCTGTACAATTAACTATTTTTTTTGACAGAGACAGTAAACAAAACCTAAGTTAACGTACTATAGTGGCCTTTCTAATATTTTAGTGCTATTTACACTCTCCATTTACATGTGTATATACTCCATAATGTTATTGAAATCAATGTATACTAGATATAAATAACCTATTACTGTACTGTACAACCTATTACATAAGTACTGTATACTGATGGACACATATTAATATTATATGTATTCTATGAAATATTCAGTAGCCTATATCTTGTATCTGTACACAGATATTAATATTCTATTGCAACATATCACAGAATAAAATAGGCCCATACTATGATTACTCATTGCATCTGATCATACTTTGTTATACCTCGCTGTCTTTTGGATGTCCCGCTAGTGACTAGTGATGGAACGCCCACTAGCGACCTCATCGCCAGCGATTGGCGACTTGCAGCGACAAAGTCGCGTGTAGTGTGAACGGGGCTTTAGTGTGGACGAGACAAAACGGAGGACTTCAGAAACGCTGACGCAGAGGCTCACGCGCTTGGCTTTTGGGTGTTATCATGACGTCTCCTTCCCCTGATTCGTCAACTACTGTTTACACCGGCACGCGCATGCCCAGTGTTGGTGAATGGCCACGTGATTTGCGTTTTCAGTCGTTTTAATGTGGACGGAGATCATTGTGGACGGAGATCGTATTCGCTTTTAAGTCTCCGCTTTTAAACGAAACGCAGTAGTGTGGATGGGGCCTACGAAGGATGGTCCGTGTAACGCTTTCACAATTCAATTTCGGACCATAAAATGCAAATGAAAAAAATTAAAAATGGAAACCAAACATTAATTTTTCTTGTTTTCCAGTTACATTACCAATGTAGTTGCCTGTAAAAAATTTCCACATTCTGACAATATCAAGCCATTTTCCATTAAAAATTGTTGCCAGTATTTTACTCGTCCATTTAGCGAATCTGAGGCGAAAATCTATTACAGTCTATATGGGCGAAATATGTTTCTTGTGGTAAGTGTTGTGCCAGTTCATACTTAAAAAGAACTAGCTTGAAGTTCAAGTTCACACAGATGATAATGAACTAGTTCATGTTCATAGTTAATTTTTTTTAAAGAAACTAAGTTCACATATCTAAAAATGAACTAGTTCACGTTCATTTGTTAAATGCTTTTTAAGATAGGCCACTATCTCAATCGAACCTCTTCACCATCCACTGCTACTCCAAAATCCTCCTGCCAGCCATCCCCCTGACTGTCACCACAGTTCTCTTCAGCTTTTTAGTGTCCTCCAGCTAAGGCTTTTAAACATAACTTCTCTCCTCACTCCTTTTTATTTGGAATAATAAGTATATTACACACAGAAGAAAATCATTATTTTTTAAGACATTGGTTTAGTCCAATATACTTTTAGTTAGTCAGTTGTTGAACTCTGATGGTCAGTTTTTGAGTATTACTGAACTATGTATGAAATTTAAGTGCCACATTACTGTTAAAGAATGACATTGAAAGTTATATTACAAAGAATATTCCTGTACAAACAATATTAGCAGATAATAATTTGCGACAATATATAGATAAGCTAGAAGACCCATGGACACAGCTTACTTTAAATGTTTGGGCAACTGTGATAAAATAATTTAATTTGTTGGAATACACTTCCATTTTTAAATGGATTGCTTATGATTCAGACTTCACTCCAAATAAGTCTGATAACAGGTTTAAATTGTGGACAAATAAGGGAATAACTTCCTTTTGCACAGTCATTGAGAAAGGTGAAATTTTAAGCTTTTAAAGTATTAAAGGAAAAGTTTTTACTAGAAAATCAAGATTTTTATAGGTACCTTCAGGTTCTAAAGTTATTATGATAGCTAAATGTGTGGCAATACATGACCTTTTGACTTTTTTGTATGAATAATACTTTTTTTAAGTCTGGGCTTACCATCCAGTTTTGAGCATGATGTAACAATACATTGTAATTTGTATGCACATTGTTTCAAGCAGCTTTACATAACATCAACCCTCAAAGCCCAAAATGAACTGGTGACTGGCAAGAAAAAAAAAACTCCATGGCTTCATCTAAAAGCAATTTGTCTGCATCTGCTTCTCTGCTATATAGAAGGTGAAAAAGAGTGACAGAAGAAGTATCTCTGAATTCACAGTACTCATAAAAGAGTAGGCAAAAAGTACCCGGATGACCTACTAATTCTGCAGAGACTATCAAGTGCGCATATGATGGACTCTTCTATCCCATGAGTAGGGAATGTATGAGATGTTGATGTTTAAAAGAAAAAAACTGCAGTTTTAAGTGCTTAAAAAGCATATAAAATACTGGCACAGTGGATAAGACACATGCCTTTGGTATGAGAGACCCGGGTTCGAATCCACTGTGAGACTAGTTGCTCCAGAGGTGTGCGACCTCTGACATATATAGCAATTGTAAGCAGTGTTGTGCCAGTTCATCCTTAAAAAGAACTAGCTCGAAGTTCAGTTCACACAGATGATAATGAACTAGTTCATGTTCAGTTTTTTTTTTTTTTAAAGGAACTAGAGGGCCATGTGACTTAGATCTGAGTGCAAAAATGGAGGCTCTAGACCCTTCCGGAGCTGAGATATTGAGATATTTATAATGGCATAAATGCTACGTGGGATCTCAATATCTCAGCTCTGGAAGGGTCTAAAACCTCCATTTTTGCACTCAGGTCTAAGTCCTATGGCCCTCTATCAGAATCCAGAGTTTCAAGAAAATTGGAGAAACTTTTTTTTTTTGCACAAAAAAAAAAACGACAGTGGTACCCCTTATGTTTTTTTTTTGTGCGAAAAAAAAGTTTCTCCAATCTTCTTGAAACTCTGAATTCTGATAGAGGGCCATGTGACTTAGATCTGAGTGCGAAAATGGAGGCTCTAGACCCTTCCAGAGCTGAGGTATTGAGATATTTATAATGGCATAAATGCTACGTGGGATCTCAATATCTCAGCCCTGGAAGGGTCTAGAGCCTCCATTTTTGCACTCAGGTCTAAGTCCTATGGCCCTCTATCAGAATCCAGAGTTTCAAGAAAATTGGAGAAACTTTTTTTTTTTGCACAAAAAAAAAAAGACAGTGTTACCCCTTATGTTTTTTTTTTGCACAAAAACAGAAGCAGACTGGAGGGCTTACATTTTTTTTCCATTTTCAAGAAAAAAGAAACAAGCTTCCATGGTAAAGTGGTGTGCAGAACATGAAATCCACAGGGAGGAGTTGGATCTGGATCCGACTCCTCCCTGTGGATTTCTCCTCCACATGGGAGGAGTCGGATCCAGATCCAACTC